>OZ037960.1:1936964-2291070 GCA_964035675.1 Fomitopsis pulvina
TCACGACTCTGTTCAGTCTCTGAATCACTCGATTGCACATACCCTACGAACAATCTCACGATCCCCTGAGCTGAAGATGCATCTTGCTTCCCTCTTTCTCATCTTCCAAGCCTGGCTGCCCAGCCGTGCGTTGTGTTGTTGATTCCCTTTATTGTCCGCGAGGCCAAGCCCTATGTAGACAGTACTCTAGCTGCTTGTATGTACCACGTGTGACTGTCATAGTCCGAGCAATGCATTGGTCACCCAGTGCCGTTGTCTTTGCTATGCCGGTCCCGGTAGGCAGTTTCCTGCTGGGATGCCAACTGTTTTGACTTTTCAGAGGTAATCCTTGAAATCATCACATGTATGCATGGGGTTTCAACTCTCAACATGTGAGGTGGCGCCCTCACGCTCCTACCTGCGCCACAACATCAGCCACGTCTCCTGTTTGGGCATCATTTGCACCTGGGTTCTTTGTTCTGACATGCCCATTCTTCCATTGATCCAGCCTCAACTGACGCTGGGTCATCCAGTTATCATAGTAGTATGTGCAGCACTTGCACCCGATTTCTTTGGTGATATGCCAGTGATCACTCTTCTAAGCCCGGAAACGAAACTCCGTTTTAAAATGCCTCTGATTCGGGGCCATATCCATATCGACATATACTTGTGGTCTTCAGGGACCCCTCATACGAAGTCCATCAAGGGACCGTTGGGAAGTCAATGGGGCAAATACTTAACCGGGTGTTCCTTAGTGTTCCTTATGCAAGCAGGTATGCGTACGGCGTTACTGAGGCTAGCCAGGCAAATAGGCTTGAAGTATGCACCCTTGTCCCTTTTTGCGGGTTGTCCTGATCATCATGCATTTCTCTGTGCAGCAAGGCCTGCCGAGGTATCTCGATGGAACACACTACTGGTTCTTGCACGATGAACCTTTGCAGAATATATGAATGCCGATGTTCACGTCAGACCACCGAGTATTGGCCCGTTGAATGTCGGACACTACTGGCTGAGTTGTCTGCTGTTAAAGAAATTGGATATCCGATGATTTGGTATCTCCTCTCGGTATGTAGTCCATGCTTCGACTGGCGGTACCGCATTGTCGTGATACTATGTATTCTGTATCTCACGAAGAAGTAATTTAACGGCCTTAGTTGTGCTTGCAATTCCAGCCTCCTGGAATAGCTGGCTCTGAACCGCTCTGCTAAGATCGACAGCCTGTGAAGCGGGGGTCAACAAAGGACACAAATTGGCCCTCAACTGTCCATCAGTCCGCATCAGAAAAAGCGGCCTTCGAGGGTCAGAGGCGCTGTCACTCACCAGTCAAGGACCTTGCACACTCCTCCACTCCTTGGTCGGCATCGTTGAACACGACGTCAAGCAACTTGCCGATCCACAACGCGCGCTCTGCGCGTCTAATGATACTGCCTCGGTTTGGAGGCAACGATTCACAACCAATGAAGAAGAGGGTAAGCGGAGCGCCACCAATCTCGATGATTGAGAATGCGAGAGTCCGACCTCCGGGTGCAGTTCCTCGGAAGAGATTTCCGCGGACGTGCTCTCGCACTCCAGTCTTGAGTCGGCGTCCGCTCAGGGAGGATGCGGACAAGTATAGGCGACAGCAATGGGATGGCAGGTGGCCCCGGGGCAACAGCGCGAGGACGCAAGGACGCGGTGCACACGTCACCACGAAACCGCCCGCATCCAAAATACAGTGACACTGGCGTTCCCCTCGTCAATCCGCCACGCACCTCTCACAGACGTCGCGCCCCTCTCCAGCCGCCCGCGTCGCGCCTTCCTCGGCTTGCTCCCTAGCAGACCACCAATATGTTTCAGTACGAGTGGGAACGCAGACAGCTTCTGGCCGCCCCTGTCCAGCGCCGCGAGCGCACCACACAGCTCCAGCCGAGCTGTGGTATTGCCATACATGATTGGAGGCCAGTGTGGTGTTACACAAGGGGGCTCAGAATGGCAAGTCTAGTGGCTGGCGCTGCAACGTGTATGTGAACACTACATAACTCTTAAGTCTACAAAGCGTGGGGACTAGATGATACAGCAAGGCATATTGGTCTTCGTGATCGTAAAGGTGACAAATCTAATGGCCACTGACATCGATAGGGACCTCAGGAGTCCCAGATAGCACCGAAAGCGGGGATTCCCCGGCTCATCATACCATAGACGACTTTCTGAGTTATGGGCTGATTGGCGATGATCACCACGGCCTCGGCGTTGAACTCTTGTACCATACGGTAGGTTAATTTCACCATATCAGGCCTTCCATGTACCCGAGTATCTGGCAAGGACATGTCAGTAATGATTCGGAGCTGTCAGACAGGGGAGGTATGATCGTACCGTAGATAACAGCACTGGGCGAAGCCTCGAGGAGAGAATCGACAAGCTTGTTGCCAAACGTCTTCCTGGCAGCGGGCGCAGTCCAGAGGAGCTGGATCTCCGTGCGCTTGGCGAACACGACGGGTGCGATGGGGCCGATGCCGCTGCCAGTCGCGACCATCACGACACGACGGAACAGCGGTGTGACTCGCACGACTCCGTAGCATGGGATACCCCGAATCCAGATCTTGTCAGGGGGGTTGGCAATCTGCCGCTTCGTCCAGTCTCCTGCCCGAGAGACGACGGCCGAGTAGCCCTTCTTCCCTGGCTCCGCGATTGTAGCGAATGAGTGCCACTCGCACAAGGGTTTGACGGACATCCGCGTGAAGTGCCCAGGTTGAGTATCCACTATCATGCATCCGTCAACAGAGAAAGAGCGCTAGTGAAGTACCATGCGTACCGTATTCGAAGTAGAGCCGGACGCAGTGGTCGGATAGGACTTCGGCCCGAACGGGGACCTTTCGGAGCCGCGCCCAAGGCAGAATAATCGAGCAAGTAAGAACCACTACCAACCAGAACGGGGCCGAATGCGCCACGGCGTGACCGAGCGTCTCATTCGCAGGGCGATAATCGTTAATCAGAAGCACCACCTGGGTGGTGTATGAGCGTGGGAAGTCTGTCTAGGATCCATCCACAGACCTGGGCCCATACGAGCGCGACGGCCGTCCAGCCCGCAAAGCGATGTACCATTTCGAAAGAATCGTGGTACTTCGCGCGGAAGGCAGGGTACGCGAATGTGATCATACCCAAGAGGAGTACAAGGATCACATATGATACTGTCAATGTCGGGACACTGGTCTGAGTGGGAATTTCAGCACGTCGACTTGAATATGGAAGTTAGAGCGCATATGGCTAACCAACCTCCTTCTTGTCAATGACCTCGCGAGTAGCGATCCCGACGAACAGGATAAGCCACACGGTTCCACTAACCCCCGCGCCCGAGTGAACTGATCGGGATTGTCAATGAAATGGGGAAGCGCAGATATCACAAGGCGACGTACTTCCTCCGATGGAGTAGACACGTGCTACAATACGTCGAATCCACAAGGGCCAACTGAAAGAAGGATGAGCGAGGCATGGTGCGGATAACGGGACTTCGTACCTCTTCGGTACAAGGCATGCGACGGTGAAAAATGTGTTGATCACGTACTCTTGGCGCATTAGGATCGACGCGAATAGGTTGCTAATGACCACCGTAGCAATCTGGTTGGCGTTGACACCTTTGGCACAATACCAGACGAAGACGCCCAGGTTGGCAAAGAAGATGATACCAAACAGCCTGCGATAGAGAGACATAACCTGGAAGCGTATGTTCCTGACCAGTCGTCCCTGAATTTTATCAGGTAACTCGTCGTCCTGGTACCCCTCCCAGACCTCCCCTTTCTTCTCAGCGTCGACTTTTTTATCTAGCGTCGAGGCTGCAAATCTGTATGATGGGAGGCTGAGAATATGAGGGACCGGATCCGACCATTTCTCCATGTCGGGGGAGGACCCCTCCTTCAGATATACTGTGGGCGGGACGGACGGGACGGAGGAGGCATCCGTGGAATCATACTCCCTCACGGCGGACGTCAGGGAATCAGACAGAGAATATTCTGCCATCTGAGAGGATCATTAGCCGAGGGGATGCACAATGAAAATGTAACGCACCGCGTTAAAGTGCAGATGTGAAGAATAGCAGGGTAGAGGGGTTGGACCGTCTGAGGTGCCATCCTTGCCCGTTCGCGAGTTCTAATTTATATAGTGACTTACAACAAGTGCACGGGACAAGGCCGGACAGAGCTATGTCAAAAATGATATAAAAGGTGACAGAAGCGTCCGGAATCTGAGTGGACCGCACCGGGAAAGCATGATTTTGGTGGGTGACCGTATGTAGCCTCGGCGATATGGATGTTCTCTACAGCACATCTACGATCAGCGGCAGAAACCCGTATCAACGTGGAACGCGTGCTTCCCCGAACGGAATGGTGGAGAGACGCATGCCTGGAAGTGGGTCTTCGTCTTGTTAATGTGGTGTAACTCGGAGTGTTACGAACGAAGCCAGAAGCCACTTCTTCCTGGAGCTAGTGTTCGTATCGTGGGCACGTCCCCTCGCTGCAATAGTGATATGCAAAGCCAGATTGACTCGCGAAAGGTTGGTAACACACGCAGCCTAATGTAACCGGAGAATCATGTTCAGACGCTATGAGGCACGCAAATGCAAACCTGGTCTTGCATGCCGGTAAAATTAATGCAGCGGATGGTCCCACCAAATATGCGGTATCGAGGGCAATGCAGCGGACTGTCTGTCATCAATGGCGATCATGGCTGACCGGAAGCGCCTGTGGTAAGCCCTCCCGAGGCCTGGAGCGTTGGGGGAAGCATGCACGAGAAGCACAATTGAGTTCACCATGAACTGAGTGTAGAGGGCGACAGACCCGCATGCACATATGTGTCCGAGCATGTCGCCCGTGCTGAAAGAAGACTCATGTCCGAGTCAGTCATAGTCACTTGAACCTTGAGGGCTAGCTTACGTATCGGTGCTGTGACTGGGTTCGCTGACACGGTGTTGATATTGAATGGTAGTGAAATCTTACTCTCGCAAATTATGGCGAGGCGTGACTGCAAGGACTGCGATGCGACATGCGTAAGTAGTAAGTATGTGGTTTGCAAATTGAAAGCCAACAGATGAAAGGAAAGGCATGACGGCAAAACGCGAGATCTGTGGTCGCAGCAAGCGCCGAGCAGCGCCTACTAATTACTTGAAGTGGTCGTCACTACTCTTGTTACTGTGTTGTAATTTGTAACTGTACTACACTCAGGCTGTGCGCAAGGCTGCCTGCTTTCATGGACACGCTCCAGATGCTCCAGCGGGTCATCCTTTCCCAATCTCGGGAAAGTTTCAAGAAAGCGAACAAACAGAAGATCGCTCAATTCAGCTTGGACTTGGGCCTCGTCGCCCTGGGCATAAGGTGAGCAGAAAGAAGGCGCGTCTGTTACCCGTTTGAGGATAATCAGCACGCGCCTGCGGTTGCCGCAAATTCATGCTCCCTGCCCGAATGTCGCGTTTCGAAGGACAGGCTATCTTTTTGATGCGTTCGCTCTGCCCGCGGCCGCGGAATACCACCTCCAACTCCTGACTGTTTTTCTCAACTCGATCCGCCAGGTCAGTGTAATACACCATGATTTCGCTGCATATCCACTGTTGTGCCAGCCGATTGTCTGCACGACCGAAGAACCGAGGATCAAGGCTCACATTTCATTCCGAGTTGTCGGTTTGATCCTTCATATCCTTCGTCGCTCCGACATTCCCAGCTCTATCATTAGTTTACACTGACGCGATTTTCGTAGGCCATCCCAGCATTCAATGATGTCGTGATCTTGCACGAGCCCGCAGCGGACCAGTTCTTCTTCGTAAACACGACTCTGCTGCGAATGAGATTCGCGCATGCCCGTGCTTCGGAACTCGGTCAAGACCCAGGGCCCCATGACGATCACGAACGCTGGCCTACTTTTGTCCACTTGTTGGAGACGCCTACACTGGTCGGTGCCGGGCCTATCACCTCATCTCTTCCTTCTCACACCAGCTAACTGTGACACTTGATACACAGATGGATCTGCCTCCGTGGCAAGTCCGTGATATTCTCAGCGATCTATGCCACCAGCTATGCCACGAGCCGGTCTCCGCGTTACCTCCGATCGCCATAGCGGTGCCCCACCATCTTGAGAGCACGGAAAGTGTCCCGCTTGCCGCTTCGTTGCTGGAATATCCGATTGCGTATACGCCGGCCGACCCGAAGCAAACGGTATTCCTGCCTGACGTGCGGCTGGACGTCTATGAGTGCGTACTGTGCCTCAGCCCCGTCGGCTCCGCAGGGGTTTCCCGAGACGCGGAGAAACATGTTTTCTTGAAATTTACTTGTCCCGCTATGCTCGCTTCGACGGTACCAACGCTATCGCCCGCTAGGTTGATAGAGAGGCTACACCGGAGATTCGACGCGCGCTTGAGAGAGGCGTGTTGTCCCTACGATCTCGACATAAGGCACACGACCGAAACACACGATAGAGTTTCGCTGTAGCTATGACTTCCCACAGGGCGTGGAGGTACGTGCCTATCATTAGGAACAGTGCACGCGTTCAGAACATCGCGCAGGCCTAGAAGCGACAGATGTCAAGTAACGACAGTCTTCCCTATTCTACATCGACATTTATAATCTTAATGTCTTCGTACGGCTTATCCAGCTTGTTCGTCTTGACGTTCTCTATCGCGTGAACTACCTCCAATCCCGAGAGAACCCGCCCGAAGATGGTGTGCTTCTTATCAAGCCAGGGCGTTGCCGTCGTGGTGATGAAGAACTGTGATCCATTCGTGTTCGGACCCGCGTTCGCCATGCTAACGGTGTATGGCCTACGTGAATCACCGGCATTAGTATGCCTCCGCAGAACCTACACTCCTCAAATATGGCGCACCTGTCGTGCTTCAAGTCGTCAGAGAACTCGTCTTCGAATTCATCACCCCATATCGAAGTGCCTCCGGTGCCATCGCCCAGTGGGTCTCCCGTCTGTATCATGAACTTCGGGATGACGCGATGGAAGATGATACCCTCAAAGTAGGCACTCCGTGCGTGCCCAACGAAGTTCTCCACGGCCTTTGGTGCCTGCTGAGGGAAGAGTCTCATGTGGATGTCGCCAAGTGTAGTGTGGATGGTGGCAGCGTTTGCGACAGGCGAAGGGCCGCCCTTTCCAGCGGCCACCGTGGATGACGCAATAGTCTGCTCTTCACGAGTCGGCCGTTCGTTGAAGACGTCACGATCTCCAGACTTGTCCTCCCTAAGAATTGCTGAGCTGGGCACGCCTGACAGGGTGGAGCGCCGTTGAACACGTACTCTGGTTCTAAGCGAGTGAACATGTAAAAGCGCTGACGCTTATATCCTGTGCTGACAAGTGTAGGATCCCGGACTGCCTTCTCTGCCAGGAGAGGGTTAGCAGATGCGGCCGCAGCCTAAAGGTATGCGTCAGAACGGTGTAACGATATCGGAAATCCGGGTTCACTAACCGCCGTCGTCAATCCCTTCTTCGCAGGAGCCCCTTGGTACAGCGTGAGATTCATCCACCGCACGGTCTCGTCCTTGCCTAGGAGGCGCACTACCCGATTTGTGACAGTATTGACGACTAGCGCACAAACACCATGAGAATACGATGTGCATAGCGAGAAATGTACCTACCCTTAATGCCAAGTAGAGTCGGGTAGAGGATAAAAGCACCGCTTTCATCCCAAATGGCGTTAATCCACCGCCCGGGAATGTGCCCGTCAGGGCCTGGGAGCTCCAGCTCGCGCTCTACTGCGAGGCGGCGCCCGAGCTCCATGTCTTCAACCTTGTAGATAGCCGTTCCTGCCTGCTGCATCTCCTGTATCGCCTCCAGGGACTCGTCATACTTTCGCGTAAGTTTCCCCAAGAGGAAAGAGAACACGCGGATCTGACGGTCAGGAAGAGAGAAAGTAACGAAGGCGGAAGAGTCCGGCGAAAGCGTGATGCATGTCGGGGTGGACTTCGACTGTCCGATCGGCGTGTCAGTACGTTGTCGCGCGGAACACTTAGAGGTATCTACCTTCTTGAACTCATAGAGATCCGTTGAGCTCTTGAATGACCAGAGCCCTGGGGCATTCCTGGGCAAGTCGAAAGGCTCCCTGGGCTGCCAATATTCCAAAAAACCACCCTCATCGGCTGAAATGACGCAATCGAATCGATCACTGTACTACGCAAAGGTCAAGGAAAGGTAGAGGGGCAGCACAGCCAATGGGCGAACGTACTGTCATGACGTGCACAGGGAACCTATGCAACTTGTCGATCGTCTCCAGAGGCTGATCACTGCCGCGTCCGTCGTACAGGCGTACGGTACCGCTGCTTCGATCTGAGCTACAATATCATTAACCAGTCAAGCTCTCGTCAGAATGTACCAACTCACACCGCGAGCAGGCCTTGGGCTTGTCCGCGTCTGTGAACCCAACAGCACGCGTGAGGAGTGTAGTCCAATTTTATCATGTTGATCATGTCTTGGAATAGAAGGATCGGAAACACTGAACATCGGGAAGGAACACGAGTGAGCGTACCAAAGTTCACGACATCGAAAACCTTCGCTGTTCCATCCTCTGCTATACTAGCGAAGAGCTGTCCGTCCGCGCTCGCGGAAACACCCATAATAGAAGCAAGGTGAGCACGATAATGCTTGACAAACTCTACTCCTTGCTCCTGCTTCTTCCACAACTTCAAATGCCCATCCACTGACGTGGTCAACAAGAAGTCAGTTCTGCGTTGGAGTAACCAGCTTCAGCCCACATCTGACATTCCTTGGCAAATGAGGGATCACACACTTGGTCATGACGTTAAAGTTAATGACATCGCGGTGCATGAAACTCTTGTAGTAGCGATCCGCGCTCGGGAGATGACCCAAAAACAGCTTTTCGTGCGGAAGGACTGTGGGCTCCAGTCTCAGGTAAGCCACTATTGACATATTCATGTGAGTCTGCTACGCGCCTTTCCGTTTCTTTTTTGCCGCAATATTTACACTCGCATTTGCAGGCATAGGCATAGGACCAACGTCGTCATCGTCATCGTCGTCTGTTGGAGAAACCTGCAAAGGGTCTACGTCCTCCGCCTTGACCGTGCCGTTACGCGTCCGCTTCCCAAGAACCGATGTCTCGTCTTTTTCTACATCTGACATAGTGGACTGGCGAGGTTGTAACCTGTACGGAAGGGTCTTGAAGACAAGAGCGAGAATAGACGCTCGATGTGTGGTACAAGTTCTCGCAAATCTCGTCTTGGATCGAGTGTTGGGCGCTTGACCAAAACGGGTAAACAACGGGTGCCTCATACCCATATCTGGGCACTCAACCGCTTATGCAATGGGTCGGTATAAGTATTGATCCCAACCAAGGGAATACGGATTTAAGTACAGAGGCCAATGATAGCAGCTACCACCCTGACCGAGACTGACGCATGATGGGAGAATGCTTGGGACTTCATTGTGTTTTTACGCCCTCTCTCACAGCCTAATGATGCTCATTAATGTCCACGCACTGGTATGGGTTATGACAGTCTCGACCGTAGACTTTTGCAATGCTAAAGCCGTGACAACCACTTCTGACGATGTGGATGTTGCCACTCAACATTGGCGTACAGAAGGCCTTAGTCTTCTCCAACTTTGACTCGGAGCTCCGCATGCGCGTGGTAGCCTTGTCCACTGTAGTCACCAAATAGGGCTGGTACCAGTGCCGTGCCCCTGAAGATTTGTTCTGGCTCCTTGTATCTGGGCGAAGAGGGCCGTTGTGAGTCGACGAAAGATTTCCTGGCACCTCTAGGATAGTGCTAAGGATGCCGAGCACACAGTATAGCCTGATTTGGGCCATCTGTTGGCCATACACATGTCCCTTGATGGAGACTGACTGTGCCCACACGTGGGCGTCTCGCGCCCTTGTTCAAGTTATGGGCGCTCCTGTCAGTGAGTGGCCACTCCGCATTTGTGGTCTCTCCGCCAGCATATAAAATGTGCGAATATTGCGACGGATCGTCGTCCTCCAGCTCTTCGAGGTATGTCCAATGTCTGTCTTGAGGGGGAAACCGCACCCTCCCAATGTCTCCATCATGATCCCTCGAATACGCCCCTCCCTGAGAAGTCGTATGTAGGCTCACTCAGCGGTTTTCCTTCCAGCCGTACACAACAGCTTGTCGACACAAAGGTTCTTGCGTACAATGAAGAAGTGGAAGTTGCTGCAGAACTGCTCGGGGCAGTATTCTGTGACGTGTCTGGCTTTCTTGAGACCCTGTTCCCTGTTCCCGACGCCCTCATCCAGCAAGTCTTCAGATCTGTACAGCTTGCCACCTCTCCCCCCAGCATCCCCTCGCGTCTGCAACAGTACTGGCCTCTCTATCGCAAGAAGCAGTGGGCTCTCCATCCCACCGAGCCACCGAGACACGAGACGAAGCTCTACGACCCATTTGTCACTCTCACTCGATGCATCACAGCCTGTGTCCCACAGGGAAAGAGGACTAGCGGCATCGAGTGGTTTCGTTACGAGAAGTATATCCCCCACTCCCGAGAACCTTACGCGCCGAACATCAGGCCGGATATCCTCGTTACCATCGGGGTGACACAGGAAGGCGAAGTGCCTTGTATACCGTGGAGTCGTATCCTTGTCCCGGTGGAAATCAAGAAGTCGTCGTCAGAAGGACCTGCCGTCCTTCAGCTCATGAAGTATTTACGCCAGATCTTTCGTAATGCTCATGATCGTTGCTTCGCGCTGGGTATTGTTCTTGCGTGTAGCAATGTGGCGGTGTACCTAGCGGACAGATCGGGTGTGATAGGTTCGTCCGTGTTCAGCCTGCACGAGGTGAGTGGCCTCACTTGCTATCCCTGGGGCGACCAGCTAATCGGACGTTCAGGATCCTCGGGCGTTCATTCGTATCATCGTTGGCATTTCGACGATGTCGCTGGACGCACTCGGGTGGGACACGTCGATGACCGTTATACCGCAGCAGGCGCAGTTATCCAAACACGCATTGCAGACCCTGAACCCTCAGCTCTCCTATCAGATGCCGTACAACACCGACGTCGAGGACCATTACTGGGTCGTCGACATGCCAAAGCCAAAGGCCGATGCGTACGGGGACGTGGATGAAAACGCCACGGAGAGATTCGTCCTGTATAAAGGCATCAGCTTGAGGCCAGGGCAGGCGATTCGTGGCCGTGCTACGCGGGTGTGGAAGGCATGGCTCTGGGACGAGTTGACTCTACCGCAGGAAAAACGCCATGTACGTGTCAAGTTGCGTCTCGTTCGTTTCCTTCGGTTCTCATATGCTACTGGACAGGTGTACATCGTGAAGGATTCATGGCGCGATGACGAGCGGCGCCTGGAAGGTGAATTCTAAAAACAGATCGGACGCGTGGACGGGGTGGCCGTGATGCATTCCTTTGGAGTTGTTCGGATCAAAGGCCGGGCGGACGAGATAGGTATACGAATTCGTCGTGGCCTGAAAGTCAATGGCAAACCTCGATGCATCGACATGTCGCAAAAGAAGATCGATCCAGGCACGATCCCCATGTGTACGCCCGACAGACAGCGCGGGCTGCCCACACTGTACACCCACTTCATGGACTATCTACCGGTCCTCAAGGCGGCCAGTACGCCTCACTCGCGCACGCACTCAAGATTAGTGATGGACTCGTATGGCTGGTCGATCAAGTATGCTTTGACCCACTTGGAGTTGGTCCGTGCTCTGCATGATGCCGTTGCTGGTGAGTTCAGTGATACTTGATCGGTCAGTGCTCTTCATTGTCTTACCTGGTCACAGGACATTATAGAACGTTTAAACAAAATGTGTTACACCGCGATCTCAGCATCGAGAACATCCTCATCACAAGAGAATTTGCAGAGGGTCGGCGTGGTATCATCATCGACTTCGACTTCGCCAAGGTTATGTCGGATGAGACGCTTTTCGCTGACCCGCTGTCTGTAAGTGAGCCACATGTATTGTTTATGGATATATAACGACTTGCTTGAATGGCAGGGTACTCGACCATACATGTCTGGCGAACTCCTAGGAAAGAGGTGGTATGTGCGAACTTACACCAGAACGCCAGACGGGAAACGAGTACTTGTCGTCGAGGACCCTCCGAAGCATGCATTCTATCACGATCTAGAGAGCATCTTCTGGGTTCTCTTGTGCATTGCCATATCAAGAGCTGGCCCAGCGATGCGTCGGGAGACATTGTGGAATGGCGAGCATATGGACATGTCCAAAAAATTCTACGAGCTGTTCCAAACGTCCTCCGATGCGCAACTCGAGGTCAACAAGCGATTCATAATGACTGTTGAAGATGAATTTGACCAGGTTCTGGACTTGGTAGACGACTACTACAAACCACTGGAATTGCTCCTCCGCAGCCTGTGGAACACCCTTCATGATGCATACAAGTCACGAAACTTCGCTGCACCCCATATGTACGATGAGTTCCTGGCCGCCTTCAAGAAGACGGAAGAGATGCTTCAAGACACGCCCGAGGTACTCACAGCTGAACAGAAGGAGACGTACGAATGAGAGCTGGCTCGTCGAAAGGCGGACCTCACGGATTGGAAGCACAGTCCTCGTTAGGCCAATCGGTGTGTCGCAAATTTCTTTTGGGGATTCCAACGTCCGGAGATTGCCATGTGCATTGGAATGATGAACCAATGGGAAAACTTGATTAGATACCGGTTGAGATGCACCGCGCCTATTGTAATCACTACAGATTGGGTGCCAATTAGAATATTGACCTCGTCATTGTGATCAAGACACTAGCATTGGATGTGATCACGATATTGCAATGTGACCTGAGCTTCATACATGCCACCTTCTCTTGCCTCCCCAACATTGTAACCACTATGTCACCCTCATCAATGGGCAGTGGCCCAACTCAATACAGGTGGGGCTCTCGCCCTCTGCTGCTTTGACCCCCTGATGTTGCCCTGCAGGTTCCTGCCCCTGCTGTGGAGGTCATATAGATAGATCACCCCATAGAGCCCCTGTAATCTGCCTGCCACCATGCTGCTCACCCTCTCTTCCATGCACGAGGAGCTCCTTAAGTGCATCCTCACACTCACGCTCATCCCCATCTGGCCCGGCTTCATGCCCACCCCACTGTTGTGGTGCTTGCGAGTCTCTGGGTGTTAGATGTTAGTGGAGGGAACGTACTTGCCAGACATTGATGAGATCAAAGGGGTAGGTGGGCAGACAGAAACCAATGGGTCGATACTGAAGGCCTCCTCAAGATGGTTCACCACAAGTGTGAGTTCGAGCTGCCTCTGGTCCTAGTCAACCCCAGCAAGTGGCTTGCATGGGCCCATGGCCTTAGATGGATGATCATGCATTGTCCCCTTGTCAGTTTCCTGTCTCTGTCCCCTCACACTTTCTTCCCCAGCATATACTTTTCAATTCTCATGCCCACGCCTCCATGCATGGTGACATCCCCTCCCCTTGTGCCTTCCCTCTGGTCAATGATACCATTGTGTACCTCGACACCATCTTCCAAATGCTTCCTCCCACACCAGAAGGAGCTGGTGTCCCATACCTGGCAATCACCTGGTCTCCTGAATGTGTTCAAGCCAAGCAGGAGGCTGCTGACCTTGGTGGTCCTCTTCCCCCTGTTCTCTATGAAGACCCATTGCTCTTCTTGTCTTCCCTCCGGGTGTCAACTGATGGCTGGGAGGAGTTCTCCAGGCAATTGACTTCCACCCAGCACGAGTTCTGCAACTCATTCAGTCTCCTCTGTCTGGAGATAGCTCGCCTCAGGGAGGGCCTTGTTGCCGTGAACTCTCGCCTCTGGTCCATCCATCACCAGCTGTTCAAGGGTGTTTTGTTCCAGGACCCACATTCAGGGCTTGCTGCACGACTTGTATTCAATTGAGTGGGAGAGATGGCTTCTCCAGAGTGGGGAGAGTTGGGTGGTGAGGATGAGGAAGCAGAATCCAGTCACCTTCCACCACGCTCTATTTTGTAGACAATAATTTGCCATTGAATTGTAGCTGTCCACATCTTGTCCAAGCAGAGCAACTGAGTGCCCGACCTTCCTTCCATCTTGTGTTCTCCCTTCTAGAGGAAGTGCAGAGCTTGTCCAACTCCTGGAAGGAACCATTGGCCTTCTGGAAGGTGCTACAACACTCGATGTTAGCGCCGGCGATGAGGCACTAATACTCAGCAAGGGGATGTCTGAAGGCAGTGAGGGGGAAGTCCCGAGCACCAATCAAGGGTTCTGGTCTGATGACGAGGGCTGGATCCCTGTCAAGTTCTCGCACCGCTGACCTATCGAGCCAAATGATAGTCAGATCGAGCTTAGGGCTCGACCTAGTCCACTACCGCTTATATACATGCACTGGCCATTACAGTACTCTACTAAGTCTACCCTTTGAGACATTGCAGATGTCCCTAGCCCCAGCTGCAAGTACCACGGAGGCAGCGTACTGTTATTGTGCTATCATCTACTGTTCCGGTGTTCTGCAAACCTGGGGGTTCACTACCCTCAGCCATCAGTGACTGCCGGGCCTCCTCCAAGGTTTGATGTCAGTTTGTGATTGGCCTACCTTCACTGTCATGTGAGGGGTTCGGCGTATAGTAAGGATAAATAGAAGATAGAAGAAAGGAAGAAAGATAAATAAACTGTAGATCAAAGATGAAGGGGAATGGAGAGATGTAACGTAGAAGTCCATCATTATGCTAAGATGCGATGGTGGGATTCAGGCTAGAAGAAAGGCCCTTGATACGTAAGGAACAGGGTGCCCACCCCATCTTGTCTGAAGTAGAAGAAAGATAATCAAAGGGGTACTGTAAGTGACAGGACGAGGGTTGTCCCCTAGTTGCTCGCTGATGTCCTTGGGTGGCCACCTCCAGAAGGAGTACATCCAATGACGTAGGTGGATGTCTCGGGTATGACTAAGAGAAAGGAAAAGAAAGTCAGTGCACACTGCATGGTATTGTAACATCGCTATGTAAAAGTTCCATATCAAACGAACTAAGCGTCTTGTAACAGAAGGTGTTCATTTGCTCGATTCTGGGCCCAGAGGGGTGGGCTCAGCCCACACCGGTCACTGATGACAGGGAGCAGGAAACCCCCTCAGTTTGTAGTAGACAGAAACCTGACACTGATGAGACTCAATGGTACACTGCCTCTGTGGTACTTGTAGCTAGGGCTAGGGTTGCCTGTGACATCTTCAGCAGCTGACTATAGTAGGGAACTAGTGGCCAGTGCATGTATATAAGCAGTAGTGGACTAGATCAGGCCATAAGCTTGATCTGACTATCATCTTGGCTCGATAGGTCAGTGGTGCGAGAACTCGACAGGCACTTAGGCCTTGTCATTAGGTAGAACCCCTTGATTGGCACTTGGGCCCTTTCCTTCACCACACCAGTACCCTTCATTGCTGCATGTTAGTGCCTCATTGCCGGCACTAACTTTGAGTGTTGTAGCATAAGATTGAGCTTCCCTCATCACCCCCATTGTTCAACGGCAGGGCACACTCATCTTCCAAACATGTCTTACACAGTACTCACTAACTATGCCGACTACAACCTTCGACCCCCAGCCAAAGGTTATCTAGTCGCTTGGAACCAGCAGCAAGAGCTCTTTGCACTCTACCCAGAACCAGGATGTGATGACCTCACCCCTGTTGAACAAATTAGACCTAGCATATCCACAGGGCAGTGGCTTGCTACAGTAAACATTGATCAGGCTAAGCAGCACACCAGACACGTCCTGCTAGCAGATGAGAAGGCTCATATCCTGATCCCTAGCAGTCAGTTGAATACAGCCACCAAGGAGCCATCAATAGCAGCCAGTGTGCCAACCCCAGTACAGAGAACCCAGAGTATAGGTGAAGAAGATCCCTCAAACCAAACCTATTGGACCATGAGTTACTCTAAGGCTGAGGTAGACCAGAAGATTGCTGACACTGTCACACAGGCATTGCAGCGTGCCCAGATCAACACAATGACCATTGTGATTCCCAGGAATGCAGGTAAACTCAACATCCCACAACCAGAAGATTTCAGCAGAGAAGGAATTGACCTAGACCCCTTTCTCCACCAATGCCAGAACTAATTCCATGCCACCAGTAACAGCAATACACCAGATCAGCAGAAGGTCACCTATGCCATCACATTGATGAACAAAGGCACCAGACAAGCATGGAGGGAATGGTACTGTGAGACCATAGGAGCAGGACCCAGTATCTACACAACCTGGGCAGACTTCAGGTCTGCCTTAGAAGGGCAGTTCCTGATTTATAACCAGAAGAACAATCTGATTGATAGACTCTTGAAATTACACCAGACAAAGGGAATTTCAAAGCACATACAGTTGTTCAAAGTCCTTGCTGTGTGGGCAGGACTCAAGGACCCCAAGCACTGTGATGTCCCCATCACTTTTTTCAAGAACAGTATCAACAAGGACCTGCATTGTGACATCACATGACATGACCCCCAGCTGGTCTCCATCACTGATTGGTACAACAAAGCAATCCAACTTGGCTCCTGCAACATATGGAACCCAGCCAATAAGCGAGCCAACCACCAGCAATGACACAACAATGCCATGGACATCAACAGACTTACTGAGACAAAACAGTGCAAATACAGAGCCAAGGGCCTGTGCTTCAACTGTCACAAGACCAGGCACATGTCCAGGGACTGTCCCACCTAGAAGGTGAAGAACACCACAAAAGAAGGAACAAGTGGGAACAGTCAGGCCAAGAGTATGGCCTCTGCCCATGACAGAGTTCACTCCACATTCTGCGAGCTATCCAAGAAAGAGAAAGCTGCCACATTTGAGAAGTTCACCACAGATGAGGATTTTTGAAGGGGTCCAGTGAGTTGACACCACCCAGACCCATCTTAGTAATGCTCTGCCATGTACTTGTAGGAATTACAGAGCAATGATCCCTATTTATTCCAATGTGGGCCGAGCTCACCCCTCTGGGCCCAGAATCAAGCAAACAAACACCTTCTGGAAGGTCAATGGTTCCTTCCGGGAGTCACACAAACTCTGCTCTTCCTCCAGAAGGAAGAACATGAGCTGGAAGGAAGGTTGGGCACTCAGTCGCTCAGCTTGGACAAGACGTGGACAGCTACAATTCAATGGCAAACTATTGGCTACAAAATAGAGCATGGCAGCGATGGCACAGCTTAAGGAAGTGGACATCTTGTCTCCTGTGCTGGTTCCGATCAACTACAACAGCGAAAGGGAGGTGATCCTCACTGTTGATAGTTTGGTTATAGTGGTCAGGTTCATTCTTCTCTAATTGGACTTGGAAGGAAGAAGGCAGCCCAGCAGGTTTGGGTCTATTACGTGGAATGAGCACAAGTCATGATACTCTCAGATGAAGATAGAGCTGTATGGTCTGTTCAGGGCTCTTTAAGCAAGTCAGCTGCATATCATTGGGGTGAAGAAACTCATGGTAGAGGTCAATGTGAAGTACATCAAGGGGATGCTCAACAATCTGGACATACAGCCCAACACGACCATTAATTGCTGGATAGCCAGGATCCTACTCTTCGACTTCAAGCTAGTTCATGTTTTTGGGGACAGGCACTTGGGGGCAGATGGGTTATCACGTTGGAGGAAGGCTGATGAGGACCCGGAGGAAGGAGATGACTTTGAAAGCTGGACCGATGAGGCCTGCAGGTTTTCCATTCTCTGCTGCAATTTGAGTGAGTGTGGGTATCAGGAGAGACATACAACTCCAGAAGGAGTGTGAATTAAGTACTGCCTAACCTCGGAAGCAGCTGGGGATGACACAGAAGGGAGGCCCAAGATCCCGTGCCATGAGAAGGCGAGCATAGTGGATGAAGACTTGGATAGGATCGAACAGTTCCTGATGAACCTTGAGTGGCTGGATGGGCTAGCAGAAGGAGAGTTCAAGCAGTTTGTAGCCAAGGCCGAACTGTATTTCCTCCACAGGGGGAAGCTATGGTGACAGAATCCTGGTGGGTGACACAAGCAGGTCATTCAGATGGAGAAGCAACTGTAGATAATGGAACAGGCTCATGATGAGCTTGGGCACAAGGGGATCTTCTCGGTCTGGAACCAGCTCCTTGAGAAATTCTGGTGGCCATTCCTGGATCAAGATGTGAAGTGGTATGTCCAGTCATGCCATGAATGCCAGGTTCAGAGTATGCAGAAGCTGAAGGTTCCTCCAACTGTGGTGATCCTGCTGGGTCTGTTCCAAAAGGTCTACATGAACACAATGCACATGCCGAGTGCACAGAACTACTCGTATATTGTTCAGGTGAGATGCTCAATGTCATCATATCCTGAGTGGAGGAAGCTCCGGAGGGAAATGGGCAAAACAGTGGGCAAATTCATCTATGAGGAGATTCTCTGCCAGTGGGGTGCAGTCTTGGAGATTGTAACGGACAATGGTGGTCCATTCAACATAGCAATGGACTATCTCAAGAAGAAGTACGGGATTGGGCACATCAAGATCTCACTGTATAACTCCTGGGTGAACATAATTGTTGAGCAGAGGCACACAAATGTGCACAAGGTGGCCATGAAGCCTTGTAAAGGGAATGAGAAGTGATGGCCCATGGTCCTTGATGCAGTATTCTGGGTGAAATGGGTATCTATTCAGAAGAGCATGGGAATGTTGCCATACTGAATCATACACGGGGTCAAGCTGCTTTTTCCATTCAACCTGGCAGAGGTGATGTATCTCGTTCTGGATCCAAAAGAAGAGCTCTCACAAGAAGACTTCATCACCTTCCAGGCTAGGCAGCTTCTGAAGTGGAAGGAAGACCTCGCCTTCATGCATGACAAAGTGCTATAAGGATGGTACTGTTCCATCCGGCAGTACATTCACTGGAACCAACATGTCATTAGGGACTATGACCACCAGGCAGGAGCATTGGTATTGGTCTGGAACTCTCAGATTGAGACCGAACACAACCAGAAGGCGAAGTGTCGATACTCAGGACCAATGGTTGTAGTCCAGCAGACAAAAGGGGGCACATACATTTTGGTGGAACTGAATGGAAGCATATCTAGGTACAGGTATGCTGCATTCTGAGTGGTACTATACAGAGCATGGCGGGATGCGCAGATCAAGTTAGAAAATATCAAGGAATGGGAGGAGTACCTTCCGGATGAAAATGAAGGACTGAAAGTGTGTTTTGAGGAAACAGGGGAGAAGGACTTCAAGGGGGAGGAAGACACCTAGGTGGGGGCCCCGCGAGGAGGCTGAAGGAGCTCCTGAGTTGAGGTGATGTTGTCACAGATGGTGTTGAGTAGCACTATGACCTTGGGGTCAATTGGAGGAGAGGAGTGTAAGGCTTCGGAGGAAAGCTGGTCAAGTTGGGCTCAGAGGGAGATAAGAGACAGGGCAAGGAAGGTACTATCAATGTGATGGCTCACGAGGTTGCAGACCTGCTGGTAAATGTGGATGGTGAGCGTGGTGGCAGATTCGATTCAGACAGACAGGATGTCCTCTAAATCAGCAAGGCATCCTTCCATGGTGTATCGAAGGGTGGCGGTGCTATCAATGGCAGATGAAGATAGTCCCTTCAGTCTCACGGAAGGGGCGGCCATATGCAAGGAGAAATTGATACCATGCGTGTGGAATCGATGCCACATGCACAGAGGGAGCAGGTTTCAGGGCACACTGCATCAGAGGTGCAAGCAATCACTCGGCTCATGCACATAGAGGAACACACATTCAGATTTCTGGGGACTCAATGGCTGCAGACCATGCTACAATACATACAGTGGAGACATGGGGGGGGGGGCAATTCTATGGTACACCAGACTGGACATATGCACATCTACTCATCCACCAACTCATTGATCTCCTTCTCCTCATCCTCCTTGTCCACCAGAATCTCTGTCTCCCAGTGAGGTGTGGTTTTGCGTGCTGATGTGACCAAACGAGCCTCAAAGTGCAGGAAAAGAAACCCTAACACTCACTATACCAGGTGGAACACCAGTATGTGGAGCCTGGGTGAAAGTGTGCAAGGAGGGTCAGGGTACTTGAGTACCCTACAGTGGTCTAGTTATGAGGTGCCCTGAGTAAGGATGAGATTTGCAATCCACACGGGATGCCTTCAAGACAAGCAAAGGGGCCCGAGAGGCCAAACAGAAGAGCATGAGAGCTTGAGAAAGAGGTAACTGTTCGAAGGGGAGTGCCAACTGTTTGAAGGGATATGGAATGTTCGAGAGTGTGTCGAGTCGTTCAAGGCTTCAATGAAACATTTGAAGGTGCGAGAAAGGTTCGGGAGAGCGAGATACTCAGCGGGGGTGCACTCAAAGCGTGCTGGGCCATTTGAGGACATTCAAGTGCGTTCAGGGTGGAGGGTCCTGTTTAGAGACTGTTTGAAGGGTCACAGTGTACGTTCAAAGTGCCGTAAGGCAGTGTCGAGGGCTCGGGAGGACTGTGGACTTTGGCAAAGGGGGGACTAGTGGGTTGAACATTGAGGGCGCGAAAACAAGAGGGACTCTGTGAAGGAGAACGAGGTGATGATGGGAGTTTTGGGCAAACTCGACTAAGCTACTCAGATGATAGGGGAGCTGAGAGGCTGACTCTGGGGGGTAAACTTCTCTGGTTATTTGGGGAAGACATGTACAGTATTTATACATGCATGCAAGTATGCCTACACTACCTTAGAGGGCAGGTGTGTCTACAAACACGCTCAAAGATGAAGTAAGCGGGAAGATCCCCTCAAGCAAATTGAGCAGGGCACAAGATGCAGGAATGGAGCGGGAGGGCCAGGAGGCCTGAGACATGTTTTACCATGTCAGGAAGGCTGCCACAGGGTGGGCATAGCTTCTCCTGTTGTTGTTGCCAGGAGACAGCATGCCTAGCTACCATGCTTCTTCTGTCGGCAGTGGCCTCCTGGAGCAGACTAGCTCTCCTGGGAGTTCAGACTCCAATGCCATTGCTCGAGTGCCAACAGGTCCTCAATGTGCTCGAATGATGCTCAAGGACATTCAATAGCGAGTGAGAGTGCTTGATGGTCTGGTATGCTCAAGCAATGCTCAGGGACATTTGACTGCTTGAAGGCTGGCTCATGGTGGCAGGGTGTCAGGTGGGTGCTTGAAGGTGAGCCGACTGCTTGAGCATAAGTTCAAAAAAGGTGAGTTGTTTGGGGGCCTCGAAGACTTTTGGAGCTTGGCCAAATGCCAGGCGTATCATTGTCCACTCAGCTGCATTGTTGGTGCAGAAGATATGCAGGTATACTTCTAATTTTTGATTGATGCACTCCATTTGTCCATCTGTCTGTGGGTGATACATCATAGATTTCGAGGATTTCACCTTTGTGAGTTTGCACAGTTCTTGGAATACATGTGAGGCGAGCTGTGGGCCTTGGTCTGATATGATCCTCTTTGATAGTCCAAACCAGAGGTATACATTGTGATGCAGGAGTTGAGCTGTTCCAAGAGCATCAATGGTCTTGACTGTTGGGATAAAAATTACCCCCTTTGTAGAGTCGTGGTCCACTACGACTAATACTGAATCAAAGCCGATGCTAACCGGCAAATCCGTGATGAAGTTCATTGTCCAGGTGGTGAACGGAACCGCATGCTGGAGGGGTGGTATGGGCATGAGGGGAACAATGGTAGGGTGGGTGTTCGGTTTCATTTGTTGGCAGGCAGTGCAGCCTTTCACGAAGCAGGTCACAAATGCGGCCATACCAGGCCAGGAAGAGTTTTTCTGTATGCCAGGGTGTCCCACTGTGGGGGTGTCATGGTGTAACGCAGTGACACATCATTGAAGGGATGCAGATGGCAGGACATAAAGCCAGTCCCAATACCAGATGAGCACACCATTGGTGGCCCAATCTGTCAATGAGGTTCGTGATAGAGAGGGCCCATGCCCAAGTAAGGCTTGCAATGCATCCATCACCATGGGGTCGTTGTCATGAATTGTTAGGAACTCCACAAGGAGGTCAGTGTCTATGCAGTTAGCAAAGACAGTGGGTGGTAAGATGGTCAGATCTTCATTGTCCAACTGCCCATCATTGTGGTCCAGCCATTGAGAAAGTGTATTGGATTGAACCATCTGCAACCCCAGTTGGTGCATGAGTTCGTAGTCAAATTCAGATAGGAAGAGAGACCAGTGGGCTTGCTGCTGGTTCAGTTTCTGTGCAGTGTCAAATTCTTGTGATCCAAAAGAATGGTCACTATGTGAGGGCTGCCCATCAGGTAATGTTTCCATGTTTCCAGTGCTCATACAATTGCAAGTAATTTGCAGTTATAGATCTCATAGTTCCACTTGGCAGGGAGAAGAGATTGGGATAGGTATCCACATGGATGCCAATCTCCATTTGTGTCTTTCTGTCTGAGTACCATGCCAGTTGCAAATTTAGAGGAGTTTGCTTCTACCACAAAGGGTTTGGTGACATTGGGCATGAGTAATACAGGTGCGCTGGTGAACTCAGCTTTCAGGTCATTGAAAGCTTGTTGTTGCTCATCATTCCAGTGCCAAGCCATGTTCTTCTTCATAAGTTCAATGAGCAGTTGTACCTGGTCCGAGAAATGGTGGACAAATTTTTGGTAGAAGTTGCCAAAACCAAGGAATGTGCGGACTTGTTTAACTGTCTTGAGTATCAGCCACTTCATGATTCCATCCATCTTTACCAGGTCCATAGCAAGGTGGTCGGGATGTATAATCATTCTGAGGAGCTTCTACTTCAGTTTGATCAAAGAAGCACTTCTCTGGTTTCAGATAGAGGTCATTGTCCTCAAGTCATTGTAACACTCATTTGGTCTGTTCTTCATGTGTCTTTTGGTCATTTGAAAAGATCAGAATGTCATCCATGTAGATGACAAGCCATCCTTCACTGAGTAGATCTGCAAAAACCATATTCATCATCCTTTGAAAAGTGGAAGGTGAGTTGCACAACCTGAAGAACATCACTGTTGGTTTGTATAACTTGGGGGGGCCTCCATCTGTTCTGGGAATGATGAAGGCTGCTGTTCATTCGTCCCCTTCTTTGATCTGTACATTGTTGTACCCTGACTGGAGGTCCATCTTCATGAATATCATTGCTCCCTTCAACTTGTCCATGAGATCAGATATGAGAGGGAGTGGGTATTGGTCCTTGATTGTATTCTCATTGAGGGTTCTGTAGTCCTGGCAGGGGCATAGTGATCCATCTTTCTTTCTTATGAAGAAGAAAGGACTCACCAAAGGTGACTTGGAGGGACAAATATATCCCTTCACCTCATTCTTTAAGATGAATTTGGACAGTTCTTCCTTCTGTTGGGGGTTAAATGGGTATACCTGAGCCTTCATCTTCATGAATCCTGGTTTCAGGTTGATATCATGGTCATATGACATATGCTGGGGGAGTTGGGAGCAGTTTATTTATCAAACACTGAACGGTAGGTCAGCAAGTATGCAGGGATCATTTCTTTGATGGTTTTGCTTTGGTTGTCTTTCACCTGCGCTGCTAGTTCCATTGCCATTGTGACTCGACTGAGGAACATGGTGTAGTATACATGTTGTCCAGTGTGCACGAGCACTCTGAGGTGTTTTGCATAGGTTTGTCCTATCTTTTCCATCCTGTCATAGTAGATGGGTGGTTCTTGCTTGGTCCAGTGTAGGAGGAACTCCACCTCTGGATCATACTGATAGACTATCTTGTCTTCTTCTAGTTCTTGCCCAAGCTGTTGGAGAACCTCATCGGGTTCTCTCAGGGCATCAAAGGTAAGTGTCCTTTGTGAGCCAGTCATGGCCCAAGATCATGTCTTGTTTTCCAATATTGGCTATAAGAGCTTGGAAGGAAGTGTTTTTTCCTCTGATGGTGCAGTCCATGTCCACATAGTGGGTGATCCTGCCCGCTCTGTTCGCTGTATCATCAACATTGTAGACGGCTATGGGTTGGGATAACTTAGCTGGTACAAGGTGGTTTCTGATGACCGCTTTTAGGTGAATAAAAATTCCTCCTGCTCCACTGTCAAGCAGGGCTTTCATGTCAACATCTTTTCACCCATGTACGCAGATGGGAATAAATAAAGATCACTCCTTGGTGATTCCTATAAGTACATGGCATAGTGTTACTGAGACGAGTCCTAGTGGCGTCGACTCACTGGACCCCTTCAAAAACCCTCATCTGTAGTGAACTCCTCGAAAGCTGCTGCTTTTTCTTCCTTGGATAGCTTACTGAATGCTGAGTGGACTCTGTCTCTGGCAGAGACCAGGTCATCAAATGTGGAGTGGACTTTATCACAGATGGTGGTTATACTCTTGGCTGCACTGTCCCTACTCACCCCTCCTTGCATGGTATTCTTCACCTTCTGGGTGGGGCAGTCCCTGGAGACATGCCCGGCTTTATGGCAATTGAAGCACAGGCCCTTGGCTCTGTGTTCACACTGTTGTTCCTCAGTGAGTCTGTCAATGTCCATTGCATTGTCATCTTGTGACTGGTGATTGGCTCATTTCTTGGCTGGGTTCCAGATGTTGGAAGAGCCGAGTCAAATTGCCTTGTTGTACCAGTTAGTGATTGAGGGTTGTGGTGGGCAATGTTGCAATGTAGGTCTTTGTTGATGCTGTTCTTGAAGAACATGACAAGAACATCACAATGCTTGGGGTCCTTGAGTCCTGCACGTGTGGCAAGGACTTTGAACAGCTGTATGTGCTTCGAAATTCCTTTTGTCTGTGATAATTTTGAAAGTCTATCAATCAGGTTGTTCTTCTGGTTATAAATTGGAGACTGCCCTTCTAAGGCAGTTTTGAAATCTGCCCAGGTTGCATAGATGCTGGGTCCCACTCCCACCATCTCATAATACCACTCCCTCCATGCACGTCCAGCACTCTTGTTCATCAGCATGATGGTGTAGGTGATTTTCTGCTGGTCTGGTGTGTTGCTATTGCTGGTGGTGTGGAAGTAGTTCTGGCATTAGCAGAGGAAAGGGTCGAGGTTGATTCCTTCTCTGCTGAAGTCCTCGGGGTGTGGGATGTCGAGTTTCCCTGCATTTCTGGGAATCACAGTGATCATCATGTTGATCTGGGCATGCTGCAGAGCCACAGTGATGGTGTCAGCAATTCTTTGGTCTACCTCAGCCTTAGAGTAACTCATTTTCCAATAGGTCATTTGTGAGGGATCTTCCTCGGCTATACTCTGGGTTCTCTGTATTGGGGTTGGCACGCTGGCCGCTACTGATGGCTCTGTGGTGGCTGTACTCAACTGACTGCTGGGGATCAGGATACAGACCTTCTCATCTGCTAGTAGGACACATCTGGTGTGCTGCTTAGCCTGGTCAAGGTTCTGGGTGGGGAACCACTGTCCTGTGAATATGCTTGGTCTGATTCATTTGATGGGCATAACATTGTCTCACCCCAGTTCTGGTGTGAGCACAAAGAGCTCTAGCTGTGAGTTTTAGGTGACTAAGTAACCTTTTGATGGTGCTGGAAGGTTGTAGTCAGTGTAGTTGGTGAGTGTTGTATACAACATGTTTGGAAGATGATTGTGCCCTGCTGTTGAACAATGGGGGCAATGAGTAAAAGCTTGATCTTATGCTACAACATTTGAGTTAGTGCCATTGACAGGAGGCTAATGCACAGTGAGGAGGGATCCTGGGGTAGCGAAGGGGAGGGCCCAAGCGCTGATCAAGGGGGTTTATCTGATGACGAAGGCTAAGTCCCTGTCGAGTTCTCACACTGCTGACCTATCAAGCTGAATGATAGTCAGATCAAGCTTAGGGCTCGACCTAGTCCACTACCACTTATATACATGCACCGGCCACTAGTACCCTACTATAGTCAACCTCTTGAAGACATCATAGGCATCCCTAGTTCTAGCTACAAGTATCACAGAGGCAGCATACCATTACATGTCATCGTCTCTAGTTCTTGTGTTCTACAAACCGAGGGGGTTTTCTGTCTCTAGCCATCAGCAACTAGCCGACCTCCTCCAAGGTTTGATGTCTCTGTGTGATCAGCCTATCTTCACCATCATGTGAAGAGCTCGGCATATAGTAAAGGATAGATAGAAGAGAAGGGAAGAAAGGAAGAATGATAAATAGAAGGTGTATTAAAGATGGAAAGGAATGCATGATAGTAAAGTAGAAGTAAAAAAGAATGGAAGATGTACAGTGAAGATGGGTCATGGATTGTCTCCATGCTGCTGGCTGATGTCCTTGAGCAGCCACCTCCATGATAAGTACAGGCCGATGACATAGGTGGACATCTTGGTTATGACTAAGAGAGAAAAGAAACTGTCAGTGCGCTCAGCACGGTATCATAACATCGCTATAGTAGTAGATCTGAGTTAATCAGTTTAAGTGACTTGTAACACTGACAGTATACAGTCATGGATCCTTGGGACACCAAAATCTTATATAGCCTCATTTGCCCTGTTCCTCAACAAAAAATTAGATTGCTATATGCCATATGGTAGCTACTCGTGTGCTCTTTTGTATCTATATAAAACCATTATTGAATGTGCAAGGGGCCAGAATGACAGACATCAGTGCAAAAATCTGTTATCATGGCTCAGACAGTTCCTTGAGACACAGTCACATCACACTGCACCTGCCTGATATAGTGTTGCCACAGCTTCGACTCTGAGCTGACTTAAGTCAGCAGCCAAGCCAATTTAAGCCCAGCTAAGCTGAAGCTGTTCCCAGAATAAGCTGGCTGCTGTGGAGCTGGCTGGTGGCTCCAAGTGGCTGGCCGAGCTGACTCCAGCCACACTGTGGGTGCCAGACTGCCCTGGTCCGCCTCCTCCTGTCCTCCAATGAGGATGTGTGCTGCTGGTCCAAAACGGCAATGCTATGAATCAAGAGTAAGCGCAAGGTGAGTGAATCACCTCACATTTCTCCTCATTCCACGCTGACTCCACTAGCATCAATGCCGACATGGGCCCAGCACAGGCACTGGGCCCAACATCCCACATCACATTCTCTAGCAAGAACATGCGCGGCAACTTAAAAATGCCTGTGCAACCTGGATGACACATAAGCAGGGCACACTCCATGCACTGCATGGTTTCTCATGCCTGGGTGCCACCCCCAGGATGATTGCCAGGCAGGCCCAGCACAAGCGCCGGGCCCACCCTCTGCCTTGCATTCTTGAGCAAGGACTCGCACCAGAGCTCAAAGTCACCCATGCAGACTGGACAACACACATGTAGGGCACATTCTGTGCCCTGCATGGTTTTTCACGCCTGAACGTTGTCCCCAGGATGATCGCCAGGCAGGCCCAGTGCAAGCACTGGGCATGCAATGTATGTAAATTAGAGTAGTTGGTAGTTGAATATAATTTATCACATTAAATGACCCACTGTAGTGCAGTGACACTACATGATTTGAGGCATATGTCAGTCCCCTTTGATGTATAGTGATATTGTATGGATATTAGAAAAGATTGTATCTATCTTATTAGCTCAGTTAGAATTATTAAGCATGACTACAGTAAGTTAATTAGTATGTAAGTAACTGCGGCTCAGCTGGCTGGAAGCCATGGCTCAAGCCCAGCCAATCACAAGCTGAGCCATAGTTGTGTAAGCTGAGCCGAGCCGGCATATAGCTGCGGCTTTTCCCAGCCAGCTCGTGGCAACACTAGCTTGATATGGGTGCATGTAGAGACTGTTGTGAGAGAGCGGCACAGTTCAGCTGACTAGTCCACACTAAATCAGGGAGGTGTGATGTGACAAGATTGTGAGACTAGACATTGTGTCTAGGTGCTCATATTCAAGTTTGACATGAAGCACACATTGACCACACAGTGGGATATGCATGTAGGGAAGCTAAGCATATAAAAAGTACATCCATGTAATAAAACTTCCCATTTTCGAGACAAGACCACTCCAATGGTCCAAAATGAGATTGCATGTTTTCCATGAACATGCAATGATTTAACCATGGCTTGACATCTAGTTCATATAAATTGCTCTTCACCTGCACAGTACATGGCATGGGTACACTTAAAATAGACTACAAAAAGTCCGAGGCAGATATATCTCACTGGGAGCCAGAAACCACAACTGTCCCAAGGAGCCATCCATGACTGTAGTACAGTAACATCTGCTATGCACTATGCCAGCTGTAGATCTCATGATGATCTACAATGGTGGACATGAGGCATCGTGCAACAGGCCAGAGTGGGGCAAGAGTGGGAGTCGGAGGAGCTTCAGCGGTCACTTGGTGGCTTCTTAGAAGGGTGGGGCTGCTTTATAATGTTGTCTCGTCGCATTCACGATTCTCTATCATTTTGACAATGGATGACTTCCTGTAAGAATCTGGGTCAAAGGTGACCTAGATGGCGGGACTCCAAATGCAATGACCCGGAGTGTTACTGCTGTGTGACAATCAGTTGATGGCCGTTTAGCCAGCCCCAAACCAGGTGCGAGTGGAGCTCGCATAACTCGCATCCTTGCACAAGCGATTTGGGTCAGGATCAGTCTGGATGGGGGGGTACCCCAGGGGGGGCCTGAACATCAAAATCTGGAAGGCAACCCTCCAAACTTCAATCTGAGACCCCAGGAACCAGTTGGGGGGGGGACCCCCTGAATAAGGTTAGCGCAGATTAGGTAACTCTCATGATGATGCATTACTATACATCACCAGTGACCACGGCAACCATTCGATCCACTTGCGCAAACTCTTGGCCATTCATCCCTTCTCTACGCAGCTGAGCATTGACTTGGAGTCATCATCCAACTTTAAGAACTACATTAAATGTTAATGTTAACCAGGATTAATACATATATCATTATACTCACACTACTGGCATTGGACATGGAAGAGTGAGGTTGAGCTAGAACTGCTCATTAGCCATATTAGCTATGCATAGCTTGTTGAGACAAAATCAAATTGACAATCCCACATCATTTAACACATTTACATGCATCTCTCCTCTGGAAATATTGTGTAGAAAGACTCCTCAAATATTGAATCACTAAGAGGAGGCTGGACAGGTTGCAAAGACATGACATGATGTTTGGCAAAGTTGGAGTGTGTTGAGGAGTCCTTGTGAAACCTGCAGTGAATGACCCTAACTTTATGTGTCAATATTATCTGACTCTCACCTTCAACTAGTACTGATATGCCTTGATAATACCAGACTGTATATGTGTCACTCCTCCCATGTCATGCACCCAGTGCGTCTTGCTTGAGGACATGCAGGCAAAGCGATACCCGATTAGGCATAGGGCTAGCGCCGAGCTTCCGCGGGCGTCCAGTCCATCCTGACTATGTTCAATTCGAGGAAGCTCAACACATATTCAATCTTGCACAAAAACATCATAGATGTATTCACACAATCTGGGGCATCTGATTTGTTCATTCCGAGGGCAAAAACTAGCAAGTTGGGGTGACAAAGCGAAATTTCCTCTCAGTACGTTGCGAAACTTCCCATCAGGACCCGGGAACCAGTTGGGGGCGGATCCCCCCCCCTAGTTGCTTCCACGGAAACGTGCTCCGGGCCCCCCCCCGTCCAGATTGCGCTGTTTAGGTCACCAGCGCCCAAGATTTGGTTCGATGGGGTCCTGATGGGCGAAGATCCCGCATCTGTCGCAGTCACGACCGTGATTCCCTCTTCAAGTTAGTTCATCAGGTCAGCACCATGTGCAGTTGCGCGCCTGCGCAGTTTAGGTCGCAAATCTGGGTCTGATGCGACCCAGATGGTCTTACGGGAAGTCATCCAATAGGTGGAACGCTGTAGCGACGGATGGTTCTAGGAGCCTGGGGCTGACCCATTGTCAGTTGTTTCTGGGCGCTAGAGGCTGTCCAAAAAAAGTCATGGGCGCTTCTGCCAGTGAGGCTGGCCACTCCGCATTTGTGGCCTCTCTGCCCGCCCGCCCATACATAATATGTGCGAATATTGCGGCGAATCGTCGTCCTCCAGCTCTTCGAGGTATGTCTAAAGTCTGTCTTCAGGGGGAAACCGCACCCTCCCAATGTCTCCATCATGATCCCTCGAATACGCCCCTCCCTGAGAAGTCGTATGTAGGCTCACTCAGCGGTTTTCCTTCCAGCCGTACACAACAGCTTGTCGACACAAAGGTTCTTGCATACAATGAAGAAGTGGATGCTGCCGCAGAACTGCTCGGGGCAGTATTCTGTGACGTGTCTGGCTTTCTTGAGACCCTCTTCCCTGTCACCGACGCGCTCATCCAGCAAGTCTTCAGATCTGTACAGCTTGCCACCTCTCCCCCTAGCATCCCCTCGCATCTACAACAGTACTGGCCTCTCTATCGCGAGGAGCAGTGGGCTCTCCATCCCACCGAGCCACCGAGACACGAGACGAAGCTCTATGGCCCATTTGTCACTCTCACTCGATGCATCACAGCCTGTGTCCCACAGGGAAAGAGGAACAGCGGCATCGAGTGGTTTCGTTACGAGAAGTATATCCCCCACTCCCGAGAACCTCACGCGCCGAACATCAGGCCGGATATCCTCGCTACCATCGGGGTGATACAGGAAGGCGAAGTGCCTTGTATACCGTGGAGTCGTACCCTTGTCCCGGTTGAAATCAAGAAGTCGTCGTCAGAAGGACCTGCCGTCCTTCAGCTCATGAAATATTTGCGCCAAATATTTCGTAATGCTCATGATCGTTGCTTCGCGCTGGGTATTGTTCTTGCGTGTAGCAATGTGGCGGTGTACCTAGCGGACAGATCGGGTGTGATAGGTTCGTCCGTGTTCAGCCTGCACGAGGTGAGTGGCCTCACTTGCTATCCCTGGGGCGACCAGCTAATCGGACGTTCAGGATCCTCGGGCGTTCATTCGTATCATCGTTGGCATTTCGACGATGTCGCTGGACGCACTCGGGTGGGACACGTCGATGACCGTTATACCGCAGCAGGCGCAGTTATCCAAACACGCATTGCAGACCCTGAACCCTCAGCTCTCCTATCATATGACGTACAACACCAACGTGGAGGACCATTACTGGGTCGTCGACATGCCAAAGCCGAAGGCCGATGCGTACGGGGACATGGATGAAAACGCCACGGAGAGATTTGTCCTGTATAAAGGCATCAGCTTGAGGCCAGGGCAGGCGATTCGTGGCCGTGCTACGCGGGTGTGGAAGGCATGGCTCTGGGACGAGTTGATTCTGCCTCAGGAAAAGCGCCATGTACGTGTCAAGTTGCGTCTCGTTCGTTTCCTTCAGTTCTCATATGCTACTGGACAGGTGTACATCGTGAAGGACTCATGGCGCGATGACGAGCGGTGCCTGGAAGGCGAATTCTACAAACAGATCGGACGCGTAGACGGGGTGGCCGTGATGCATTCCTTTGGAGTTGTTCGGATCAAAGGCTGGGCGGACGAGATAGGTATACGAATTCGCCGTGGCCTGAAAGTCGATGACAACCCTCGATGCATCGACATGTCGCAGAAGAGGATCGATCCAGGCACGATCCCCATGTGTACACCCGACAGACAGCGCGGGTTACCCAGACTCTACACCCACTTCATGGACTATCTACCGGTCCTCAAGGCGGCCAGTACGCCTCACTCGCGCATGCACTCAAGATTAGTGATGGACTCGTATGGTTGGTCGATCAAGTATGCTTTGACACGCTTGGAGTTGGTTTGTGCTCTGCATGATGCCGTTGCTGGTGAGTTCAGTGATACTTGATCGGTCATTGCTCTTCATTGTCTTACCCGGTCACAGGACATTATAGAGCATTTAAACAAAATGTGTTGCATCGCGATCTCAGCATGGAGAACATCCTCATCACAGGAGACCCTGCAGAGGGTCGGCGCGGTATCATCATCGACTTCGACTTCGCCAAATTTATGTTGGACCAGACGCTTTCTGCTGACCCGCTGTCTGTAAGTTAGTCACATGTATTTGTTCATGGACATATAACGACTTGCTTGAATGGCAGGGTACTCGACCATATATGTCTGGCGAGCTTCTAGGAGGTAGGTGGTATGTGCTATGTGCCGACTCTCACTGAGACATCAGATGGGGAAGCAGTTGTTGCCGAGCCCGCTCCCAAGCATGCGTTCTATCACGACCTAGAGAGCGGCTTCTGGGTTCTCTTGTGCGCTTCAATGTCAAGAGCTGGCCCGGCGATGCGTAGGGAGGCATTGTGGAATGGCAGGCACGTGGCCTTGACCAAGACTTTCAACGACCTGTTTCAATCGCCCTCCAATTCGATACTCGAGGTCAACAAGCTATTAATAATGACTACCAAAGCCCAATTTCACCTGGTTCTAGGTTTGGTGGATGACTACTACAAGCCACTGATACCACTCCTCCGAAGCCTGTGGAACACCCTTCATGATGCATACGAATCACGAAACTTCGCTGCACCCCATATGTACGATGAGTTCCTGACCGCCTTCAAGAAGACGGAAGAGATGCTTCAAGACACGCGCGAGGTACTCACGGCTGAACAGAAGGAGGCGTACAATCGAGAACTGGCTCGTCGAAAGGCGGACCTCACGGACTGGAAGCACAGTCCTCGTCAGGCCAATCGGTGGGCGCCGCGAACGACTATCGCGGAGGACGCCGAAGCAGAAGACCAGGACGAAGATGACGATGAAGAGCGCGACCCCTCGCCAACGCCTGTACCTCGTGGACCCAATGCCTTTGCACCACAAGAGGCTTCAAAGGCCAGCCGCATGCCCACACGGTCTATGAGTCGCCAGAATGCCAACGAAGGCTCGTCTAGAGCCACGACGCCCCCGAAGACCGACAGCGAGCCGATTCAATTGAGGGGCGGAAAGTTTAGGGGACGTGGTCGCGGTCATGGCATCCAACGTATGCAAGAGGGGCCTGATAACGCGGGTGGGAGTGGCGGGAGAGCCAGAGGCGCGAGCGACAACCGACCGCGAAGAGAACAAAAACATGGATTGCCCGGGACTCGTGGACGCGGGAGAGGTAGACGGGGAAACCAACGCTGATAGTCATGCAAGGGAGGTACCAACATGAGGACAACGTCAAGTTGCCTAAACCGTTTACACAACGTGCCTAACGTGTCTATGTGGAGTTGCATGATTTTGTAAAGATTTTCGAACTCAGGAGCAGGTTTCGTACAGTGTCTGATTGCTCGTGGATGCCGTTCCCGGTTGTCGAGGGTCATCGCATGTACGCAGTAGCTGCTGAGCTAGGTATTGTTGCCAATTATTTAGGTATCTATCGGACCCGAAAAGTGAGACGTTTTGGCCACCCATGAACCAAGGAACACATGCATAATTCCTCGCTGCTAGATCATGAATGGGTATACGCACTACGCGACAACACAGTCCTCCTTCACAGGCCCCTCCGCCAAAATAGCCCTCTCTTCCTCGCTCAGCGGCAGGCCCTTCTTGGCACGTGCTTCGATGGCCTGTCGCCGGCTCTCTCTCTCCGCCCGCGCGCGGCTGAAACACGAAAAATCCGATGGATACAGGAAGTGGAGATAGCGACACAAGTGGTAATTAAGCAGACGCGAAGAGCGAAGGTGGAACATATGATAGTGGTTTGAAGAGATTGGCCGTGATCGAGGTGGTAGTGTCCGATTGCGACGAGCATGATCGTGCAGGAGGTTCGTGAGATGAGATGGAAAGCGTAGGTGGAGGACGCGTGGTCGAGGAACTGTAGCTTTGTGAGTGGTCACAGAGGGCAAGGCTATCAAAGGGTACCTACCGATCAGTCTGCGAGAACGGGTTGGAACGCGTGGACGACGACGACCGCGTAGATGAGGTCGAGGTTGAAGTCGACGACTGCGCCATTGCCGGTGGTTGTGGCATGTTCCTGGTCGATGATACACGGGCCGGGGTAGTATTAGTGCCGCTAACGCTCGATGAGGCCATAGCTCGCTGAATGGCGGCCATTGCGGCCGCGCTCGCTGCAGATGCTTGTGAGGAGGCCGACTGGAAGGCACTAACCGTCGTAGAAGCAGATACGCTCGGCGTGCAAGTGTGAGAGGAAGGGAAGCGGTGTTGCGGGCAGAACTGCTGCTTGCATTTCTAATTGTCATGTCAGCACGAAGCTCCCCTAGACACTCCTTGCAGAATTGGCACTCACATCACACCAAATGGGCGCATAAAGGACCTTCCCGCACTTCGCCCGTGCACATGTAGGATGCGAGCTCTTGCGCGTCTTGCCCGTCATAACTGAGCACTCCGTAGTGATGTGAGCGTCCATGCGCACGTTGGGATCCTGCCCCGGCGGGATGGGAACTGGTGTATTGCAGAGCGGGCAAGATGGTGCAACGCGGTTGTGCCTACTCTCGTCGAACTTGTCACATTTGTGTGCGTCCGGGAGGAAGTGCTCGCCGCAGAACGAGTGACTGCAGTGCTGGCATTTAAACGGCAGGAAGTCGACAAGCATACATGAAGGGGCAGAGCACTGTTGGCCGATGCCCAAGAGTTGTGTCTCGCGTTCTGCAGTCGAGCTCGACATTACGGGGTATGAAGCAAGAGAACAGAAGAGCAGATAGGGTGTGCTGGCAGATGAAAACAAAGGCTCGTGTGTCGCCTTGATTAAGTAGTGTTAGCAAGGGACGCGCGTCCAGCGCGAGGAGGACACGCAAGCCTTGCACGCAGTGCGAGTACGGCGGTTTTGGCCAGTGGCGAGCTGCCACCGGAACGTTCCAGCGAACCCACCAAATCTGGTATTACATACTATATCGGGACGAGATCTCGGCCACATTCCGCGCTCATGTTATTCAACCATGCGTTGATGGTTCGGCTTAGAAAACACACCATGGATTGTTGTAGGTTTATTCTATCTACTGATGTAACTATAGTGAACCCCCGCTCAACGGGTGACCCCCCCTCAGCGGGGAATATTAACTGTTTGAGTAATGGCTGAGGCTCGTCCGAGGCTTTGTTTACGAGCGAGTAGTTGCCATATTGAGTCGCCGAGGGGTACCCGTTGAGCGAGTGTTCACTTTGGGTTCACTAGTACTGTAGCCTGGAGTAAGCTAATAATTCAGCCCGCGGTACTCGACTGATCGGGTGGCCGACGAGATCCCGGCCCGACACAGTAGATGGTAAGCGTAGCTGGCTAGACAATCCTACATTTGCGTGACGTACTTAGATCTAGTGCAGCACAATGCAAGAGGATTCATGCACGACCGCTCAATGTTCCCCCGTCTCGTGTTTCGTCGCATACCATCCAGCTAGTCTCTGTGGTTAACTTAATATAGACCATCCAGCAGTGGCCAATACCCGCAACCTTCAGTCGCCCTCAGACTGAGACAATGCGATGATTCGCGTATGGTCCAGATACTGCATGCGAGTCAACATGATGTCTCATGTGTGCCTTATGGCAGCGATATATATATGGTCAAGATGCATCAATTGGTTCCGCACGATTCGTTCGTTCTCCCCTTTCTCGTGTACGAACACCGTCACGATCTCTGAGCGAGTTCAAGATGAGCCTTATCTTCCTGTTCTCCCTTTTTCAGTGCCTATTTGCTGTTGTCTTCTAGGCACCACTGGCAGTTTCGGTATGAGCTGTCGTACTTGCGTGCTAATCCTTTCAGATCATACTCAGACTCATTGTATGCACACGAGTAGTTTGGGTTTGGCGACCAAGATTCGGCACCTGGAATGGGACCCTCGCACAATTTCAAGTTGATGCAAAGAGCTCTCCATTCCTCCCCCTCATGACCCTGCTCGCTCCTCTCCTCTAGAATGTGCATGCATCATCCACACATAGCCTTCTTGTCTGACATGTTTATTCTTCCATGATCCAGCTCTGAAGTTGACATTCACCATCAACTATTATGGTCAACCTCGGAGTCGCTTCCAATCCGAGAGGGTCTTGGAGGTAAAACTCCTTGATAATAGTTTGGACAATGTATATCATGCACCCAGATATGAGGTAACCTCGACACACAGCCTCAAGCACCAGTTTGTGTATGCCTTGAGGCCGAATTGTATCGCTGCCTTCCACGCCATGGTATGCACCCATGTCCTTTCTATTCTATAGATTCCTGATCACCTTTTCTCTGTACAGCATGATCGTTACTGAGCAGTGGCCAGCGACAGCCCTCTTCGCTATTATATTGCGGATTAGTGAGTAGTGTATTTTGTACTACAACTGTCAGTGCCACTGTGTTGCACCGTCATGGCACTCACTACTATATCTGCTGAGAAGCTATTTAATGGCCTCACTGACTGATCTTCTGAATCTGTCAGGCGTCACTCATACAACCGTTTCTTGTCCATCATGCTACGCATACGAAAAACTACACCAGACTCGCCAACACGCCAGTCAACGTGTTTATCCACGACCGACTGCGCCTGCGCCATGAGGGAGCGGCTGGTACCCTAGCGTCTTGCGTTCCTCCTACCGCAGCGCGCGTGCCTCTTCGGAGGTCAACTTGGGAGGGTCCAGCGACATTCGTGGCGATGTCGGGAGCAGATGGCGAGTCCCGCCGCAGAGATACTTGATGGCCTGTGCGTCTTCGGCGGTGGCCTTGGTCAGCGATACAGGCGGGCGCCGGTGGAGGACTCGGTGGCTCGTCGCCGCTGCCTGCGCCTTTGCCACAAGACATTCCATAGGTGGGCGGTATCCGAGTGCCTTGTGCTCCTCCGACATGAGTTTGCGGAACACGCGCGAATCGTCCTTGATCTTTGCGATCTGCACAGTGCTGTCATGGCGCCCGAGCTCGCGAGTTGCCCCACAGAGGGTCACACTCGAACCAGTCACGACTATTATGTAGCACGGCGGCGCGACATACTCATTTTGAGTCGGTCGCATGATCGACTCTTACCCATCCCTTAGCTTCGTGGCGTTATATCTCGCTGATGTGCATGCACCAACGCCAGTGTCACTGAAGGCTCTGTTTATGGTCCTCTTGGGCGCACTCGCTTGAAGGAAGTTCGGCATGCACGGTCGACCGTCAACGCGCCCAGATATTGTGCACACGGTATTCTTCCGAACGAACGTTCGCTCTTACCGACATCTTCACCTCTCCGGGCTTCTCTCCCACAGTTCCAACGCAAGTACTGTAGCTCACGTCCGAGAAGTCGCGTCGCCCATGGCGTCACACTCCCCCTACTCGACGCGAACGTTCCACACACAGTTTGACTCTTATTACGACTGCACCGTACTGCACAAATACCCGCTCGTAGCTTGCTCGTAGCCCCGAAATCGACAATTCTTCCTTACACTAGAATCGTTCCCGCGCGTTCAACTTCAAGCGAGCTGGTGGTCCCGCGCGCAGCTTGTTCCGGCATTCGACTGACACTCATCGCCTCCCGGCGCGTTCATCTCACCTTCAAGCTCTTCCGACACATTGAACACTCAACGCTGTGCGTAGTGCCGTCACACTTGATAGCTGAACTCCTTATTTCCTTCAATTATCGACACATCTCCGTGCCTGTTTTGTACATACGGGTTCCCGTTACCTCGTGTCGGTGATCCCATTGTCGACGACGCCCTATAAACCAGTCGCATCTCTACTGCAGGTTTCTCGTTTCCTCTTTCTTTCTTCTCTTCTCGCTCTCCCTTCGACAGAGTGATGTCTCAACACATGTACTGAGCCCTCTGGGCCTCAGGCCCCAGATCTCAGAATTAAAAGATGCACATCCCGCTCGTTGCACAGGCGACGTTCGCGGTGTCGGTGCTGACGGCAAACGCGCCGCGGAACTTGGTTCTCACGAACGACGACGGATGGGCGACCGCGCAGATACGCGCGCAGTTTGACGCGCTGACGGATGTAGGGTACGAGGTGCGCCTTCTATCTGCCGTCAGGGTGTAGTGTGTTGAGCGTGGCACATCCATAGGTCGTCCTCTCCGCGCCCGCGCTGAATCAGTCAGGCACGGGCTCGCGCTCGCGAACGCCGACGGTCCTGGAAAGGCCATGCGAGTTCAACACGTGTCCCGTGGGTTCTCCGGCGGAAGGGTTCAATGCGAGCGATCGTGCGTCGCCTTCGTCGCCTTCCGGGTCATTGTGTCACTGATCGGCACGCAGCACGGTTCAACTACGTGAATGCGTATCCGTAGGTCTTCACTTCAAACCCACCGTGCGCGATCCGTGCTGAGGATATCACCGCCAGCGTGGACGCAGCCAGGTACGGCATCCGCACGCTCTCGCCACAGTTCTTTGGTGGCTTTGGCCCTGACTTCTTAGTGAGTGGGCCGAACATCGGCCGTACGTGCAACTATCCTCGTCTTCTTGTCAGCGGGAGTCTGACATCTGTGCAGTCAACGTCGGCATTGCTACCCAATTCTCCGGCACGGTGTGCGTCTGTTCCCTTCGTCGTATGCGCACGTTGCTAATCCAGCCATTCTGGCCACAGCGGAGCCGCAGCTGAAGCGTCCAAGCTCGATGTGCCCGCCGTCGCCTTCTCCGGCGCGAGCGGCGCCCACGTCTCCTACGCGACCCTCGAGTCCAACCCGGACTCGCTCTCCACGCTGGCCGCGCGCACCTACTCTGCCCTCACCACGCACTTCGTTGACACGCTGCTCAGCACGGCCTCTGGCTCCTCGCCGCTTCTGCTGCCCGGCACCGTCGTGAGCGTGAACTACCCGCCTGTGGCACGCTGCCCCGACCCGGGGGACTACACGTGGGTGCTCGCGCGCAACCTGTGGAACCCGCTCGTGACGGACGTGCAGACGTGTGGGAGTGCGCACCTGCCGAGCGAGGGCGACGTGGTGGCGAGCGAGGGGTGTCATGCGAGCGTGGCAGTGCTGAGCGCGAGCACCAAGACGGACGTCGACGCGGCGACGCAGGCCGCCGTCATGGAGAAGTTGGTGGGGCTGCCGCTGAGCTGCCTGGACTGAGGTGTTATGTGGTATGTGAAGGAGCATTTGGAATGTATGATACTCGGTTGTAGTCTGATCGGAGACCGTCTGTTTCACTACGGTGTGTGCCGCAACACGTAAGTGTTGTTGATATTTTATTGTGTACACAAGTCGTTACGCAGCGCCAAAACACAACTCGCCCGCTTCATAGAACACCCTTCTGGTCGACCACAGCACTGCCTTCAAAGCTTGAGGGGCGATGGCGACTTTACCAAAGCTTAAGGATTCTCTTACAGTCTCACGTGGATTGCGTGTGCGCAGTGCGCACTGCTCCTTCGCCAAAGTCCGTGGTCCCAACTGGAGGCAGTAGTGGACGCGCCGCGTCGTGATCTGTTCGCACTGCAGCAAGCACAGAAAGACAAAGTGTGTGTGATCGTCCATCGAATACAATCCGCACTACTCGCGACAGATGTCGACCTTTGCTTGAGTGGGGAGGTCGCTTTCCGTATTGAATGAGCAACTCCGTTCTCTCCCGCCACCGCCCGACCTGACGAGCTGGACAAACACTTAGAGGGCCAGACGTTTGGAAGTAGGACTGTCCTGCTTTTCTCCCGACCATCATCACCTCGATTCCCACCATGCAAGACAACCTCAGCAATGAGAAGGCCATCCTCCCAAACACTCCAAGCCGCCCGAAGTAACCGTGCGGGAGAAGCCGCTGAGGAAACGATTGCGCCATACATTTGGATGAGAATGACAGTTCAACATCAAAAGAAATGGTCTGTGTCATATATTTGATGTGCTCAGGGTAACCCCCAGCTAGGACGTCAGGGAAGGCGGAAGGTTGGGATTTTGAGATCAATAGTTCCCACTGCTCGAAGTAGAGGTCACCGACTTCAACCGTCAGGAGCACTTGGGGAATGTTGTACGTATGACCACGTAAATGATCCATACCGTTGGTCCACAACAATACGACATGCTCATCGACAAAAGGACACCATCGGAGGTGCAGAGTACGACCCCAAGCAGCAGTATCTGCGCGATCTTTGGTAGCCATTTACCGACTGAAGAGAATCGGAGTGTGAGCAATGTTTATGACGAGATTCTAGTCCAGGTTTGAATGTGGACAAGATCCGCGAGCCAGGCTCCAGGTAACGCGTAGAATCATAGGAGGATAGTAAGTTACTACCTTCGTAAAATTAGCAAGCAAGACAACGATATAATGGAAGTACGCACTGACAGCAAGATGTCCGACCACGCCATTTATCACGGTGAGCCGTAAGGAAGCAACCTCTTCAGCCTCGTGTTCTGCGAACCATGCGAGTACGTTGTTTGTGACAAGCGATTCTTGCGGGACATGGACTTCGTCACATTCAAATGTTTGTGTCCAGATTGGGCCTGCGAGTGTATGAAGGTCCATTCAGATGAGAGCCCTTCTGTTGCCCGACAAAATAGGGGAACGTACACGTTTGAAGATCCCTGACGCAATGCTCCGCCATCGTTTCTTTGTGCCTGAATGGCTTTTGAGTTTCGGGAACTGGGCAGTCGCAGATGTCGAGAACAGCCGCGCTGTGGACAGCACCTTGAAAAGAGAATGCATTATCTTCCTGGCTCCGTGTGCGTGAACTGCGAATAGAGCTGGTTAAAAGGCTAGTCTAAGTGTGTGCTGTGACGGAGATGCGCGTGCCGCACGCGCCTCGGGCCTGTCTGTGTTGGGTGTCCCCTGGGGTGTCCAGCGCCCGTCCCCGCCTCAGTTTTCGCGCCGCCCCGCGCTTACAGACCTCCACCTCAGAAACAGGATATCTCCTCAACCATTCATTCTATCGACTCAGCGACAACATTTTCGGAATCTACGTATCGGGATCTAGTGCATTGCACATCTGTTTTGTCACGATACGCGCTCTTCAAACATCGCTACACAGCAGGCCTCTCAAGCACGAGAAACACAATGGCGGATGGTGGACGTGGTTGGTAGGCTCGTGAATGGCTGGGATCAGTTCAGAGGGGTTGGGGCTAGTGCAGGCGGCTGTTGGTAGGAGAGAGAAAAATTGCTGTCTTGTACGGTAACTTCATGTGTCGAGAATGCATTGTGCAACCGAGACAGCACACTTTGAATGAATGTCTTTCAGGGATGAGATTATTCAGCTATCCCTATGCAATCAGAGATTGTGACCTGACCTAGACATGAATGTGTTGCTGGTCTACCATAGACTGCCTGCTGTGTCAACAGCCCCTGGGTCCCATATAACTCGACTTTAACCACACACACTGTTCCTTAGACGGCAACTCTCCATGGCTGCGCAGATATTCAGGAGCACCTTCAAGATACTCAAAGACCTCATGGTATACATTTTCTCTTTACATAGTATTTGGGGCTGGCCAAGTGAGGCAGAGATAGCAAAAACCGTATGAGCGGCATACCATACAACGAGACAGTGAATTTTCTCCCTCCTACCAACAGCCCCCTGCACTAGCCCCAACCCCTCTGAACTGATCACAGCCATTCCTGAGCCTGCCAACCACGTCCACCGTCCGCCATTGTGTTTCTCGTGCTTGAGAGACCTGCTGTGTAGCGATGTTTGAAAAGAGCGTATTGTGACAAAACAGATGTACAATGCACTAGATTCCGATACGTAGATTCCGAAAATGTTGTCGCTGAGTCGATAGAATGAATGGTTGAGGAGATATCCTGTTTCTGAGGTGGAGGTCTGTAAGCGCGGGGCGGCGCGAAAACTGAGGGGGGACGGGCGCTAGACACTCAACCTGAAAACCGCAATAGTATTTACTGAGAACCGAACCACATCTACACTACCATGTCCTCCAATCCACAAGACGACGCAGACAGGGTAATAAGACATCTTCAATGATAGGTACTCAGTGCTGAACCGTTAGGCCCCCAGATCCGCTTGAAACGATTGGCCAAACTTCAGTCAGCGAGCCCTTCGCCCACCGCGACATCTACACCTACAGCGCCTCCTCCCGCCTCCCCAGCTCCTGCACCTCCGAGGCCCAAACCTATCGAGAATGCTGCAGCTAAGCGTCCTCCTGAAGTTCCGCTTGCTTCTGCACCAGTATCACCCAAGAAACGACCACAGGCTTCTCCAGCGCATCTCAATCTACCTTCTTGGGAGAATGAGACCGTATGCCAAGTATTCAATATCACATTAAGTGTATGTAAGATTGGTCTTGCTGTTGAATATAACGACCTAGACTCCACGCAGAAAGACGCCGCAGAGAAGAGTAGTTGGGAAGTCGTCTGGCTGAAACATCTTGCTACGGAGCTGGAGTCTGAAGGTCAATACAGTTGTCAAACTGCGCCAGAGCTCTTCCTAACTTCGGACATTTGCCAGGCCTTCAACAGCCTATTCCTCTCACTGCGGACATAGCGGACCGTTTACTGATTTCTCGCTTAGAATTGGATCCTCAGTCTATGACGTGAGTTTGGTGGGTTCGCATCCAGATCATGTACTCACGAAGTCCAGAGATGACCTGGAGTACCTCGCAGTCATCGCATCTCTACCCCCGCAACAAACTGTGTTTGAGTATCTCGTAGGCTGCTGGAAACGGCTGAATACTGCACGTTCCGCAGTGCTGAAAAAGGTGTGTGATGGTGCGCGCTGCACATGCCAGCATTTTCTCACTTGCGGACAGAACTATTCTCCAGTGGACACACAGCGAGCTCTCGGCATTCTCGAGAAGTTGCGTGACTTGGTCATCAGTTATGCGGGCCTGACCCTCCAGGAGCCAGAGATGTTCCCTCAGCCAACTGGGTGGGTAAACATAGCACTGGTCTGCATGTTTGTAAAGTAGGTTCTCACACTGGCCCCTTTCACAGGAAAGCTTTGGGTCCACCAGAGCTAGTAGCACCCCTCCTCTGTCTCTCTGCCTTGTCAGGGCCTCTTCTATCCTCCACAACCTCTTCGCCCAATACCTTGTCTTCCACAGAAGTAGAACCCTTCTTACAAGATCTCGTAAAGCGATTTGAGCCTGACAACGAGATTGATGGCGTTCTGGGTCCTGTGGTTACCCAGCTCTGCTTCCATGAGTCTCTTTTCCGGCCAGAGGGTCTCGCAGGCGGCGATGGCAGCTGGAGAGGAGTTATCAGTGGACTGGAGGCTCTTGTGAACATCAAGAGCATTGCAATCATGATGACGCGGTCGCAATTCTGGAACCCAGAAGCGACTCCCCCTACTTTCGAACGGGTAAGTTTACTTGGGCCGCTGCTACGGCTCGGGGTGTTTGATAGGGAGTGGGTGAGTTGGCCTCCAGCGGCCGGACGGTCATGGAGGTTGAGTGTTTTGTAGCCAGCGATCGCTCGCACTTATTATTCGAAGCCGAAAGAACGGTCTCAAGCCGACATTGCATCGTCGACTGCGAGTCTGCGGGGTACCTTGAAGAGCCTGCAGTCGTCCCTCTTCAATATCTTCAATACACTTGTCCGTGCGTCGCCCGAGTCTAGGGAAGCAGCCCTACAATACTTCGCACGAGTGGTTGCCCTTAATGAGAGACGAGCGGGAATGCAGGTCTGTCTGAATCTGGGCAACGGGGACTCAGTATTAGACTCAATGCACATCAATAGGTCGATCTGGACACCGTTGCCTCTGATACCTTCATGGTGAACTTGCAAGCAATAATGTTGCGATTTTGCGAGCCCTTCATGGATGCGAACTACACCAAGGTGAAGATGGAGTCTATAAATGGGGAAACAGTTCTGATATGAAGTTAGATCAATCGAATCGACCCAGCATATTATGCCCACTCGACACGTGTAAACCTCAAGGAGGAGACACGTATAAACGCCACAAGTGAGGAGGCGGAGCGATGGCGACAGAATAATGAGACAACAGCGGCTCCACCAAACTTCATCTCTGACATTTTCCACCTCACTCTCGCTCTGAATCATTATGGCTATCAGAAGACGATCTCTACATTCGAGGAACTGGCAAAGCAACACAGTGAAATGAACAGGCATGTGGAGACGCTGGAGGCTGACCGTAGTTGGCACGGGGTAAGTACTTCCGTGTGCCTATGTGTGCGTTTGCTGATGGATACTTGAGACTCCTCTACAAGCACGGATGGAGCATTCCATCAATGCCACGAAAGCTCAAATGGACCAAGTCATGGCTGCGCAGCTTGCGTATACTGTGCAGCTTGCTGATCCAGAGCTAGTCTTCCGATCGATCAACTTTGTAAACTTCGTCTCAACGTGGCTGATTCGGCAAGTTGACTTGAAGCACACGCACCCCGGCCCGCCTGTAGAGTGCGTCTGGTGTTTAGATGAGCGGATTTGCGGGCGGTCACTCTGACATAACAAATACCCTAGATTTCCACTACCTCGGGAGGTGCCAGAGTCGTTCAGTGTGCTCCCCGAGTATATTGTGGAAGATATCGTAGATTATCATCTCTTCGTCGTCCGACAGAGTCCCGACAGCATGGAACTATCGGGCAAGAACGAGCTGTTGGTCTGGGCGCTGACTTTCCTGACGTGTACTTGGTACATCAAGAACCCGTTCTTGAAGGCCAAACTAGTAGAGGTGTGTTGGCGAGACACTGGTAAAAGAGCATTGCTGATCGTGATGCAGGCACTCTTCTATGCTTCGTGGACCTGGGGTCAAGGCCGAAGCCTTCTGGGCATGACACTGAATACTCACCCTATGGCCCTGAAGTACCTTGTACCTGCACTGACGCACTTCTACATTGGTAAGTGGTCTCAAAACTTCCATGGAGCGTGGAGTTTTAAGTCCCGCACAGAGGTAGAACAGACGGGCGCAAGCAGCCAGTTCTATGATAAATTCAGTAAGTCTGATGTCATATGAAGAAGATTCTAGGACTCATCACCATCCTTCCTTAGATTCACGGTACTGTGTTTACGGACCTTGCTTCCAAATTTGTTCTAATCCTGACCATCAGAGGGAACATTGCCTTCATTTTCAAGACAATCTGGGACAATCCGGCGCATCGTGAGGCACTCAAGAACGAGACCAGGACCAACATGGAGAAGTTCGTGCGCTTCGTAAACCTTATGATCAACGACGTGACATACCTTCTGGACGAGTCGCTAAGTGATCTCGCAAAGATTCACGAAATCCAGACAGAGATGGAGGACACAGGAACATTTAACTCGGAGCCATTGCAGTATCGCCGCGAGAGGGAGGGCGCGCTGCGTTCACTCGAGCGCCACACTTCAACTTATGTGCAATTGGGTCTTCATACTGTTCAGATGCTAAAGGCATTCACCGGTGAGACCAAGGAACCATTCATGGTCCCAGAGATCGTCGACCGGCTTGCTGCAATGCTTGACTACAACCTCGACGCCCTGGCAGGACCCAGGTGTCAGGACCTGGTGGTCAAAAACCCGGACAAGTACAAGTTTAATCCCAGACAGCTTCTCGGTGACATCATCGATGTATACCTCAACCTCAGCGATCAGGGCGAGTTTGTAAGAGCTGTTGCAGCGGACGGCCGGAGTTACCGGAAGGAGCTCTTCGAGCGGACGGCAGGTATCGCGAAGAAGCGGGTCTTGAAGAGTGACACGGAGATTGACAAGCTCCTCATGTTCGTCGTCAAGGTTGAGGAGAAGAAGGCCACAATTGAGGCTGAGGAAGATTTGGGGGACATCCCTGATGAATTCCTAGGTGGGTTGTGTTTGTGATATATGGCTCGTAGGGGTTGACAGTGCTGTTCAGACCCACTTATGTACACGGTCATGCGCGATCCCGTCATACTACCGTCCTCGCAGGTAGTTATCGACCGTTCTACGATCAAGTCTCATTTACTGTCGGACGCCAAAGACCCGTTCAACCGGATGCCACTTGCTTTGGAAGATGTCATCCCCAGTGCGTCATGGCCACAGCTGCGCGCTCGACTAAGTCATTGACTCCCGTCCGGCAGACCCCGAACTGAGGGAGCGCATAGACGTATTCCTGGCCGAGAGGCGGAATAAGAACACAGCCCTTGACAAGCCGGTAGAAGAAGTCGTCAAAATGGATGAGTCGGCATGAATGTGGAGCTAATGGAGCATGTAGCATGATCAGTAACTGCAAGTTGTATGCTAATACAGTCAGTAGTGGCATCGTATGTGGGAGCGGCTAATACTGTGAGCTGTAGCTGTGAGCAGGATAATGGCCAGCTAGAGAATGGATAGATTTAATGCTGCATATCCGCACCAAGCAGAATGCTTAGTTATATATGTGGACGAGCATACCTTTGACGCTCTTGCAGTGCCTACACTTGCTCAAATTCACACATTGACATGCTCGAGGTATATACTGAAAGAAAACATGCAAATGACAATGGTGTAAATATGGACGGTAGACGTTGGAGAGCCGTACCAGTAATCGGAACGTCTGATATCTACTTCTTACCCCGTTTTGACCCTCGTCCCCTACCTCCACCACGACCTCGCCCAGTACCACCCCGCCGAGCCGGCTTGACAGGCTTGCGATTCGTCTTGGACGCCAAAGAGGGGCCTGCAAGGGCTCAACAGCCGCGGACAAACCAGGTGGTGCAAGCCTGCACTTACTTGGTGACCCATCAGCTTCCTCGTCCTCCGCAAACTCGGTGCCTCCATCCGTCACACCAGCCACACTATCTCTTGGTGTTGCGGCGGCACTCTCGTCCCCGCTGTCTTGTGTCAATGCGCTACTGTCACTGTCGCCCCCAATGAGCCCTGCCATGTTCTTCAACTTGCTTCGACCCTTTTTGCCCGATTTTACTGATGGTGCGGTATGCGTCGGCGACGGGGCCGGAGACGACGAAGGTAGGGAGACGCTTCCGCGGAGGCGACGTGCAGATATTAGGGTATCAAACGTCTCCTCTTGAGGGAGAGAAAACTCGTGCCGAAAGAATGGATGCCGTGAGAGATTCTCTGATGGCGATGGCGAGCGTACGGGCACAGGCGACGGAGAAGGGGTATCATCAGCACCAAGGGGGTTAAACCCATCTACCTCCTGTGGACACTCTAGGTCAAGAGTGACGAAGCGGTAGTGTGGACTCACAATACTTTCCAGTGTATCGAGATCATAACAACTCCTCAACTTCTCCCATAGCTCCTCCGTCGAGACCATGCGACCTGTATCTCTGAGAATGGCGTTGCGGATGGTGAGGACATGGAAGTGGCGATGGAGACCGACCGGTCTAGCGCGCATTAACGAACGGAAAAGGGCGATCTCGCCTGCAACAGTGTTTAGGAAATGTCGTGATCCTTCACCTAGCTTGTCTTGTTCCATCGTCGAGAACAAATCGCTGAAGCGAAGCTGAAAGCATGAAACAGAGGCTCTATTCACAACAGCCCGTGATGGCCCGTGGGTCGCGATTGCCTGACTGGTGTGCATGAGGCTCGCCACCATTCGGCCGATTAGCACCAGGCCGAGTTTGGCAAGTGAAGTGGATGAGAGGCTCCTATTCCGCCTTGACCTCAACGTGTTCAGACCGAATGTCTGTTTCTGTGGTTACGGAGGTCTATCCTATACGCGGCTCTTATACTGACGAATTCGTACCAGGCAGCCTGGTGTCGGGTAGTCTCGGCAGGCGACCACAAAAAATACGCCCAAAGCCGTCTAAGCTTAGCAGCGACATTCATCGGACGTCTCGAGAAACCAAGTGTTGCAAGATGTCAAACAAGTCCGAACAGCAAGTTACACCGCCCAATTTGTAGATAGGTACTCCCCGAACGGCAGTGACTGCTGCAGGAAAGTCTCGGATGTAGGGGACAGCAGTCAGAGCAAAGTCTGGGAGGGGCACAATCCTTGGTTGAAATGGGCGTGCCGTCCCAGTAACCTGAGATGATCACGGGTGCAGCGGGTTGGTTACGGGGTAATCGCTCTATAACAACAACATGGCAACGGCCGCAAAATTTATGTGTGGCCTTCCGGCTAACCCTTTGACCCTTCCCGCGGTTGATTCCACTTTGAACTATGGGTCTTCAGCGCCCATACTTAAGGAAAGCTGGACATTGTCTCACTACTCACCAAGCACTCTCATCCTGACCCTCTGAACATCGCCACAACAACTCCTCTACCCCATCCGTTATAAAAATGATCCCTCCCTATGACAAGCCACCTATAAACAATTTAACGCGAGTTGCCCGCCGGGATCCGACCTTGGTCAAGGCTACTGTTACACCCTTACGGCGCAACAGCAACGACAACATGCCCGCCCACTCTGCGGACACAGTTGATGTTTCCTCGCATCGATCTCGCCAAGCCGGTGTGCCTATCCCTGGTCGCAAAAGCAGCGCGCGCCTGGATGGGTCTGAGAAGCTCTCTATCAGTGTTTCGCCCCCGCGTCCACCCGCATTGGTCAGAACCTCTGGCAAACTCACCGACTTTGACGAGCAAAGTATCGTCCTTCCTGTCCCTATGGGCTCGTCGCCTCCCCGATCGCCGCCGGCGTTCAGGCTGTCGCACCGACCCTCAGATCTCTCGACGACAGTTGTGGGTGAAGGCTCAGCCAGCTCCTCTCCACCCCAATACGAAGAGGCTGGTCGCGGTGCCGCGAAGCCTACTAATTCCCGCAAGACCTCGGGGGATCAGATTGGATTGGGCCCATGCCCACCCCAAACTCGCGCCCCAGGGCAAGCTGGCGCGTCATCCAACATGGCTACCCGGGACCAATCTCAGCGAGTGCCGGGCGGGTCGTGGCCTGCACTGACAAGAGACGTCGTAGACGAAGATCACCAGTCGTCTGACAGAACTGTGCGCAAGCAAAGCGTAGCAGTCGGGACGAGGGCCGGGGTCATCGACAGCAGACCGATACCCAAAATCGACACACGCAACGCTAGACAGTACTCGTCGCCATTGGCACAGAGTCCACTGCATTGGTCGCGATCGGACAGCGGAGAAGACGCCTCGTCGCGTATTTCCCTCTGTGTGTCGTCTCTGGCACCATCCAGACGCAACAGTACGGTGTCCGATGTGGATGCGATTGACGTCGAGCTTGCGCCCATTTTCCGGAGTTACGCTCGGCTGCATGGTGCCATTTGCCGGCGCGAATACACGCGAGTGGCATCTGAGGCGAAAAGTTACTCGGAGCAACTCGAGAGGGCGCTGGCCTGCCTCTCCGTGTCTGCGGGATCTATCACCAAGACCTCGTCGTATGACGCGGCCGTCAGAGCTCTCATATTCTCTCAGACACTAATGACGGCGTACCTTGACAAGATTGAGAAGCATGCAGAGGACAAGGAGGGCCCGAAGGCAGTAGCCACGGCGTACCAGCTCATGGAGATGAGCATGTCGAACCTCCGAAACCTCCTTCAGACCATTGAGCTCGAGCAGGACTTGCTCGACACCGAGACCGTCGTATCAGAGTTCAACATTTCGTTGGTTGCTTCTGATGGCCACGAGGGAACCAATCTACTGGCGAACAGGAAAGTGGCCAAGATGAGGAGGCCCAGCCTCTTTGATCGACTTCGCAAGGTCTCCCTCGGGTGTATTCGAGCCTTCGACAGCCCTGGCTGCCCTACTCCACCCGCGACGGCCCATCAACGTCGACCTTCCCGAGCATCGCAACTCACGCGGAACGCGCGAACCAGCGTATACACGCCTACCTTGGCATCTGAAGATCCTGAGTGGGACTATACGTTCGTTGAAGCCGAATGTGACGGAGATGGCAGGTCGTTGAGTATCAGAGCCTCTCTGGCGCTATTCCCAGAAGACGTCTCCGAGCGACCAGACTTCTCCCCCATTCTCGAAGATGACCCGAATGTCGTTCGCGGAACTGATGGTTCCATCATCAAGGCCACTGTAAAAGGACTTATCCGTGTATTCACCGACTCGCGAGAGATGGTCAGAAACGATATGTCGGAGCTGATTGACGCATTTTTCCTCTTCTTCCTCTCTTTCACGACATCGGAGACTCTCTTCAACCTACTCATTGAGCGGTACGAGGAGTGTGCACCCCCTGGCTTGTCCAAGGCGCAGCTTGACGCATGGGAGGTACGCCACTACTCCGCCCGCATCTACGTGGTCAACCTGCTCTCCATTTGGCTCGAGTCGCATTGGAAGGAGGTGCCTGACTCCGAAGTTGACGAGAAGCTGTTGACCCAGATCACGGCGTTTGTGTTCAATCTCGGCAAGGATAAGCCAGTCCCTGTGGAGACACCGAGGCAGCTCGTGGACAGCTTGCTGCTTTGCCTAGATAAACGCGGCCGATGGCTCAGCAAGGAGAAGAATTTGACCGAGACAAACGGGCATGCGAATGACGACGCGTTTCAGACGCGGCGCAATGAGCTGATTGGTTTTATGGATCACCCCGAAGACTGGAGGGCGCTCGATGTTACCTATTTCCACACCGACGGCGGACCCGAGGAAATCGCTCGTCAGCTAACAATGATCGAGTCGGAGCTCTTCCATCGCTTCCAGCCGCAGGAGCTGATCCACTATGAGCACCAAGAATTACAGAAGAAGCTGGGTGACTGGAAGTCGTTCTCGGATGCCTTGTCTTTGTGGGTCATGAAGAGTATCGTGGAGCACGACGGTTTGGCATGTCGCGTGAAGGCAATGACAGTGTTTATAGCGACCGCAGCGGTGAGTGCAGTATTTATGTGGGCGAGATATTTCGTTGACTGGGGTCCAGGTCTGTAAATCCATGCGCAATTATAATTCCGCGCTTGCAATACTGCTTGGGCTTCGATCAAGTCCTGTCTTACGACTGCAACAGACCGAACAGGTGAGCACTGAGGTCTTGAGATGAAGTACGAGTACCCATTTTTCTTCAGAGCCTCTTGCAAAGCTTCAAAGATGTGCGCTCAGAGCTCGAAGAATTTTTTGACGCACGCACGAACTGGCGCGAATATCGCGCAGAGTTGCCAATCAACCTACCCACGATCCCTCTTGCAGGTAAGTAGCCCGTTCGAGTGCATGAGATTTGACTTACCTCGTTGCGCAGTGGTGATGATTAAGGATATTAAACTGAGCCGCGAAATTCTACCCCGAGTGAAGTCGATGGCGGGCACGCCATCTACAGCATTCGAAAACTTGATACCGCTTCAATACTACCGTAACATGCGGCGAACCGTCCGTGGTGAGTGTGGCCTCCGTGCCCTAGCTCATGTGCTGACGTTGATCATGTAGACCTTGCGAAGGGCCGCGGCGAATACAAGTCGATCAATAAGACTGAAATCGTGTACAATTGGCTGAAGAATTCGGTGGACCGGTTAAAAGACGAGAAGTACGAGTTGTATATAGAGCTAATGATGGCCGAGAGGTGAGTAAAGGGCATCTTCAAACATGCTCATGACTTGCCGACCTGCCACAACAGCCGCATAAAAGAAAACAAGATGAACAGCCAGTCGACCTGCTAGTTTTATTACCATTAGGCATCTTCAGAACGTACTCCACCTCCTCACGCTCTTTTTGGTCTCTTCTTAACTTCTCATCTACGATCCTCGTCGCAATCTGGTCCTGAACACAATATGAGGTATTGTTATGTATCAGCTATCATCTGCTCCTTCTCTCGCTTTGTAGCCTGATGATAGACTCACCACGCTCGTTACTATTACATACTCTTGCGCTCTCGTCGAAACATCTGATGTATCCAGTAGCACACCCCGTTATGTTATCACACGATGCTATACCAACTCTCTTAGTTGTATGTCATCACACAGCAGGAGAGTCGAGGCCACCATCACAGTGCGATGATGTATCAGATCCAGAACGGGCAAGTCCGCGAGCACTTACTGTACTTGCCTTCATATTGCATTGCAGGAGTCATGCCTTGAAGCCTCTCTGTCGACCACGAATCATATGCCGTGTTCGACTATCGTGGGTTGAAACATGGCATAATGCATACACATGGAGAAATAACAACAGCGGTTCCCTGCCTACCTCCACAGGGACCCCTCCGCTCGCCGGGCATCCATCGTTCATGCGCGCGCAGCCTCGATCCGTCGACGCGCAACTTGCCGCCTGTTGAGGCCAGAGAACGAGGACGTTGCAACAACATCCTTGTCCTTAGCCCGTTCAACCTCGGCATCCGTCGCTGAAAGAATAATTTCTACATGGCAAGGGTGACCCTGGTAGGGGTTGATACGACCGTGCGCACGGTATGTACGACGGCGGGTTTTCTACACCATCACTTAAGATCACGATGGAACATGAGTACGGACAATGGAACATACAGGTGCCTGCTGGACGACGATGCTCTTGATGTAGAGATCCTCCAGCTCGAGGTTTTTTGCGTCAGCATTTGACTCGGCGTTCTTCAGCAGGCGCACAATGAACTTCACCGACTTCTCAGGCCAGCGACCTGCAGTAACGTGAATACCGGAGAGGATCTAAGACTCAAGAATGTACAGACCTTGGGTAGCCTTGAACTGCTTCGCCTGCGATGCACGCCCGACACCACCAGAGAACCGACGGAAGGGGATAATTTGTTTGTGGTCCTTCACGTCCTCGAGGTAGGTGTACGCCTTGGTCAGCTTGAGACCTGTACTCCCGCTGTTTCAATACTCTAGCGTCTCCAGAAGTGGATGTACTGCGCACCAGTCAGAGCCGCGGCGACTTCACGCATATTCTTGAAATGTGTGCGGAGATACTCTCCCCGGGCACGGGAAGCTGTAACACTACTGTTAGTATCTCGTGGTACTGACACGGTCTCTCAGCGCACTCTTCTCGGGGTCAGTAGCGAGGACAGCGGCAGCGTAACGAACTGTCCATAGCGTCAGTCACGGCGGGGACGAGCATAATTGACGGTCTACACACCCATCTTGAAATCGTGAAATGTCGGCCGGTGTGTCGCACAGTCTGGGGAGAGAAGTCAAGCGGGTGGCTGAACTCTGGTTGCCACAACTAGCACGTAGCCGGATTTCCCCGCACGAGAATGATCCCCAATTAACGCCTTCCATTCCTGGCCTTATGCCAAGCTTATTCCCTGCATTTCCGTATTATGGTGTCGAATGCCTAGTCGCTTTCATGACAGACATAAGTAGTGCGCACTGTTGGGCTCGACGACTACATCTCTTACTCTCTGGCTGAATGGACCTTACAGTGTAGGGGTCGACCAAGGACTAGTTCTTCTATTCAAACCATGTGCCATCGGCCTGAATATGAATGTCAAGATGCCTGTCTTACCTTGTGCTCACGACGATAAGCTGGAAGACCGGGATGCCGTCTGTGAGCCTATCATCTCAGACCGAGTCGATCACAACACTGCTGCCAGATAGGCCAACACATATATAGAGGCGTGTACGTGTGAACAACAGGTCTGGGTCGGTTGCATTGCGCTCCACTATCTCCACAATGGCCTCTGCAAAGGTCCCTCCCGTTTTCAATTTTGACGTCAAGCAGTACGTCGCAGCACAAGCAGGACGGAATGCTGACACGTATTCGCCGAGGTCTCGTGTCGGTGTAGCTCTGCGTGTTGTCCTTGCCTTTACCTGCTTCGCCATACTGGCACTGAGAATTTACTGGCAGCATGAACGAACTCCACGTCTCATTATGCCCGAGTTAAAAGAGATGGCCGATATCTGTCCTCAGATGCAGCATATCGTCCCAGCATTGTCGTCCACGTTGTTGGAAGAGCTAGAGGCAAAGTTCGCTACTGAAGAGTTCCGTCTGCATGCATATGGTTCCCTTGGAGGTGCCATCCAGATCCCGTACGTTTTCGGGCTGAACGATCTTGTCTTGCGCGTGCTGAGCCAGGCTGTGAAGGACACAAATCTACGATGACATGGGTGTCCCAGGAGAGGATCCTCAGTGGGACATCTTCACTGAGATGCACGATTACTTGGAGACGCGCTTCCCACTAGTGTGCGGCGCATTCATCTTAGATGACCTTGTCATAGTAATACAACCATTTACAGCCATGCTAAACTTGCCAAAGCGACTGCTAACACATACGCTCTCATCTATCACTGGCAAGGGTCGGATAACACCTTGAAACCCATGCTTCTGACCGCGCACCAAGGTATGTAACTATTCTAGGAGGCTCGCTTTTCACGTATTCACAATCACACCAGATGTTGTACCGGTCGAGCCTTCAATGGCGGATCAGTGGATTCAGCCTCCATTCTCCGGCTTCTACGACGGTAGGCAATGGTATAATATTGTGCGCAAGCTGTTGAAATGTTTACAGGTGAATGGATCTGGGGCAGAGGCAGCTGCGATGACAAACCCGGCTTGATTAGTACTCTGTAAGTAGCGAATCCCATACCTTCTAGTGAATTCATCGTTCTTTAGGACCACGGTGGAGACGCTCCTCTCAAAAGGATTCCAACCAACTCGGTCTATTGTGCTTGCTTATGGGATGGACGAGGAGCGCGGAGGCCGTGCTGTATGTCTGTCCAGTTACAGTACACTGCTCTTAAGTTCTATCTCATACCAGGTAGGGTGCTACAGCTATCCGAGACTATCTTCTTGATCACTACGGCGAGGACGCATTTTCCATAATCGTGGACGAAGGCGGTGAGTCAGCGAGACTGATGACTCTTGACAAGCCTTCCGATGATATCGTCGTCAGGTGGATACTCTACTAGGGGGGCCGCCATAATGTCCACCCCTGCCGTGGCTGAGAAGGGCAAGCTTGATGCGAAAGTTCAGATTTCTACCCCCGGCGGGCATTCCAGTGTTCCTCCTCCTCATACTGTAGGCTTTCTCGCTCTTCGCTCTGAATCAGTCTCTCACTCGACTGGCAGTCGATCGGCATACTCGCCGCTCTCATCAAGCACGTCGAAGCGAACCCGCACGTTCCGCATCTCAACCGAAGTTCAACGTACTATGCACAGCTTCAATGTCAGGCTCAGCATGATCCTATCTTCCCCACAAAGTTGAAGAAACTCGTCAAAATGTCGCGACATTGTGACAAGGCACTAGCAGTGCTCGAGAAGGAGCTGCAGAACTCTGATCCCATGTTCGGGCCTCTTTCTGGGACTACGCAAGCAGTTGATATCATCCATGGCGGCGTGAAGTCGAATGCCCTGCCCGAAAATGTGCACTTCATCATGAATCATAGGATTGACAGTGTCAGGTGTGTCAGAGGAATTGTTGATGAGACGTGTTCAGTGTCATAACATCACCATCTGCACACCGTTCTATAGCTCGGTCGGTGCAGTCAAGACTCATATTGCCAAGACTGTTGGTCCAATGGCCAATAGCTATAACTTGTCTGTGGATGCATTTGGCGAGCAGTACGGCAAGCTGAAGAAGGGGGTGGCTTTTGGTCATCTCGAGATGACAGATGCTTATGGTACTCAGCTCGAGCCTGCTCCTGTCTCGCCAACATTCGGCAGCGGTCCGTACGAGCTTTTGGCAGGTACGGTTATCAGCGCCTTGAACACATCCAATCGCACCGGTGTGCCGAAGTCGGTTTTCCTGGCTCCGGGCCTCTCCACAGGTGCGTTGCACAATTGTTTACATGGTGAGCTTCTTGTTAAGCAGAGCTCTGTGGGTAGGCAACACCGGTGAGTGTCCACGCATGATCGTCATGGCTCGTTTCTATTGTTTGTGTAGACACGCGGCACTACTGGAAACTGACGAAGCATATCTTCCGCTATGGTCATGTCGCCCGTGAGGACCACTACAATGGAGCACACACTGTGAATGAAGGTGAGTGACCTGTTTTTCTGTATCAACGCATCCCTTACCCGCATTGCGCGAGACAGCCTGTCGCGCAGAAGGGTTCTTGGAGGTTATAAGGTTCCACACGCGCCTCATCTTGAATGGGCATGATTCTCCTCTCTTGGAGTAGAGTGCTAGTAGCTACCTTGTGTATGCTCAATTGGAGCTGGGCATGTCGTCACCATGGTCTCAGTTGCCATCAGTCGCATATCTGATAGATGTTATCGCCTGTCGCTGAAAGCCTGAAAGGAACACACATTGATTTGCCTTTGACCTCTTTTGATGCTTGTTCTGTGAGTATTGTTTTGTCCTCACTTGGTACTGGTACTCGTGGTGACGGGAGTTTGAGCTGGTAAAACAAGCGGTGCACGATGCCCCCGATACGCTAGGGATCATCCTCGACCGTGTTGCCGAACTGCAGAATCTACGGTGTCGACGTACAATCCCCGTATAATCCGTGTGAGAGTGTGAGCGGCTAAGGGTAGTCGATGAACCCGCCGATGACGAAAATGCAGACAAAGGATAGCGGCGGACACGACGGCGTAATAGGCCAAACCATGTAATGTCAGTATGGTCAAGCATGATAAGTCAATCTGATGCAGGTTCTTCTAGTTAGTGACACTACGAAGCATCCGTGGGTCAGGGCAATGGTATCATGATACGGCTAGCCTCTGTAGGTTTTGGCATCTTAGAGTCAAGGACGCCACAAGTAGCGCGGTCGTCTCCCATTCGTGTACCAAGATTCGTGCTCTCTAGGCCCGGCTGGGACATGCAAGTAGAGGGAACAGCAAGTAACGCGAGGCCAAGGCACATGGAGGCGGTCTGCTAGTAGTGAAGCTCCTGTAGGAGGAGAAGCCTCCTACCGAGGCTCTCGAACCCCCCCCAATATTGTGCGAAGCGATCCTTGCCTTGCTTCAGAAGGGCACCGAGTATGATCTGAAGGGAGTTGCGAATGTATGATCACTTGAATCGATGACGCTTGACTGCGTACGCACCCAAGCGTCTCGACGGTAAGGTGTTGCTGGTATGTGCGAGAAGCGGGGTCTTTGTTCAGTTTCTCTCTCCTTCACTGCCATGTGTATTTTCTTGACCTCCGAACGCCACACCTGTGCTTGGAACACGTTCATACCAGTTGTCGACCGCTCAAATGACAATTGGCGAATGTCCCCGGTTTCTCTGGTGGGCGGTCACCTTAGCGCGAACATGTGTCGGCATTGATTTCAAAGAAAATCTGCAAAGAATGTCTGTTGGGTATAGAGCTTGATGCGTGGCGGAAAGCGACCGACAACCAGCGTGAGCGACCTGTCTGGAGTTGCGACGCGTGGATCGTAGTCGGATGTCATCCGAGTCCAGAAACCTACTCGATGCGGATTGCGTCGTTGGTGAATCAGTGCGGAAACAAGGAGTCGTACAGATGATTTTAGGTGTGTTGGAGAAAACTCTTCTAAACGCACGAGCACGCGTCAAGGCGCTTTCAGACGCAAGCATAGGAGTACTGAACCTGCTGTCGTGTGGTCAAATGTGCGGCGATTCGAACAAGACGAAGGGGTACAATCAACAAGTGAAAAGTATTTTCTCAGTATTACACAAAGGTTGTTCACCTGCTATGTACTTGTCATATTTGTATTTATCGCCTATTTTGTCACAACCTGCTTGTCGGCTGTCTTGCTTCGGCGTGGCTTGACGTGGCGAAGAGTCAGGTGCAGATGGCACGACCCAAGTTTGCCGAATATAGTATGTACCCAGTCAGTAAGATCGATATCAAGTGGACACGATTCGTCAGTGTGGACCACATCGGCCCGGGTGAGTGCACTTTTCTCATCCGTAGCTCATTTCGCTCTTTTGTCGCTAGCTCCATGTGGGAGTTGCCGTGAACGGAGGTCCATCACTTTTGTATGTAGCCAACGTTGCGGGACGTTCTTAGCATAAAGATATCTAGGGGCCACCATCGTACAGGTGTTCAGTGGGAGTGCGATGCGATCGCTGTAACAAAATGACGATATAGATTTATCATTGTGCTCTACCTTGCTCGTGCCACCAAACGGACGGTTATCCTCAGTTGTCATCCAGTTTTTGGTGATCTTGTGCTATGAGAAGTGTACATACGGACACTGCTACACTAGCGGCAGCCTTGCAAGCGCGCTCGAGGTAGTGGTTCCAAGTTTTCCATGCAATCGGTGGAATCTATAAGGTGTGTCTACTTGAACATACCAAATTAAATGATGATACTGTTAGAACAATCGGAATTCGGTCGATGAGCGTGTTTGTCCACGACTCCACGACGATGCCCGTAAGGGTTGTACAATCGCGTGAGGTAAGTACACGAAAGTGGTCAGTTCAAGTACTACAAGGAGTCGGGCCCATCTGAAACGTTATAATGAGCTTGCGGGCTCGCATCAGAAGTCATGTTCCGACAGATGCCTACAGGTTGCATGCACGGTGTGTGGCCTGAGGTTAAGAGCTCATAGTTGACACCAGTTGTTTGCAATGAGCACGTGAGAAGGATGGTACGATCTGAATCTTGAGCTTGCCACCGAACGACCCGTAGCCCGATTGTTGGTCGTGATATTGGCACTCATCTTTCCTCCCTGGACATGCAACCGTAGCGACACCCTCCTTTCAGTTCTTTGGCCATTATCACGGTCATGCCGACTGCCCTCGTTGAGCAAGCGTCTTCCTCGACGCTGCGTCTGCCTGATCCGGGGACGTTAGCTTATACCCACTTGACCGGTACCGGTGGCTCGTCATTCACTCCTCTCCCGAACGGAAGTGGTGACACTCGAGCATTAGATGTGATGGGGGAGGAAGCAGTGCCCGATCAGGTACGCGTCACTGCACAAGCTGGATTCTCTGCCTCACAGGTCAAGTAGTTCGAGGATCTCCACAATGAGCTCCAGAGGGCTAACCGAATCAAAGAGGGCGCCGAGAAAATGCTTCAGGTGCCTCTGAACGTGAGTGTCCAGCTATTCAGGTGAATCAGCGGCCCTTCTAATCCTATGTATAGGATGCGCTTCGTATGCAGGTCGAGTCTGAGCTCGAGGTTGCGAAGAGTAAGATCAGTGCGATTACAAGTACCATAGAGATTTGTGAGTCCACATACGTCCAACGGGAATTCTATTCACATTTCATCAGACTCGTCCAAGACGAACCGTAAGCAAGGCATTGAGACGGCTGGTATCAATGCCAAGGGCAGACCCCACAAACCCCCTCCCGTGAATATCAAGCCGAACTCTGAAACTTCAGAGGACTTCCGATCTGTTATGCAGCAAGCAAGTTCTTGTATGAAATCACTCCTATCATCCTACCGCTCTCCAGACGCCGCACAGTCGCCTTCTGGGACATCCCCGTCCACCTCGCCGTCCACCTCGAGCTTGCCCGCCCCTTTCACAACCCATAGCACGGAGGGAGAGCGGCCACGAGTGGGAGCTATGGCGAGGCTCATTGCTATCCTGCAGCGAAATCTACGGGTGCGATACGAGCTGGACGTTCTGGAGGTCATCAGAGCGTGCGTATTCATTATCATCCATGAACGTGATGTGAGTCTCATATTGTCTTGCAGTGTACTTCCGTCTCTCTCAGACCAATGTTCCAAGCGGTCTCGAGCGATAGCCTACAGACTCATTAGGCACTGTCTTGTCGACTCTCATTCCGTTGAGCTCCTGAAAGAGCAGCAGCTTGACTGGTTCCTCGTCAAGTCGCTATCCCGTGATAGCAAGTACGCTGTCGAAAAGGAACAGGCCATCAAGCTCATCCGAGCAATTGTCGAGATTGGTTCGGAGAAGCGCAGGCCTGGGTCTTCGACCCCATGCACGTCGGGCGCAGTCCCACTATCCAGTGCTGTCATGAGGGCTCTGATAGCGGTGGCTGAGTCACTCGACGAGCCGTTCAGGCCGATATGTCTACAGACGCTGACTGAGATTCGTAGGTGACGTACCTCTAAGACGGATCAGCCTTACTCATGAGAGCTGCCTTGATAGTGGTCATTGACATCGAGCTGATGGCCAAGACAGGAGGGATCAGGGTGCTATTGCATGCGCTCGCGGATGGCCCACCAGAAATGGCACCTCTACTTGCTTCAGTCTTTCTGCACATCGTGGACTGTCCGTCTACGAGGGCGTACCTACGACCTGGTATCGACCTAGAGGTAAGTTCACTAATCGCACATGGCTGAGGACTCACGCGGTGCTCCCGTTTCATAGATGGCGTTATCCACTGTGACAGACGCTTATGGCAAAGGTCCGGAGTATGTTGACCACATGAGGGCCTGCACGAGAGTAATCGCGTCAATGTTGCGAACTTGGAGTGGTGCGTCTGGTTTTCGAGAAGATAAAAAGAAATCTAAACTTTCACTCTCCAAGGACTGATATATTTCTGCATACAAGATAAAATGGCTATACGATCGTTGATCGACGGTTTGCGGATACCTTCCCTCCAGACACGCGTACGTCTTAGATGTTGTCATGTCATTTCCAAGATGTCTTATGCATTCAATGCAGGAAGTCATCCTTGATATGTTCTTTGACCTGTTGAACATACGAGCGCCAGATTGGCATCGAGCCTTTATTGACGGTCGACGATTAACCAGTACGTCTCAAGTACGGTTTAGGGGCGATGTCAGACTCAAAACTGTATAGTGTACCGCAAGTCTTCAAATAGTGATACGACAGAGCAGCAACCTACGCCGGCGCCGGAGCCCATACACAAGCCCCAGGTAACTGTCAAGCTCATTGACCACTTCTTGGCGTTGTTGATACAGGTCTTCTCTGGCGCGGGACTCCTGGATGTGAGTTGTCTTCATAGTCAGAAACTGACAACAGCCTGAATGGACCCCATAGGCCCTAACGAGCATGCTTGAAGAGAGTCCAGTGGGGTCCAACCTATCTCGTAAAGCTGTGCTGCTCATGGCAGAGATTTTGCAAATGACGAACCGAGTTCTACCTTTGTCAATCGCTGCTCGTATCCAAGTCAGACTATCCACCTCCATCTCTGTGGATCTAGGAGAATTGATGTATGACCACTCAGGCCCTTCCGCGTGTCTTCAGTCTTGCTTCGGATCATACAATCGATGAACACCGCATCGTTGGAAATTCGGCGCTCGCGTCGATTGATAGCTTCAATCGACATCGGGCGCGTACACAGCCTGCCCCCGTAGTGGACAAGTGTGATACTCGACCAAGGTTTGTTCCTTTACTAGTCTATAAGGTGAGGCTGACGGGGTAACACCTATCTAGAGCCAACTCTGTTGAGGATGCTGTGCGCCGTGGACAACGACAGGTCCAGCAGGAGAAAATGAAGCAAGCCTTGCAGATGGACGACAAGACGTTTCAAACAATTTTGCTCGACTCACAGGTCATGACAGCAAAGGACTCGTCAAAATGGAATTTTGAGGTCCTACAGGAATTGATCGAGGGCCCGTTGCTGAATTCGAAGCGGATGGAAGAGGCAATACGGGTGTCAAGGTATATGCGCAAGCTGGTATCGTTCTTCCACCCATTCAGCCACAAATTCTCGGACTTGCCGAGAACCAAGGTAGATGCGTTGTCACTATCTTGTGCGGCCTCCGTACTAACTATGATACCCATACCAGACTAACATTCGTTGGGTCCGGCTAGGGTGTCAACTGTTAAACGCACTGATGGGTTCATCCGATGGTTTGAAGTTCTTGGCAGAAGATGATCTCCTCAATCAGATTGTCAAGAGCTTCGCCCAACTTGACCCTGTAAGCGCTACATGGTCAGAGCTTCTATTCACTCTTCATTGCAGTTTACAGTTTGTTGGTGCACCAACATCCGATCCTATCTTCTCCAAGAAACGGATGAACGAGACTTTGACCTTCGGCTACTTCGAAATGCTCGGCACTCTCAGCAAGAAGAGAGAGGGACTGGAGTAGGTTAACACATTGGTGTCTTGTTTGTTCGATGCTGAACCTACCCAGTCTTTTGGAGAAGTTCAAGCTCTTCACTGCGTTCTACCACCTCACAGAGCTTAGGAGCCGAGAAGACCTCCTTAAGGGCATCATTGAGAACCTCGATTATAGCTAGTAAGTTTGTTCTGCATCTGATAGATATGTAGTGGTGACACCTCATGAAAGTGATGGCCACTCGCGTATCGTTCTGTCGAAGGCCCTGACCTCTAGCTACAAGGTACCCCGCACCTCCATTAGCCTATTGCCCGTTGCTGACTATACCCTCAGCATATACGACAGTTCGCGACGAATCATCTTGGCTACCTCGTCCTGGCTAGCGCGACGGCGAATCCATGGACGCTCAGGCTTCTTCTGACGCAGTTATATGATCCTGCAATCGAAGTCCGCGAGGTGGCGGTGCGGTTCTTGGAGGAAGCCTGCGAGTCGCCGGACGTTCTCCAGTCAGTGGTCGAGATGCAACCGACACTGGAGCATCTTGGTGAGATGGGGCATCCTTTGATGCTGAAGTAAGTCGAGTCGTGAAGCGCGAGATCAAGTGCCTGACGTTGGTATAGGTTTATGTCGACTCCTATGGGCTTCCGCTTTCTGTACGCTGCCAACTACATCGATAGGGAGATGGAGCTGTGGTTCCACGTGCGTTGCAGCGTCTATCCCTCTCAGTCTCTGCCCGACAATGTCATCCCAGGAGAGGAATCTACAGTATGCAGTGTATATCGAGGTCTTCCTGGCCAAGATCTTTAGCTCCAACACCGACGATGAGGATGATGCGCTGTAGGCCATTTCACGTCTCTCCACGACACTGAGACCTAACGTGGTTCTCTAGCACGTTCGAGAGCATGGTTCCTCCTCACTTCTACGGCGTGATGGCAAGGACCGAACTTGGATACCAGGTATTGCAAGAGAAGGGCCATTTTTCCGAATTCGCAGAGTTCATCAGGCAGCATGGCCTGGAGAGCGTGGACCGTGACCTAATCATGAAGCTCAAGAGTGTACTCTGGGCAGTCGTAAGCATTCTAGTTTGTCATGGCATCGTGGAGAGTTCTTGATTTCTGCGTACAGGGAAATGTCGGAGCCACTGAAAGTGGCCTCACTTTATTGGAGGACGAAGAGATTATACCAGAAGTCATCAAGATCGCGGAGGAATCATTGGTCCTTTCAGTACGAGGGTAAGTGTGAGTGCGCATGTGACGGTCATTCGAGCGCTTAATGTCAATGCAATAGCACATGCTTCTTTGTCCTCGGATTAATTGCATCTACTCCACAAGGAGCTGAAATCCTGGATGACTACCATTGGGAGGCCACACTGTCGCCTCTGGGCATGCCAACGGGTATCTGCGTACCTAGCGATGTTGAGAAATTCATATATGTTCGTCGTTATCATACGATATGTACATCGTACTGATTGTGTCGTAGATCCCGCCTTGGGAGAGCATCGGGAGTGAGGGCGACGACGATGTGCGCCTTGAACCCCCCAGCATAGACGAGGAGATGGAAGTCATGACGGCCATCTACAACCTCGCCAACACCGTCATTGCAAATACAGCATCAAGATCTCTCGCCAAGTATGTGCCCCTTCTACTCTGCTTCTTTGTGTTGACAGTCAACATCGCTAAGGATGAAGACACGGCCGGAATACAGACACATATTCAGTTCACCTGAGATGTATTTCCGTGCCCTCCACACCATTTCGTCCCAGAAATACCGCATACCAGTGCGGAGATACATTATGGACCTCTTCGACGTATCGCTCGATGCTAACCTTAACATGAAGTTGTTGGAGTATGCCACCTCCTTACGGGTCAGGCCCACACATAAACGATCCCGGCCGTCACTTAGCAGGGTCGTAAGCATCGTCGGGCGACCGAACCCGGAGCACAGGGCATCCGACAGCGAGGACGACAGCGAGGACGAAGACGAGCGGACTGCTATTGTCGAGAAGCCGCCAGTGATGAGCTTGCGGCCCGTGAGTCGCATTGTTGGGTTTGAAGGAAGCAGTTTATTTGATTAGGCATTGGAACATTGGCATGGACTTTGACATCTGCTTGCTTTGTGCATCATCGCTTTCTGTTGTCTATGTTGTCATGTATTCTAAGTTATTCACCGAGTCTTGTAGGATATAAGCAATGGCCTTCTTCATCTCCTCAACAGACTTCACGCGCGCCGGTCGAACACAGGTTGGTAGGACAGCCGATGGCAATTAGCAACGCGCGGTTGGGCAGATTATGGAGTAGGCCGTTTGTAGACACTGGACAGGCTAGACTACTTCGTGCGAACGAGGCGGAGCGTGTTTGGTCTGTACAAGAAGTTCTCTGAGTAGTTCTTAGGAGGTCTGACCTTGACCTCAGGAGCCTGACTGCACTCAGCAATTTAGCTGCAGAGACGACGTGGTAATCACGGACAACATACACATAGTAATCCCATCCTGCAGCCAAAGCAACTAAGTACAGGACAGCAGTGAAGCGAAGTTGGCTCACCTTGCTTCTCGGCAAAGTGGATCGCGTCCTCCTTGGATCGGAACGAGAGCCGCGTGCCTTGCATGTAATCGGCACTACAGACCAAAATCATCGTCAGGGGAGTACATACAGTAGGGCCCTATACACATACGAGCTAGCCCAGCCCATGAGAGGGTTCTCCCAACGTCCCGCACCTGGGAGGATATCCCAATCTATCCGCCAACGACGTGACTTTGCGCCGCCGCTCTGCGTGGTACTCCGCGTAGGCTGAAAGATCCAGACAGCGCGGTGGCGCAGCTCCGCTAAGTTACGCTCACTCAATGTTTTTAAACCTATGAAGGACGCTGCTCACCAGGTGCGCCGCTAACAGCATCGGCTGCTACAACATCACGCTGAGGAGTGGGTGTTTGCTGCAGGTCTTTCTCGGAAACTTTGGCTGGCGTTGGGTTCTGGGACGCCGTCTCCAAGTTTCGCACAAATGCTAGAGTATTCCTAGTGGGCCTGGATGGGACAGTCCATCGACAAGCTCGGAGGGCAGACATGGTAGTAGGTGGATGAACTCGGGTTTGGGTGAACTTAGCCTCAATTCGGGTGGCGGGCGCTAAAGTAGGCCCAGATAAACCGAACCGAACCGAACCTTCAGCTGACCAAGATCAAAGCGAATTACTCTACATAGTAACATACTTGGTAACATACATAGTTTGAATCCGATCATGTGAACATGTCGCGGCTAACTTTCGAAGATCGCGTCGAGACTTCGCGCAATGGAGACCCCACGGTCGTCGAAGACTAGCCGAACCTCCATGTTCTGAGCTCCCTCCATCCGCCCTCAGACGCAGGTGATGGCGACCATCCAATCTCGGCCATTTTCAAAGAATTACAGGTGAGTTTGCAAAAGAGTTGCCACCGCCTGCCAAACTCTAAAGTATGTCATTCAGTGGTCTCATCAACCAGTCTGTGATCGCCGGATGCATCATCGTTCTCTGTGTCACTGCCCATGAGTGCATGAAGAGGAAGCGCAGGGGGCCTCACCATGGTGATGGAACAGGGAGTGTTGAGTCTTGGGAGTTTGGATAGTAAGTCGGTCGCATGCCGCAAACTCGTCCTCTGCTTACAGTGATCAGTCTGTACCAAGGCCGAACATGGGCTAGGTGAGCCTAATGCGCCTATGCTGTTTCTGCCTAACGTCTATATAGGAGGCCGTCCCCACCGAGTCCGAGGGGATGGCCCCTGAGCTGGGTAAAGCAAGTGCTCCGAGTCCCCGAGGACAACTTCAATGAACTGCGAGGGATTGACGCCACACTCTACATTCGCTTCCTACGCGGATGTTTCTGGTATACGCTTGCTCAGTCCTTGACAACTTTACCTATCTTGCTGCCCATCCACTGCATATTCTCTGACGGCACCGTGTCGCCCAAATCAATGACGCGTGCCTCGATAACCTCCCTGGTCAGCACAGAGAAGGGGAAGTCACTGCTCTGGATACACCTCCTCTTACTTATATGGATCACGGCAAGCTGGATTGGTCTCTTAGTCTGGCTCATGAAAGGCGTTTTCCACTTTCGCGCGCGGAACATCGTGACTGCCGGCGAGGAACGTGCAAGAATCGACGAGAAGAACTTGACGGACTATTTACACCCCCATCCACAGTATCCGTTCCAATCGTCCTTTCCTTTTGATATCGAACAGCTGAAGCGGGGCATCCGACTCAGGACGGTTATGGTCACCAACATCCCGCCAGGCCTGCGTACTGACAAGGACCTCAGAGAATATTTCGAGTATTATCTGTCACGGCCCATAGCGAGACCTGCTCTTGGTATCACAGGTACGACCCAGCCTGGGTTCTTCAACAAGTCGGTGTCGTTCCTGTTGAATAAGTGCTCCGGCCTATTCGCTTACACATGGTTGCGACAAGCTACGAAGTTCGGGGAGGTCGCGGAGAGCATGGTGGGCACAGAAGGACCTGATGAGAGCAGTTCTTCCACCACAGACGTGCCCATTATCGAACGTGTCGCCCTAGTTCGCAAGATGAACGAGCTGGCCAGCCTACTCGCACGACGCGAGGAGTACCTGCGTTTACTGGAGACAAATCACATCAAGCTTGCAAGGCGGGCGCTGACTGCGGTCGGGAGCATCCTGGAGCAACAGGAAGCGAAGGCTGCAAAGGAGGTAAAGTCTTCTACGATCATCAGGGAAGGTGAGGGCGAGGGCGAGGGCGAGGGCGGGACGGAGGCGAAGTACAGGGACCAACTTCTAGTAGAGGCACTGCAGCCATTCGTAAATTCCGAGAGGCGCCGGCGTGGTCGACCAGAGCACGAACACGAAGGGGAACACATCCCGGCCCTCATCGACTCGCCTCGGGGGCTATCCTCAGCTTCGGGGGTTCCTTCTGCACGCAGCACCGCCGGTCGTACAGTCTGGGACGCGCTCTTGAGTCTGCCGCGCAGCAGCCTCGAGGTCTTCCAGCCGCTGACACGCCTCTCCACGCTTTACCGTGGACAGGTCGTCCCGACCATTGATCTTTACACCGCAAAACTCCAGTTGCTATCATCAGTCATTACAGAGAAGCGCGCCAGGCCACCGAGCGATCATGAGGCGATGTCGACGGCGTTTGTCACATTTGCGGACCCGGCGGATGCGAGGAAGGCGTGTAAATACTTGGCCGTGCACCCGTTGAATCCGCTGCAGTGCTTCGTTACGATGGCACCGTCGTATGAGGATCTGGACTGGATTCGGTTGATGAAGCCAACCTTCAGGGCGGAGGTGTGTACTTTGCTTGAGATGTACGTTCCGAGGAAGTGTTTCTGACAGTTGTTGGACAGTTTGTCAAAGATTGGCTCGTCAATCTGGGCGTCTGGTGAGTTCTGCACCACAGGACAAATCAAATCATATGAACATTCTTCCAGGACGTTCACTGTGTCCTGGGTTTTTCCGGTGTCGATCTTTGTAGGTCTTGTGTCTATCCAGAACATCAGTAGCTACTGGCCTGGTCTCGTAAGTGCTACCCTCATGTCCGACTTGCTGTGTAGCATGCTCACACTACTGCTCGATCTGCAGATGAACTACCTGGACAGACATCCATGGGAGGAGGAACTGATACAGTCCTTCGTGCCAACTCTACTCGTCTCCCTTCTGGCTCTCCTCATACCGCTTCTTCTGCGTAAGTGTGCAGCCTCGCACACACCTTCACGCGCGCACTACTTACCTTAGTTTGCTGCAGTCCTGATTGCCAAGAAGGCGCATACCATCGCGACCCTGTCAAGCTTGCACGACAGGATCATGACGCGATACTACAAGTTTCTGGTCGTAAATGTACTGGTGTTCTTCTGTGTGGGCACCGCCGCGCTACAATCATTCCTCGTGTCGTTCAGTGCAACGTCGGGCTTGGAAGTTATCCAGATCGTCGCGGACAGCTTTCCAACTGCCGGGCCATTTTATGTTGGGTGGCGTGAGTATTCGCGTATTCGCGTGTGCCGTACGATCCCTAGTTGATGTCGTCGCAGTTATCTTCACAATGGCTATGCATGGTGGGCTGGAGTTGGCGTTACGTGAGTGTCGACTATGTTTGATACTTGCGCTCGCATATGTTAATTCCTCTGGGTCTGTACAGTTGGGGTAAGGCATCGTGATATCATGCGAATGCAACGCTGACCGGGCATAGCTCCCATTAATCATGTACCCGAGCACGAGATCACAATTTACGCCTCGGAAACGTGCAGTGGGGATAAGGCCGAGGACGTTTAACTACTACTGTAAGTCCGTCCTGTCTGACAGAACTTTACGATCTCTCATGACCTGACTTTCATTAGACTGGCTGCCTAACCACACCCTGGTTATACATATAATCCTAGTGTTTGCCATCCTGAACCCTTTGGTTATCCCGTTCGCGTTCGTCTACTTCTGTGTGCAGAATGGTGAGTCTGTTTTTCCCAGCATCTCCGGTACGGCGGATCCTGGCTCACGTCCCCCACAGCTGTTATCCGGAATCAGGTGTGTTCGTTACGACCATAATTATCCTCGGGCATTCTGACGTCGATACCAGTTGTTGCACGTGTATGCCAAGAATTATGAGGGCAACGGACAGAACCTACTCATCCGTATGATACGTTATTCGTGCGACGGTGCGTTACCAAGTTCCAGCGCAACCAAATGTTAACTGACGCCATGCATATCCCCTAGGACTGATGCTGTCTCAAGTTGGTCATTGTCTCTGGAATTTAACTTTTCATTGGTTTGACACATACACATGTATCTAGGTGGTCTTTCTCGCCTACATGGTTGTCCTCAAGAAGACGGCAAATGTGGGAGTGACAGCCGTCCTTATCATTGTAACAGCTTTCACGAAACTCCTGTACGTCCATCCGGCTTGCGTCCCCGACTCCTCATCTACAGCGCGTCCTTGTGCAGACTCACCAGATTATGCCGCACGAAGTTTGAACAAGATGACTTTCTCGAGGCGCAGGTTGTGTGCGGAACTGCGACCGTTCCTGACGCCATTTTCGACGCAGCACAAGCCAATGAGAAAGGCGTCACCGTGACAGTAACCGAGATACCGGACACAACTGACATAAAGTTAGATGCCTCGCGAACTTTGCCTCAGGCCCTTCGTGCCTGGCAGTTCCCCGGCAGCATCGCGAATGGATATGCAACCATCCCGAGGAGACCGCAGCATAGGACGGATCGTCATATGAACCCGTTCTCTTCGATGGATAGCCAACGATCCGTTGACCTCCTACAACCGGGCCCTTCGTCAATGGGGCTGCGCGGCGTTGGTGATGGAGAAGAGCCCCCGAGTGACGCTCTTCCACGCATACCTGAAGTTGGGCGCCCGATGCGAGAACCCGCTGTAACGAGACACCCACCGCATCCCCGGTGGAACGACGAATCGTCCGCTGACCACCCATACGACAATCCATACTATGTGAGGCCGATAAAGGACGAGCTCTGGTTGCCTGCAGACCCTACAGGCCTCCTGAATCTCGACGACACCGTCAACATGCGCGTGTCCCTAGCCAGCTCACCAGGTGTCGGGAGGTTGGGCGACTGGCATGAAGACGAGTTCATCGCGACTGGTCTCACCTCACTTTTCGGCAGTACCACGAGCGTGGATCACCGCGCCGCCTCGCTTGACATGCGAAGACGTCGGTTGAATGGTAACGAACACATCGAGCTACCCACAGAAATAGCAAGTCGCGTGGGAAGTCTGGACGGGGAGCCAGACGTAGAGACGGTGCGGCCATCTCGACCTTCGGCGCTGCGGAGAGAGCCCCTGCGGAGCAATGCCAGTAGCGTCGCCTCTCCTGGATTGGCAGAGCTTGGTCTTTCCGTCCCAAACACGCCAAGGGAAGGTGGCGCTTTGCGGTCAGCTTCGCTTGGGCCTGAGATCGAGACTCCAGGGTACAAGCGAAACCTCCCTTCGTCGTTTATGAACGCTGCTAACCATGACCGGCGGATCCGATCGGTATCCGACCACGAGATGGCCGTGCGCCAGGGCTCGACTGTCTTCTCCCGGAGCAGCCTCGGGTTGCCACCTATTGTGGCAGCGGAACCATCGACTATGAGCGTTGTCTCCCTGCGAGAAGCAGTTGTTGAGGAGGCTCTAGTGGAGGAAGAGGTTGAGCGGGATCATTTCTGGCAGGAGGAGGTCGCAGTGGAGAACGCAGAGCAGCCCCACTCCCGCTGGACATCGTGGATGTTCACCAGATGGTACTGAGGCAGGTGCAACTGTTGTCGTCTACTCATTCGCCACTGAATTGCCACTTCACATTTTCATCCCGGATTCACATTAGTTATGATACCCTTCACATTATCCCCTAATCTGCATACTTCTCAGCTATTCATAAGCCCTATAATGGCGACTATGTATACTAGCCCGTGACTATACAAAGGTCAAGACACAGCGGCGGTACTCACTTGTCTCATACCCATCGAGCCCACCGAACACCACACCAAGTACTCAACGTACTCGAGACCACCGCTCGCTTTCGCAGCTCTCACACACTGTTCACAACGGCTTTCGGGCCTTTACACTGGAAGGCCCAAATCTGTGGTTGGCACTCTGTAAGCGGGCAGCACTTACGGCAGGTGCGAAGGACGAGACTTTATTAGTACTGTATCGGGGGATCTCGGCCACCTACCTGTTCGGGCATCCAGGGCATTGCTCACCATCCTCTGGGATGTTTTGCACAAGGCTTGCACCGTTGTGTCCCTTGAGGTTGTAGCTACATGATAGTACACCTATGGTGTGGTTTGCGCGGAAATTGGGTCTGCAATGTGCATATGACCGAGTAACCTAACCCGGCAAAGATCCCGGGGGACAGTATCAATGTCTAGAGCACTTGATACAACATACATACACTCTCAGTCACTGCACGGAGCTCCCCAAGTTCAGAAATCGTTAGGAAGGCAGGCACAGATTAGACACGTTAGGCATCGCCAACGGTTTATACAAAGTGACGCCTTCCTAGTGGCCTGGCGGTAGTGCATCCCTTCATCTGGTCGTTTAGTCTACCCGAACTAACTTTCCGGCGTCCACGAGTCCCGGACAATCCACGTCCTTGTCTTCTTCGCGGTCAATTGCCGCTCATGCCTCTGGCTCTTCCGCCACTCCCACCCGCGTTATCAGGCCCTTCTTGCATACGTTGAGTGCCACGGCGGCGACCACGTCCCCTAAACTTTCCGCCCCTCAATTGAATCGGCTCGCTGTCGGTCTTCGGGGGCGTCGTGGCTCTAGACGAGCCTTCGTTGGCATTCTGGCGACTCATAGACCGTGTGGGCATGCAGCTGGCCTTTGAAGCCTCTTGTGGTGCAAAGGCATTGGGTCCACGAGGTACAGGCGTTGGCGAGGAGTCGCGCACTTCGTCGTCATCTTCGTCCTGGCCTTCTGCTTCGGCGTCCTCCGCGATAGTCGTTCGCGGCGCCCACTGATTGGCCTGACGAGGACTGTGCTTCCAATCCGTGAGGTCCGCCTTTCGACGAGCCAGCTCTCGTTCGTACGCCTCCTTCTGTTCAGCTGTGAGTACCTCGGGCGTGTCTTGAAGCATCTCTTCCGTCTTCTTGAAGGCGGCCAGGAACTCATCGTACATATGGGGTGCAGCGAAGTTTCGTGATTCGTATGCATCATGAAGGGTGTTCCACAAGCTTCGGAGGAGTGGTATCAGTGGCTTGTAGTAGTCATCCACCAAGTCTAGAACCAGGTAAAATTCGACTTTGATAGTCATTATGCATCGCTTGTTGATCTCGAGTATCGAATTGGAGGGCGATTGAAACAGGTCGTTGAAAGTCTTGGTCAAGGCCACGTGCCTGCCATTCCACAATGCCTCCCTACGCATCGCCGGGCCAGCTCTTGACATTGAAGCGCACAAGAGAATCCAGAAGCCGCTCTCTAGGTCGTGATAGAACGCATGCTTGGGAGCGGGCTCGGAAACAACTGCTTCCCCATCTGATGTCTCAGTGAGAGTCGGCACATACCACCTACCTCCTAGAAGCTCGCCAGACATATATGGTCGAGTACCCTGCCATTCAAGCAAGTCGTTATATGTCCATGAACAAATGCATGTGGCTAACTTACAGACAGCGGGTCAGCAGAAAGCGTGTGGTCCAACATAGATTTGGCGAAGTCGAAGTCGATGATGATACCGCGCCGACCCTCTGCAGGGTCTCCTGTGATGAGGATGTTCTCCATGCTGAGATCGCGATGTGACACATTGTGTTTAAATGTTCTATAATGTCCTGTGACCGGGTAAGACAATGAAGAGCAATGACCAATCAAGTATCACTGAACTCACCAGCAACGGCATCATGCAGAGCACGGACCAACTCCAAGCGGGTCAAAGCATACTTGATCGACCAGCCATACGAGTCCATCACTAATCTTGAGTGCGTGCGCGAGCGAGGCGTACTGGCCGCCTTGAGGACCGGTAGATAGTCCATGAAGTGGGTGTAGAGTCTGGGTAGCCCGCGCAGTCTGTCGGGTGTACACATGGGGATCGTGCCTGGATCGATCCTTTTCTGCGACATGTAGATGCATCGAGGCTTGCCATCGACTTTCAGGCCACGGCGAATTCGTATACCTATCTCGTCCGCCCGGCCTTTGATCCGAACAACTCCAAAGGAATGCATCACGGCCACCCCGTCTACGCGTCCGATTTGTTTGTAGAATTCGCCTTCCAGGCGCCGCTCGTCATCGCGCCATGAATCCTTCACGATGTACACCTGTCCAGTAGCATATGAGAACCGAAGGAAACGAACGAGACGCAACTTGACACGTACATGGCGTTTTTCCTGCGGTAGAGTCAACTCGTCCCAGAGCCATGCCTTCCACACCCGCGTAGCACGGCCACGAATCGCCTGCCCTGGCTTCAAGCTGATGCCTTGATACAGAACGAATCTCTCCGTGGCGTTTTCATCCATGTCACCGTACGCATCGGCCTTCGGCTTTGGCATGTCGACGACCCAGTAATGGTCCTCGACGTCGGTGTTGTACGGCATCTGATAGGAGAGCTGAGGGTTCGGGGTCTGCAATGCGTGTTTGGATAACTGCGCCTGCTGCGGTATAACGGTCATCGACGTGTCCCACCCGAGTGCGTCCAGCGACATTGTCGAAATGCCAACGATGATACGGATGAACGCCCCAGGATCCTGAACGTCCGATTAGCCGGTCGCTCCAGGGATAGCAAGCGAGGCCACTCACCTCGTGGAGGTTGAACACGGACGACCCTATCACACCCGACCTGTCCGCTAGGTACACCGCCACATTGCTACACGCGAGAACAATACCCAGCGCGAAGCAACGATCATGAGCATTACGAAAGATTTGGCGTACATACTTCATGAGCTGAAGGACGGCAGATCCTTCTGACCACGACTTCTTGACTTCCACCGGGACAAGGATACGACTCCACGGTACACAAGGTACTTCACCTTCCTGTGTCACCCCGATGGTAGCGAGAATATCCGGCCTGATGTCCGGCGCGTAAGGTTCTCGGGAGTGGGGGATATACTTCTCGTGACGAAACCACTCGATGCCGCTAGTCCTCTTTCTCTGTGGGACACAGGCTGTGATGCATCGAGCGAGAGTGACAAATGGGTCGTAGAGCTTCGTCTCGTGTCTCGGTGGCTCGGTGGGATGGAGAGCCCACTGCTTCTCGCGATAGAGAGGCCAGTACTGTTGCAAATGCGAGGGGATGCTGGGGGGAGAGGTGGCAAGCTTTACAGACCTGAAGACTTGCTGGATGAGCGCGTCGGGGACAGGGAAGAGGGTCTCAAGAAAGCCAGACACGTCACAGAATACTGTCCCGAGCAGTTCTGCGGCAGCCTCCACTTCTTCATTGTATGCAAGAACCTTGGTGTCGACAAGTTGTTGTGTATGGCTGGGAGTAAACCCGCTGTGTGAGGAGCACTTTCCCCATCAGGCTGACTTGGAACATACCTCGAGGAGCCGGAGGGCGACGATCCGTCGCAATATCCACACATTTTTAACGTCGGCAAGGTTGCGGAGAGCACGAACGGGGAGTAAACATAAATACCGTAGCTAGGTCAGGGGCCACCCATGTTTGAAGTTACAACGGGGCAAGGGCACAAAACGCCCAGGCCCACAGTGCCACATTCTTAACTAAGACTTGAAGTACATACAACACCGTCAGGCGTTGTTCTTTGTCATCAGCCACCCTCCTCCTCCATTCCGCGTAGCGCGACTCGTGTACGGTCAAAGATGGTTCAGTGCGGGCTGCTGTTTGGGTAAAATGTACTCGGAATTCTTAGCACTGTTCTAGAGGAACCGGGAAACATTTCGTCGACTGCAGCTGCGACCAAGTCGACGTGCAAAACGCAAAACGAACTGCTACCCTCCCGTGTGGTTTACCGTCACACGGGCTTGACCATATACACTATGGGAGCAACATGCGCTTTGACTCATTTTCAGTCGGTGCCAGGTGACACCCTCATGTATCGACGCTTTAGCCAGCGTTGCCGTCCACTGCAATGGCTGCATTGACCTAGTCCCTGATACCCGCGGTCGAGTGCTTTCGATCATGGATTCTGCGCGTTGTCCTCGAGGTATATAAGCTGGACTTTGACTTGCTGTCCCCGCAAGTCCCTCATTCTCTTGCCTGACCATCAGCCCTCCTCATTTACTGCCGGCGATGTTCGGATGGTTAACGAAGACGATCAGTAAGCTTCAGGTAGTGTGTTTCGTCTTTCATTGGCTCTTTCGCTCGCTAAACGTTCAAACATAGCCAATCCGATACCGGCCACATTCCAAGGTCACGGTCAACTCCTTGCCGGATGAATTATTGGAGCAGATCTTCTTGTTTGCGTGCGAGCATCGCTTGTGCGGACAATTCATCAGGTCGCAACACGAAGTTGACTTGGCGTGTTCCTGCGCCCTGCCGGCGGAGCTTTCTCTTTCGGCGGTCTCGCGCAGATGGAGGGTTGTGGTATTGGGTTATTCCCAACTTTGGACCAACGTCCGGATTTCCTCATCGACGACTCCAGCGATGTTGGAATTGTACCTCATCCGTTCCGGGAACCGCCACCTCAATCTACAACTTGGTATCAAGATGCGGTCAGGCGCGTCTCTGGCGGATCGTCCGATTTCTCGAGCAGCACTGCGCACGCTCACGGATACTGTCCTGCGGCATCTATCGCGGTGGAGGCAACTCCAGATTATCACGCCATTCCCAGATCTCCTGGAGAGTATCATGTCTTCGTTGAGCTGTGCTCATCTCTGTGCTTCCTCGTTGGAAGTATTGGCGATCGAGTGTACCTTCCAGGCGGGATTGCCGAGTGGCAACGGAAATATGTACACGAAGCCGTTTCCAGCGGGAGCGCCGCGTCTCCAACATGTGCAGCTGCACAGGTGTTGCTTCCCTATGCAAGAGAACGAGTCGCTACCGGAACTCCGCTCCTTCGACGTGGCCAGTGCACCTTGGGCGCTATCAGACCTACACATTCTATCAAACGCGTCTCCGCAACTCACGCATCTGGCTCTCACATCGAGCTACAAGTTGGACACTCATGTCCGTCTCGACTTCCCTGTCCTGCGTACCCTGCGAGTAGGCGACTATTTCCAAAACACCACCATCCTGCGTCTACTCGAGGCGCCTAACCTGGAGGTGCTGCAGATTGAGGACATGGAGGTACAGTTCAATGTCACCGCAGGCTGGTATGTCGATGCGCTGAAGGGCGAAGGATCTTGCGGTAACCTCGGCAAGTTCCCACGACTGCGCTCCCTGCGTCTTCAAATGCCCGGCTCGCCGGAAGACCCCTCGCCACTCATCGTGGGCGAGCGCTTCCGCCAATTCTTGGCACTGTTCCCGAGCATCGAGCACCTCGCCTTCGTTGGTCTGCACGTCCACCAGTTTGTGCGCGGACTCTGCATCCTCCAATCCGCGACAGGCCGGGAACCCGTGCTATTGCCGAGACTGGCCCGCTTAACGTTGGGCAGCGAGTCCGAACTGACGACGCTGGGTGGGGAGCGCGGCCTCCGGTTTCTCAAGTTGGTGGTCAGCCTAGTTAGGATGCGCGGCAAGGCGAACGTGCCACTCAGAAAGGTGCAGATCCCGGAGAACGTGCTAGCGCGCGATCGATATCTGCCGCGCAAGATGCTCGTGCTGCTCAGGCTAGGTAGTCGAAAGGCAGTCAAGATAGAAGGACTTCGCATGCCATATTCCCCTGATGTGTGGCTTGGACACAAGTCGGGCATAGTCACACTGCAAGAGCAAGGCGACAAGACTATTGGCTAGGAACCACCCCACTCTCACAACTGAACAGATGGGTTTATACGATATCTCTACTGTTTCAGTCCTTCGGTTAATCCAACGAAGCGTATTATCATAACGCTGTTCAATTAACCTTATAAGCACGCTCTTTGGATTCAGTTGAAGCACCGAGCTATGTTTCGATGAGTACGGGTGTACTATCGTTCGTCGTATATAGTTTTATCTACTCTGAACATCTCGGTTGTTCTACGTATGAATTGGAGCTACACACGTGAGATCTCACGCAAGAGTCAATGTTTATGTCTCGTCACATTGCATGCACCCCTCTGCCCAGATTGATTTGGTTGTCGTGGTGGAGAACTGGCTTGAGGTCAGGAACACAAAACAAACGATTACGTGCTGTTGCGTGTTGACAACGCTGAGCTTAGACGTACTGGCTTTCCAACTTCGACGCTTTGCTTTGAGTGGTACACGGAGTGAATTCTATGTCTTGGGATGCAGCCGTCGTTGTATTGTCAACATTGTGACTGCCCAGCACACGACGTGCATTCAGCCTGTGTAGAGCTTGAAAACCGCCGATAAGAGCCCACGACTCGAGACGTACACGGCAAGCAAAGAGTTCACGTATACTGCATGACAAGAAATGAGGTGTTCAGGGTCATAATAGTGACGAATCCACATACTCTGGCTTGCAGACATACTGACAGCTGTCCAGGCATAGGTTCGCTTGCTGTTCAATGTGATGTACTATGGTCCAGTGGATCCCCGTCAACTACACTGGAGATGGACATGAGAGATCAAAGAGGCATGCTGACGGTCAAGAGTCCCAGTATCTGGAAGGTCCTGCGGTACATTGGCTTTGTGAGCTGTATCACCCAAGGAGTATGGGACACATACGTTGTTAAGATACCACGATTAACCACATATACCGTGACCCTGCGGATGATTCTGTCCGTTCTAGAGACCGATCATGACTCAGAATGCGATGGCGGGAATCATGAATGTACAGCGCATACTTATTGAAACCGCGATTGTCTCCGTGCAGGGCACAGCAGAGCACTACGGTTATGCCAATGTCGGTAATTGAGGCGGTTATCGTTTCAAGCAAGATCGGAATCTGCTGACACATGAGCGCCGCTTTTTCAAATGGAAGGGACCGCACAACTCCCCTGGCGATCTGCGAACATTCCCAGTATGTCTTGACGTGGTGAGATGTGATCTAACACGCTACCAAGTTTTCAGTCGGTCGTGGACGCACAGTAGCCGTTCGTGACAAAACTCACACGAATGCTGAATATAGCGAGCGGAACTTGAGCAAGAAGGCCCATTGTAAGTTCATGAAGATGTATCACCTGAACCACTAGCTGGGAGAGAGGTCAAATTATCCAGTTTGGAGGGATGCGGCGATCTCACAGAACGAAACCAAGGCGAGTGCAATCATCGAGGTCGTAAGTGGCAAGCGGTACCATCGCCCGTCAATGACTGCGAGGGCAACATGGGCGAACTGCTGAGGGAATGCAAGGATGATGCTCACGTTTCCATATAGTGCTTATATAATAGCTGGAGAGGCCATCATCAGCGATTACATATTTCTCAAGACGGTTTAGAGGATCAGCTCAACCATTGCACTATCATTATCAGGAGGGACTGGGCAGTAATCCGTATCAATCGCACGTAATGCTGCCAATGATTGTAACTCGTTACTCACTCCCAAGGCGTATTGTACCTGTCAATTGGTTACAAAGTAATGTCAGGATGCAGGGCCAGTGACAGCCAGACAAACAACTAACATCAGCATAGCTGTGGAATGAAGTAGGCACATATAGTCAGGCTTTCAAATAGACCAGTGAGCACAAAAGCAGCAGACCTTGGGAGGGAGACCGATGCGACCACTCTTCCGTGACTTTGGATGAGAATTTGATACATGGTCTGACCGGCCGGCGGCAGGCGGTCAGCAAGAGTGATGAATGATCACAAGAAATAACACACCTGGATTATCACTACAATAATGGATGTAGCAAGTAGCCTGTGGAATCGTCTTTGAGCTTGACAAGTGGCCACTGAAGTCGATTGAGTCCGATGGCTCACCACGGCAGTACAACCTGAGTTGGTCGAGGTTGAGCCGAAGCGCATCTGCAACAGTGCGAGCTACCCACCAGTCCTTTGATGAATGGTCTGTCCTGGACATAACATCTCCCATAGTGAGCGGTCTGTGCACAGATGACGCCATTCAGCCTATAGCCTACCAAGTCAGCACCGGCCATTCCCAATGTAACTAAAGATGCCCAGGGACTCACGGAAGAGCAATGAGTAGGCCGATGAACATGCTACCGAGTGTGTCGTTGAGCTCTGAAGCACTTGTCGGCATGATGCCGGTGCGCAGGTTCGAATGGGAGCCAGGCATTGAAGAATACAGTTGGAGGTTATATAGTCTATTAAGCAACACAGCCTCTTGAACTTTCCAACAATAAACGACTGGTGAGTGGCGAGTAGTTTGTAGTGCTGTGACCCAAGTCTGACCGCGGTCAACCTCTGGACACTCAAGCAGGCTCAGCGTCAGCTTGGCACACAGGAGGATATCACAAAAGCACACAAAGCTGAGTTGCTGACGCTCAACCAGTGCACTAACGATCACCTCAGTGACTGCATCATGATGAAGGAGCTACCCGTGAACCGGTGTATTCAGCGACTAGATGGGTAGTAACATGTGGTTAACCACGTCCTGTTCGAGCCGCGCCTCGCGATGTTCCCCATCTGCGGGTCTATTGATAAACAGCCTGTCGAAGAACCCTATTGACGGAACCAGTACCGCTGGTCGAGATCCAAATTGAGGTCCGAGCGTCGACTCCGCTCATGTTGAAAATCGTGAAAATTGAGAAATCGAAAAATCAGTATGAACCATCAAAGCACTTTTCAGTCGTGATAGTATGCTGCAGGATGTTTGTGTATATTCAGAACTGGCAGCAAGTCAGTCTAGATGATGATATTGATCATGCAGCAGACCGGTCACCGCATGGAGCATCACAACCTTTGCTGATTCCTTATACATGCTTAAGTACAGGGGTAAGAGAACTATGTTTGCTGACACATCAGAGTGTCGGTGCGACTCTGAGGTACAGATGACCCACAGCCTGGCAGCGGTTAAGCCACTCAAAATGTACCAGCCAAGAAAATATGCTAAGACAGCGAGACAGACTCGGAAATGTACAATTGGCACGAGAAGAAGTATTGTGAGTGTAAAAGTGAACTGTATTCACAATTGACGGGCTGACAACTCAGATTCTATGGTCCCGCACTAGTAGCAACTTTTAAGTAGACATACACCAACACCAACATGACGACTCCGGACATCTGTTGTTGCCTTCGAGTGCAGACCAACCTAAGATCACACCAAGATGACCACCTGCACACCTTCTCGGCCACCGTAAATATCAGCAGAATGCCTACCTGCAGTGTCATTCCCTTTTGGTAGAGGGGGTTCAAGTGCCTCCGAGTGTTAGTGTCATCACTGGGGCAATTCAGGGAAAACAAGGACACTGAACTAGAATAGAGGCTTCATGACAGAGTTCAGAATGTCTTGGAGACAGATATAGCAGGAACAGAGAGCCTGGTGGGGGGTTTTTTTTTTGAGTTTCCCCATTTTCTGATTTTCATGCCTTTCAAAGTGAGCGGAGTTGGCGTTCGGACATCAACTTCCGGACCAGCTGTAGGGGTCAGATTATTGTCTGACTCACGTCAAACCTGTTTGCCAGGTCAAGCTCAAGGGTCAAAACGTCAGATGTCTGCCTTGACCCCAACAACACAGCACTAGTTTGAAGTGCGTCCAGATCAAACTGTCACTTCCCACCAGGGACGAAACAACGCTAACCAGGAAAACATTGCTTCGAAGTTGTCAAATCGCATTAATCAGTACATGGAGGCAGCAGTACTTCCGTCAGTGCCCTTAAGGAAACCACACATAAAACTGATCTACTGGTGTACAACTTGGCGGCGAATCATGCTGAGGAGTTGTGCACCTGTTGTGTGCGGCAGCGCCTTGTGCTGCGTCAGGTACCCCCACGCCCCCGAACCTCTCGCGCACGTATGTCACGAAGTTGCCCGCTGCATTGGATGGCTGGCGGGCACCCCGCTCGACACCCAACGCGCACGGGCTCACAGGGAGAAGAAGATACGCCCTTTGAGTGATCATGGTGAATTCAGTGCCGACCCTGTTGTCGCGGAAGACCGCCTCCCGCTCGAAGCGGCAGCGGGGGCTGCAGGACATCCGTCGTCAGCGCGTTTCGAGCATGGGGAGAGGGAAAGGAATAAGTGGGACACGGGCGCGAGAACACCCAGCGATTCCTGTTGCCGCTTTTAATGATAAAACCGTGCATGCACGGATACTAGAGTCATGCATCCACGTCGCACAGTCCACGTCTTGCCACTGTACCATCTGTTTAGTTGGTACTTGTACTACTAGATTGTAACTAACCCATGATTGCTACGCTTACTGGCTCATTACACTCACTCATTACGCTCACTCATGGGACGCATATCGGAACCGGCCGTTCGCGTCGGCCTCTTGCCCAAGGGCGATTACTCAGGTAACCTGAGTCTAGAATCTAGCGTTCAGATCTGAACAGGCTCCGTCCTATTTCCTGCCCACGCTGCCGCGTCCCTTGAATCCCCATTCTATCTGGTGTGCGACCGTGGTGGTCACGCCGAGCTCCTCGGCGAACTGCCACACTGTCCCCGGGTTCTTCTGGAATTGCCGCCCGACAAGGACCACGTCGGCCTGGCCCTGCGACGCCCAAATCACCCGTAAGCATCACATCCTGCCAGATGGCGGAGGAACAAGGCGAGACGCTGGCGCACCTTATCGAGCACGTCCTGCGCCGTCCTGCCGTCGGTGATCAAGCCCACGGTGGAGACCAGGATCTTGTCCCCGTGCGCCTGCCTGACCACCTCCGCCAACGGGGCCTGGTACGCAGGCCGGCCGCCCTGGATCCTCTGTGCAGGGTGCAGCCCGCCAGAGGAGACGTCGAGCAGGTCGACGCCGTGATCCGCAAGGAGGCCCGTGAGGCGGACCGTGTCCTCGATGGTCCAGGAGGGCTCGCCTTGCAGCGACTCTTCGAGCCAGTCAGTCGCGGAGATGCTAAAAAAAGCAGGAATCGTTTGTCTGCGGGGAAGAAAACGACTGGGTGCGCGCAGACATACCGGAGGAAGAGCGGCATGCTCGGAGGAATGACCCCGCGGATGGCGTCGACGACTTCGAGGGTGAGCCGCGTGCGGTTCTCAAAGCTGCCCCCGTACCGGTCCTTGCGCTTGTTCGAGACGGGGCTGAGGAACTCGTGCAGCAGGTACCCGTGCGCGTTGTGGATCTCGATGGCGTCGAAGCCCGCGCGGAGTGCCCTGCGCGCGGCGTCGGTGAACGCGCGCTTGACGCGCTTGATGCCGTCAAGGCTCAGCTCGCGGGGTTGCGGATAGCCGTCGTGGAAGCAGATGGCGCTCGGGGCCCAGACGTCGTCGGGCCAGCCGTTGACAGCCTCGGTGGCGATGGCGGCAGAGGAGAGCCAGGGCGCGACGGTGGAAGCCTTGCGGCCTGCGTGGCCGAGCTGGATGGCGATCTTCTGGTTCTGGGAGTGGGCGAAGGCAACGATGCGGGCGAAAGGCTCGACCTGGTCGTCCGACCAGAGGCCAGTATCTTCGGGAGTGATACGGCCCTCCGGTGTGACCGCGGTGGACTCGACTATGCTCAATCCGGGCCCGCGCGAGACTATGCCTCCCACTGCGCGTCTATGGTTAGCACACGCGGCCGCCCGAGGCGAGGAGCAGCGGCGTACTGTGGGCAAAGTGCCACGGGGTGTATTTGCCATCTTGCGCGGAGTACTGGCACAATGGCGACACCTGGAGATATCGAGGTCGTTGAGTGTGCTGTGTACTGTTCTCAAGAGGACTCACCCATATGCGATTGTGGAACTCGACGCCACGGATCTTGATGGGCTGGAAGAGAGTTGGGATGGGCTTGCCGGTGTCGACGGCGGTGCCGGCTGGAGGGTACTGGGCAGGAGTGTAGAAGTCGACATTGGGAGCGGGCGGGTTGAAGATATCATCAGACATGGGTGTGTAGGTATTACGGGAAGAAGTGCGCGAACTAGCTGAAGCGGAGCTGGTTATAAGCGAACCTGGCATGGGTGGCAGACCGAAACGTCGATTCTTGCTGGGTCGTTTCATGCGCCTGCTGGCGAGAGGTTTTAATGGAACCGGATGCAACAGAAGGCAGAAGGACAAGAGGCACGGGACAACTCACGATGTCCCGGGGGAAAGCTTGAACATGTTGATGAGGACACGAGATGATATGCTCATTAGTTGTCCCAGAGTTGTCCCGAAAACAAGAATAATCAGAATATCCTCGCTTAGTCAACATGCTCTTAGGGTATCCATGATTTGTCAGCATATTCTTCGATCTTTAACCGTCTCCCCAGTGTCTCCCGGCATAAATACTCAAGAAATAATTTTTCTACCAAGCATGCCCTAAGAGTGTTCCACCGATGAGAGCAGAGTCATACAGCCGGAGCTGGCAGTGGGCCAGTGGCAGTTATCACACTAATTATCTTGCTTGACAAGGTGTTTTTGCATCCCCACTTTTCATCCTCCCGGAGCGCCTGCTCCTTGCCCGAGCGTGCCATATCCAGTGGCTATGCCCGTGGGCGGTTCTCCGTTGAATCCTCCCGGAGCGCTCAGAGTCGCCCGAGCGTGTCGTATTTGTTAGCGGTGGCTGACTCCCACAACATCACGGCGTAATCACCACTGCCATCATCCTCGGCGGTGCACGGTCGCTGTCAGCCGGGACATGGGTAATGGTCATATATTCAGTCGTGGACAACATCTCTACCTGCAGCAGACGTTATTGTGCTGTAGACTTCATTTCAAGAGTGCCAATCATGAAATTGGGTCACAAATGCAAAGTGGTCCATTGCAGCTTGCATGACAACTGATCATGAGCCTGCCTAACCTTTTCATTAGATGTTACATTCCATTGATTGATACATTGCTACATGACATCACACCACTATCAACAAACCCTGGCTCGCTTCAAGACGGACAGGGACAGGAAAAAGGTACAGAAGACGGGATCTTGCCTTGCTTTGTGTGCCATTGTCATCATCATGATGCATCTACAGAGGCGTGATAAGATACCACTGTCTTGATACAGACACATAGGCGGCTCGACAGCCGCGGTTTTGGAACTCGTACAGACATCCAAGCTCAGAAGCTTCGGGAACATGAATTAGATAAATTGCGGCCTTCCTGTCTTCGTGGCTTCATAATTCAATAATTACTGTGCAAGTCCTACAGACGCCGCACAGAGGAGCAATCGTAATTAGCTCTGCGCTGTATAGACTGCCCGTCCGACTTACCGATGACTCCACAAGCGGCGCGTCCACCAGCATTGCCAGTCTTGAGCGACTCCTCGTTGCCGCCCTTTCCCAGGTCATCCATACCCTACGCGCACGTCAACACCACAAGCCCCGCTCATATGTGAGACAGCGTACCGCGTGGAGGACGATAGAGCGCCTTCCAGCACGAGTGAGAAGCTGTCTGAGGATCACAACCACCGGCGCACTCACCCAACGACGCTCAACGGCCCATTGAGCGACACCAGCGCGTCCTCGATGGCGAACCGCGCCTCGCCTTGCGCGTCGCTCTGGATGTTGCCGAGGTCACCGACGTGCCGCACGGTGTCCGCTGGCGCGCCATGCGTCAGGCCAAACGGGTTGAAGTGCGCGCCCGCCGACACGCAACCAGAGGAGAGATCTCCCGCGGTGCTGGGAACGTGGCGCGTGAGTATGAGATGTGCATCTGTGCGGACATCATGCAAGGGGGGCCAGGGTCTAGCGAACACGCACTGGATGTGGAACCCGCGCGCGGCGCGCGGGTCGAGCCCACGCAACTCGCCTGTGATCGTCACTGTGGCGCCCGGCGGGCTCTGCACAAGAGTGACCGTGCCGGACGCACCCGAGTCGCCCTTGAGCACCGCGACAGCCTGAAGCCAATCCAGACCCGGACCAGACCCACCAGAACCGCATGTCAGACAGGCCTAGCATGAGTGCAGGAGACCGTTACCGGACCTTCGTGACAACGGGCGCGGCCGCAGGCCTGAGGAAGGCGGCCCAGAAGAGAAACGCGCAGGCAAGCGTGGCCAATGCGGTAAAGACGATTGGCTGGCGGCTCATGCGAGGCTTGTGTGATGTCGTAGTGTCCATGGTCGGGTGTCGGTGGACCTGCTTCGGCAAGTGGTGGCGTTGGACTGCGAGTCGATGGCAGCGACTGTCGCTCGAGCACGTCAAGTCGTGGTGGAGGTGAGCAGCGAGCACAGCGACGGGGCAGTCGTCATACATATACTTACCGCGCTTGCATTAGTTACTTAAGGTTCTGTACTACTTATAATCGGCATCTCGTCATCGGGTCGCGTGTCGTGTCCAAACGTGTCCACTGTACGGCGCACCGATGGGCGCGTGAGCCTGGTTCGCGCCGTGGTATGGCCCGTCGCGGGCTAGCAGTCGATGGCACGTACGCGTTCACGAGTCAAGATTCAGGTGTATGTGTGTTGTGGAAGGGCAGTGTACACAGCAAGCTGGCTGTGGCGGGAAACTGTAAAAGTAGAACTGGTGTTCTTGGGATCAGAACCACGGTAGTACCAGAAATCGCAGAGTATTTTTCGCAAGATTTCGCGCTCCAAATCCCGGTTCAACGTGATCCGGACTTTGCATAGGGTGCCGCCCCGAACACGGCCCGATGCGCCGACACAGCGCAACTGCAACTTGGTCGCGTTCGCAATCGCATTCGCCCGAGCCCAAGATGGCTACTTTATTGTTACTTATTGTAGATGGTTGCATTGTGGTATCATATAAATGAATACAACAAGGTTCTCTCTCGCCCTGGCCCAAGCATGTGCAACTCAGAGCTAGTGCTGATGTGTGAAGCCACGGGTACTTGCGAGCAATGCAAGTCCACTGGAGGGGGAGACAGCAGTTCCGCAGAGCACATCGTCAGGGACGTCTTATCTAATGTCGGTTACACGAGGTGCCGCATAGCCCGCGGTGCATGTATTGATGTGGTTTGACTTATCATCAAAGACATCGTCCAAGTGTGACTGACGGGCATGGGAGAAGTGAACCGCCAGAGAGGGCTCCCTCATAGATGCTGTGGTGCATAGATTTCATCATCTGCATGGTTGGCATGGTAGACTTAGTCGTCGTGCGACCTGCAGAACTCAGTGATGCCGATCCTTCATGTTTTGGATATCACCCCCACGCGCTTGTACGCTATATAACCGTGGCGCTGGAGGCGACGGGGAAGAGCACGGCCGGTCCCGTCTAACCAATCTATCCCCCCCCTCCTCCTCCCATTCACCTCGCTCTTTTCTCGATTTTGATTCTTCTGTTGCGGTCCTGCTTGGCGCACAACTCTGAATCCTACCAGGATGCGATTCAACCTTCTTACATTCATCCTCTCTGTTGTTGCTACTGTTGTCGCCGTCGCGGCACTTCCTGTCACAGTGTGTTTGACATTCCCGACTACATGTTTCTCAACAATCAGCTCATGATTTTCACCAGACTGGCGGGCCCACAATCCAAACACATGTTGATGGAGCACCATTTAATTTATGGCGCCGTACTGGGCCACAGAGTAGGTCCTGGCCTTCAACATTCATCTGTTATCTCACCTTGGGATCTAGACCTTGTAGCCATCTCTCTTCACAGCATTGATTACAGCCTTTCAGATGTCAGGGGACATAATCATAAAGTGTATCATGCTAAGACCCCATCCAATGATGAGTTTGTGGCAATTCAGTATGCCTTGAATGGCAAGGCCAACTTCGATGCTATGTCATCAGTATGTTCCTCTGCATTGTGCTAGTTGTACATGCACTGAGTCCTGATATTAAATCAGTATGGAGCCATTCACTCTTCTGGTTCAATAGGGGATGCATTCTGGATCATCCGAGCTCCACCCCCACCAGGATATGCATTTTTCACCAAAACACCTGAGTATATAAATGCACTCAAAGATCATGGGCATGATAAGATGGTGTTTGACAGGAAGATTGGGCTCCTTATTAGTCATGCTGCTGCCATTGTTGCTCACAAGGTTCATGTGTCACATTGCTGGCCACACATGGCTGGATACCACTTGAATGACTTTATGTTTCACATGAAGGATCTTGCTGCATATGCACTTTACTTCTCATTGGAGGATAATCAAGAGCAAAAGGTGTGTTGTGTTTTCCATGCTCTTTTGCCCAGGTGGTAACTACACTTGATATAGCCTGCAGTGATTGCATTGATGAGACAGATGGAAAACAGATTCATGGCAGATTGGAGGAGTACTCAGAGGCCAGGGGACCCCCGAATGTCCATTCCAAACATTATATAGGCACTTGTGGTTTTTCTCTACCTATGCCCTATGCTTGTTCTACTCGATTTGGCAGTCAAACCTCGTAAGTTAGCTTCTCATCATGCCTGTGGCAGCGGCCCCGACGTCCCGCGCGAACCCATCCATAGGGAAGATCGAGCTGGGTGTGATGGTACCGTCTATGCTAGCCAAAGCAAGCACTGTCAATTAACACGCGTGGTCACTGCAGTCGACTGCAAGAGGTGTCGCAGAGGGAGGCTCGCCGAGGCTGCAACAACGTACCACTCCGTCTGAAGATGTGCAAGCATATTGTCGAAGCGCCCGTGATCCTGCCTACTGCGCGGTGCAGCTATGCATATGGCACGAAGCGGCCCAACGCCCGCTCAAAAAAGACTGTCACGGCATCGGATATCCCAGTTGCAGATGCCCTGCGGCAGCCGGACATACCGTCTCGATAGAGCGAACAAGCCACCGATATGTGCGGGTCGCCCTACAGCGGAGGGAAGTACTCGTTGTGTGGTGTTGTTGGGTAAGAAGACTCGCCGGAGATGGAGGTGGCATCTTCTTCGTCGGTGTCGAGGCTGTAGCCACGTATGCGAGGTCTGCGAGGTCTGCGTCTCCGTAAAGGGTTTGGCTGGGTATCTGTTTGATCGTCTGTAGCCCCGCCGGGCGGTGTGTTCCGTGTTCACGGTAGTATCCGAAAGTGTGGGTGAAGCTAGGTGGCATCAGCTCGTAGCCTGTGGGTGCCAAGCTTCCGACAATGTACTCACAAGGCTCTGAGATGGCATCCTCATCGTGCACTTGAACGGGAGTGATGGAAGGTGCAGACTTTGGGCGTGTAGCTAGGACCCCTGATTATGGGTGGGGACGCCTGAATCGCATCCGGACAGAATTGCGGGATCCGAAGGGGTCTGATTTTGTCCGGACATTTTGACGCATTTCTCGGGCGAGGTGTGATTTTTTGTCCGGACATCCAGACCCCCGGCAGTATCCCGGTCCGGACATTCATCACATGGCTTGTGATCTTGTAGGGTGGCATATGGGTATGGTGTAACATGTGCTGCATAGCCATATCTATCCATGCTCACAAGACTGGCTGAAGCTCTGCTCACAACTCAGCTAATAGCATCAGCTCAGCCCTACATTGCTATCCCAATCATGCAACTCCGTGCCACCTCTGTGGGGATGCTGCGAAGGATGATTGCCGCACATCTCAATGATTAAGGCAGAGATGTATCTATGATTGGGATCTTATGACACAGTGCTTGACATTATTTGCTCGTGCAGAGGCCTGATCTGCTCATCTGGACAGTCTCACACAAAAATGAGCCCTGAATCAACATCCAGAAAAAAATCATGAGTGCCGAGGCTGATTTTATCTGGACAAAAAAGTCGAAAGTTTCGTGAAAATTTCCGGACATGTACACCCATTTGGCGGGCAAGCGGATCAGGCCTCCCCACCCATAATCAGGGGTCCTGTGTAGCTTGACGAGACACACGGCATTATGCTCTGGCAACCGGGACGGACAATGGACCAAGGCGGTGCGCAGCTGACCTGGTTCATCGCGCCAGAGCTACCATTGGCTCAGATAGCAAGTTACTATCGGGGCGGTCTATCTCGCATGTGGAAGAGCACCTTGGACGACAACCCTGCCAGTCTGTGTGCGCTGATTTTCAGAGTCCACAGTTGACAGAGACATCGGGGTGCACCGGAAGATTGGTTACCTAACTTATGTACTTGTGCGCGAATGGACGCACCGTGGCGCGGTTCGGTTGGGAGACTGTGCGGACATCCTCCGTGCTTGGCATGTACGATAGCGAGGAGGCTGCTGTGAGGTGAAGGCAGGGAGTTCTCCGTCGTCGGTTGGGGTGTGACGCTCGTGCTTGTGTAGTACTGGCAGCGTGTACGATAGATAATGAATGTGTCGAGTGAAATGAACTTCAGGTCAGGCACGTGCATGCTGTGTACACCATTGATTGCAGCAAAGTGCTGCAGCTCGTTGGAGACTACGCCTTTCTCGTGACACCATCAGTAGATCCACAGTAACGAACGTCATTAGATCCTGTTCCTCATAGATCCTCAACAATAGAATAAATAAGCCCCGACCTCACTTTCCGCGTTCAAGCTCTCGAGACCGCAACAAAACGAAGTCAGACGTAGACCGAGACTCCCGCAGCAAACCCACACGAGGCAGGTCCGTGAACGAAGTATTACTGTTCGTCCATACACATCTTGTCAGAGACAGTTGCGTTGGAACCATCCTGTACTCACACGAAACCAAGAAGCGGCGCGGGGAGGAACATCGTCGCTTATGGGCCATACGGCACGTACTTCATCCCAACATTTGCGTTCTCGTACCCGGATTCGCCGCGGAAGGTAGAGCTCAGCTCAAGGGGGTTTAGCGAGATGGCCCTGTACGCGGCCTGGTCAAGCGCGGGGTTATTGCGGCTGGCCATCACCATACAAGCGGACCTGGAAGGAGAAGGGGTTACACAAGGCACTAGATGCAACAAACGGCCCGCACTCACAGTTTCGACAGGAGCATGACACTGACACGTCGATGCCAGTTAGGATCATGGTGCATACATCAAAGAAAATCACAAGACTCACGCGCCGGCGGCCACAGGCTTCTGGGGCTGTGGGGCTGTCAATGCCGTGGTGCGACGCCATGAACGAAATATGACTCACAGTAAATAGCAAGCCAAGAGCGACCAAGGAGAAACTCGCTAGGGTGCTGTCAGCGCGCCCTGCCGCGCCACAGCATGAGCTACACTGCGTACCTGTCAAACTTCCCGTCTCAACCGAGACCGTGGCCAGACGGCCGATGATCCCGTTCGACTGGCCCATACATATCCATTTACCCTTTGATAGCTGTGTCGTCATGCAACGTCAGGGAAAGCCAGCGGGAGACGCAGGGTAACAGACCATCACTGCCATGGTAATGGCTATCATCACGTTCGCGCCTGCGTTCACTACGAGCCATATCTGATTGTTTGCGCGTAAACAGCTACGCACCGTGACCATAGAGGACACTACGCTCACCAACAACAGCAAGAGGAACGGAGAGCCTTCCATGCCCATTTGCTCCAGCTATGGGAAATCAGACATCCGATGGGCGGAAACGGCGTGACATGATCTGTATACCTTAAGAGATACACCCGTAGTAATTCCAACGCCGAGCTGCACGGCCGACAACTACGCACACAAGATGGGCGATTCAGCCACGAGTCTTGATGCACGGCACGTGACGCACCAAATATACAATGCCCGAGAGTATACGCCTGTTGGAGAATGAATGTATGCGCCGCGCATAGTACATCTGCACCGCTGCAGATGTGATGGAGGTTATAATGTAGAGACTGAACCAGAAGAAGTCGACAGGGGGCTGCCAGGTGACGACTTTGAGCAGCTCGACCGTGAGCAATATAGTCTGCAAGAGCTCCCAGAGCCACAAGAAATACACTGAGAACACCATGTCAGAATCGCAACATGCATTCAACTGGACAGCCACCTGCAGCCTTATGGCTCGCGGGGTATTTCCAGCTTGAGAGACCATAGGTATCTGTGGTCGATCCCAAAGTCAACGTGAGCAATTGTCAAATGTCGCCCTGACCACTCACAAGTCTGGATGCTCAACACACCGAGTAGACCCCAGTTGAAAACAAGGCCCAAAACCTTGCCTTATCATGAGCGCGGTCCTCGGCTCATCGAAGCACAACTCACATTGGATCCGACCCTACAGGACAGCGTTAACTCCGATCATTGACCACGCGGTTCGTGTAGACTTACTGCCATCGTTCAATTGTATCGACTTGGGAGGTCATGAATGTCTTAGATATTGAGAGATAGTGAGTGGGATGAAGTTCGAGGGTCGTCAGTACGGACCGTTTGGTGCATTAATAGACGACAGTTACGTGCGGGCTAGCACCTGGCGGTGTGAGAAGTCTTTACGTTATGATAGATGTGGCCAGCCGCGTGCAATTCAGTCAATCACTGAGAGCAGCAAGCGCGATTGGTGGTTCCCAAAGCGTACTAGCAATGTATCATGTATCTGCCAATGTCAAGCGATGTTGAGCCTGTACTGCAGATAGATATGATGTGACATATGTACTGCTAGTGACTTATGCGACACCGCCCAACGCCCTTGACGGCCTCCATCCGCACCGCGTCCCACCTCTCCTACGCCTGAGTCCGCGCCCTCGTCGCCCTCGCGGTGAACACTGCCATCGGGACGCTATAGCATCCGCCGGCAGACCGTCTTCCAACAGAATGATCCATGAGGCGAGTCGCGGAATGCACCAGAACTCGTTGGTTCATGGCGAGTTGAGCGTTGTACGTTGACAGCAATGGGAGGCAAGGGTCCGGAAGAGGCGGCCCGCTCCATTGCCAAGTTTCGATTTAAACTGCCTATGTTAGTCTCTGGTGCCCAAAATCTGGGTCAGGACGAGCTATGGAAGACATTCCGTTATCGTGCAGAGCCTTTCAGTGGCCAACCTTCAAAGGTCATGCTTCTGCAGTTGATTCGTCTTCCTCCAGCAAGTGATACTTGCAATAGTGCTGTTCTTGACAACAAAAAGGCCCCATCACCCTATGGCGCAGGTAAAATTGCTGGTGACCCCCGAGGTAATACTCGCACCGTACTCATATTGGAGACGCTTGCATTGCTCTTCCGCGCGACAAGCGTCGACGATCAGCGCTTCAGCCTACATCCTGCATTCACAACCTCCCCGCCACATTGACGGCGTCGCGCAAACGAACACGGACGTTGTGCTATTCGCATATTCAGATGCCAGGCTCAGTCGGTGGTCGTAATAGATACTAGTAAGATAGGCGGAATGGCAGATAGACACCACCGGCCGTTATGGGCAGAACTTGGGCGGCGGAGAGGGTAGCGCTGTAGCGTGAACAGGGTAGTAGGCTGGACCACCATAGAACTTTCTGGCTGAACAGCAAGGGAGACGCAAGACCGGGACTTATGAGGGTCAGAGGAATGGAATGGACGACTAAATCCACTTCAGTCTACAAATGGATTAGCATCCATCCACGTCAGATGCATTGTTCGTCGTTTCATTGACATTCACGGGAGATCGCACGGCCATCCACCATTCATTGACAGTGGTAAATGTCCTATCAGTGGGAGAGACACGCCGCCAGAGCCTCCAAGACCCTACACGTTTGATCACATCCGCAATACATACGACTACGAGCAGCCGCAAGTATACCGCACGTTACGAGCAGCGCAGCCTACACTATTGGCCATTCTGTGAATGTCCCTTGCCCAAACCTGAAGAAACTAATCATGCCCGCATCCACGGCAGCTATGACAATCATCTTCTTCCCTGTCTTCAGTGAAAGAAATGGATTTAAGTTGCGGGGCGGTTCCACCTGCACCGGCGATGGATATGCCCAAGGGAATACCCTCTGAATCAATGAAGGCTGAGGCGTTGGCGATATGGGAGGGACCTTGGGCACGGAAGCCGCGGCTGCTTTTTGCTGTGCAAACGATTGACGTTTTCGAGGAACAGGAGGCGGTAATTCAGGAAGCACGTCAAAGAGTGCTGTCAGTTCCGTGATTGACGGCATCGGAGTAGTTCGCGCGCTGCACGACTTCTTAGTGAAGCTTTTGCACTGAGATATCACACGCACTTTACAACCACAATTGAGTAGTCTGCAGCCGGCGGCGCTGTTTTCTTGAATGGTGTTGACGGCTTGTACACATTATAAAAGATGTGATAAGGGGAGACTTGAGTAAGCGACACCTGAGTTCTTGATAGATGTAATGGTGCGTTATGACCGGCAGGGAGGAAGCGCAATGACCGATATAAGCTCCCTGAATGGATGAACAAAGATATATTACGCCGGGCAGTGCGAATTGATTGAACGTACGATAGTCGGAATTGTGATGCAACCAGCTACTGAGGCGAATCGGCCGCCACCAGTCGAACGGAGCTGTCAGGAGAGACAGCATCCGGCGCACAGGCAAACAGAAGAAGGAATATAGTCTTCCCAACAGAGACGGGCGCAGGATCTGAGTGTGTGCTTTTGCAGTAGGAACTGGGTATTCTGGGTTCGGAGCGTTCGTACGCGTGACTGCATAGCCCAGTCTCTTGAGGTAGGCAAACACCTATGCACAGTATTAGCTATCAGATCCTTCATCATGAAAACAAAAGATACCTGGTATTTCTCAAGAGACAGCTCCTCTTGTCCGATCATCTCATCAAAGGCTTGCTGTACGGTCATAGGTACCCCGTCAACATCTTCCAATCCAGGGACGTCGGTTTGGAAAAGGTCACAGCCCTTGTAACAGAGCATCGCCCCTCTTTCAACGAGGTAGAGGGCCTCTTCCGGTAGAAGCTCTAGTCTCTTATGCGCTTTCTTCACGCCATCGCCCACAGGAGTCGTCCTAACCACAGAGTGGCCCATAGATGCGAAGTGTATACCTCGGGTCACAGTAACATGTGCACGAGCAATGCCTGGATGCCATACCGCGTAGCTGATGGATTTGCTGAACAGACAGAACCTCATGTACACTATATCCACACTTCAGCCGGATTGTGGGACACACCTAGAAATCGTACGCGGCGCAGACAAGGCGTCCAACATAGCATTCCTGGAACGATCCAAGACATGGCGTTGCAATCCAGAGCCACCCGAGGCAGTAGGTTCGAAATCCTTCTCTCCCCGTTTTGGGATAACCGGACGGGATATGGATGCAGGGCTGGTCGTCTATCAGACGTTTGTGTGCATGAGTTTGGAACCAAGCGTACGGCAATCTGGTCCAGTCAGGCCCTTGGTCCTCGTCCCCCGACGACTGTCCCTCCTCGTCGCTTCCGGCATGTTCAACAGGTTTGAATGCAGATGTAGGCTTTTCGAGAGTGTCGTCCATTGCAGACGGTGAAGTGAATAGATAAGCACCAATAAGCAGTGAATAGATAAGAACGGAAAGGTGACTCGAATCAGCTGGGATCTCGATCTCTCCGAGGATCTGCGGAGCGTTCTCACCTTATTTATAGGTATGTATGTATAGTCGCCCGCTCGTCTATTTAGTTTCGCCCGTCCGACTTTCGGCGAAAGTATGCCCTCATCTCTTGTCGGCTTCCACCACACGCGGACGTCGTCGGCGACATAGAGCTGCTCTTGCTATACTTTGTGCAGCATGACAGCAGAAGGTCCGACATTCGTCCAGTCACTCGTGGTATGTTGGGAACCATATTGTACAGGCCATCTTTCACGTACCAGGCCAGGCAGGCGGACTTGCAGGAACGTCTGTGGATCTCCTGTTCTTTCCCATCGACACGATCAAAACGCGACTCCAGTCGTCGCAAGGTTTCGTGCGCGCCGGAGGCTTCAGTGGAATATACAAGGGTATAGGCAGTGTGGGAGTTGGCAGCGCTCCCGGTGGTGCGCATTATTTATCTTGTCTAGGTTCAGTGAGCTGAACGAATATCCAGCCGCTGTTTTCTTTTGCACGTATGACACGCTGAAGCGGACACTACCCCTCTCGCCGGAGTTGGCCCCAGTGACACACATGCTCTCAGCGTCCACGGGCGAAGTTGTATGCCGATTCAGCTATCATACGATCTCACCTCATGAACACAGGAACATACTAGGCCGCTTGTCTGATTCGAGTGCCCACCGAGGTCGTCAAAACGCGCATGCAGACATCAACCTATGGAAGCCTCGCGGGCTCGTCGTTTGCAGCCGCTAGACTCGTCCTGATGCAACAAGGACTACGTGGCTTCTACCGCGGCTTTGGGACAACTGTGATGAGAGAGGTGCGTGATATTGAGAGCCACGGTCAGGTGGAGATGAAACGCCGCACAGATACCATTCACGTCACTTCAGTTCCCTCTGTACGAGTTCCTCAAGCTGCGTTTGTCAGTTGTGCTGGGACGGAGGCCGTTGCATGCGTACGAAGCAGCAGTGTGCGGGAGCATTGCGGGTGGGGTCGCTGCAGCGCTTACGACACCTCTGGACGTGTTGAAGACGCGAGTCATGCTCGATATGAGGGTTAATTCGCTCCGCTTGTTCTCTGCCTTTAGTTGACGATGCCTTGTCTGCCAGGACACCACGAAACATACCATGCCATCCCTGCCCGCCCGTCTAAGACAGATCTATGTGTCTGAAGGACTCCGAGCACTGTTCTCTGGTGTTGTACCAAGGACGTTGTGGATATCAGCAGGTGGGGCAGTCTTCTTGGGGGTGTATGAATGGGCAGCCAGCACGCTCAGAAGTCTCTGAGACTGTCACAGAAAATCACTAGTACATGGAAGTGATACTTCATATCTAAAGACGATATGGTTAAACGCATACGCTCATTAGCTATTCCCTCACTTCGTCGCAGATTCGGAAGGACGGGGACCAAGATGAAGAATCACGCGAGGCTGCTTCTTTGGTACTTGACCTTCCTCTGGGATGCCCGACGTTGAGAAAATTGAGGAGGTAGATGCACTGTCACTATCTCCATGCAGTGCATCCGCATCTGGGGGTTCTTGCTTCACTGCAGCTTGATGTCCTCTCTGCGCCTTCGGTTTCTTCATGACAGCTGGCTCCTTCAGCAACGTGCTCGAGCCCGCATCATCCAGGGCAGCAGGGGTCTTGCGCTCGCGCAGTACCCGGGACGACGACGGTGGGACGATGTGGCGTCCAGAACCAGTGGACGGAACAAGGTGCGATGAGTCAATGGACGCGAAAATCTCCACTGCGCGCGCAAGCCAAGGTGAGGACGCGGTAGGCTGTGAGATCCGGCCGCCGCGGCGCTGTTTCGTCGCCTTTTCCAACTGCCACATCGAAGTTGGACGTCAATTTCGCAAAGAAAGAGAGGTACGTCAGCTCGCCTCCTGCAGATTGTCGAGAGCCCACCACCCCTCATCCACCTCCAAGCCTTTGACCTCCACTAGCCCAGACAGATGAGCCATCGCCCCGCTCGTCAGCGCTCGGTCACTGTAGCCTCCCTCCAGAATGCTAATCAACCGCCCGTGAGCGTAGCGGTCTGCGAATAAACGTGCGTCTCTGGCGAAGCGGTGATAGAACGCTGTCGGAACGTGACGCTGGTGTCTCGACATGGTCGGATACTCGTGCTCGCTCGCGTCAAATCCGCAGCTAGACCTTCTCTGTAAACTCATGGGCTCGAGACCTCCGACGAGAGTCACCGACCTGATAAACACCAGTACATCATCGCCGGGGCCTCCCGTGCTTTCTAGGAAATCTCCAGCTGTGGCCAGGATTCTGGAGTACAGTCCCGTGTACAGTTCGTCCCAAAATTGCTGCTCGGAGCTGTACGGTTTCAGATGTATATTCTCGATGTGTTGACCGTGTGGTCCGTGGATGGAAACCGAGGCGGCCTGAACAAGCTCCGGCTTCCCATCCTACGTCCAAGCGTTGAGTCCACACGAACGGGGGACGCGACGGTACATACCTCGCAAGGATAGGAGAGTACGTCATGAATACTGCCATAGTAGACTCGCAGACGAGGCTTTCTGGATGGTGCTCCTGCTTCCTCTTCCAGTGCCTGTCTGTACGACTCCTCGTTTATCTGCCAAACAATCGACTGTGTCCCATTGCCTGAAGATTGTGTGAGACATTGTCGTTGCAATGCTGAGACGGGTCGCACCATGGTGGAGATCGATATCGAGGACAACAATGCGGTTGATACCATGGCGCAGGTGAGCTGTGAGGTCACGAGAGGGCTGAGAAAGGTGAAAAGGGCAGAATGCAGTGGCTGGGTCGGCGCACCATGCGCAGCCGCGACTGCTACATTGTTCACGAAGCAAAATCCGGATGGAGTGTCCTGGATAATGCTCAGAAATGCTGGTACGCCGGGTCGTTAAATGCCTTACTTCCCCACAGTGATGACCAGGTGGCCTGATGGCGACAAACGCACGCGCGGCTTGCGGTTTTGAAGCGTTACTAGCCGATGGGATGTTGGAGCCCACGACAGCATCAACTGCCTCACAAACGGTGCCCAGGGCACCCTGTATTGCCAATAACGACTCGGGGCATACTGGTACAAATAGAATTGCAGAAAAGACAAGGGATAAGAAGGGGCACATACGGTACAGATCGCCCTGAGAAAGCGGCTCCGGGATTTCGCTTTCACCCTGCTCGATCTTTGCCCGGCTGTCGGTAGCCCATCGGTGTAGATTCTCGAGGTAGACGTCTCCTTGGATGTCGCCGTGCACAAACTTCACAGCTTCATGGTTCAGAAGGTCCACGGAAGTGCTGCTGTGTATGAATTCGACGGGTACCTGTGTGGAAGTAGAAGCCAAGTTCATTTGCGCCAAGGCCAAGGCAAGGGCTTCGGCATCGTTGTTCGGGATGTCCGCACACAAGGCTGCGGCATGGAGGGGTTCTCGTTCGGTCGCAAAATCGCATACTTCGCGCGTTGACTCCTCGATACGCGCGACGGCTGCGGCCAACCCGACATGAACCGCCCGGAGGCGTTCCGGCCTTTCTACAATGCAGGAGGTGTCACGAGAGCGTATGTATCGATGCTGCAAACATGCATTCTGTAGGAATACCGTGGTGCGTGCGTTGACGACGTCCTTCATGTCAGCAGGTGCGAACAAAGTGGTTCGGGTTTCCCATGAGTTACATACAACCTTTGAGGCAGCCTGCTTACATAAGTACGCAAGATAACTCAGAGTAAGTAACTACATAAGCCAAGTGTATAAAGCTGTCTGCAATATTCTGTACCAGGATAAGGCGATCGCCCCGTTCGTTCCTTGTCTCAGGTGTACTCTCGGTGAGTCTCCTGTTCACCTGGCAGCTCTCTCTTCCTCTCTCTGTATTCTCAGCATCTCCATGGACTCGAGGCACGAGCCCCAGGTCGACGAGTTACCTCCTGTTACTGTGTCTAATTCACCACCTGAATCCTTTCAAGTCGCAAGTCACACCCGGAGAACCCGAGCCCGCACACCTGTAACAAGGGGTCCATTATTGTTCACTCATGTGGTTTTGGATCCCGTAGTTTACTCTGCCCGCCGATCCCGGAGCAGAAACAACGACGATGATCACCCCCCTCCTTTGGCTTCAGACTCGGACTCAGACTCGGAGATAGAGGCCGAACATGACCATGGTGCACAAAGTGACACAGGAAGTATGCCATCCCTCCAGACAGTCTCAGACAGCTCAAACGACGAGGTCGATGACTATGATTCGGAGTCCGAGGGATCGGGATGGGACGAACCTGAAGCGCGAGATGGACCTCAGCGTGCGATGGAGACTGTCGGTGATACGGCAGAAGGTACTACTATGTATGCGTCTCCTTACGGCTCAGACGATGCTTGGGGAGATGATGAATTGTTGGACGACGACTTTGTGTCCTACGCCATACAGGGATTCGATGTGAGTGCATCGTGCAGTATACCTTCCCATTATGCAGGTCGAGCATTCATGCACATTGGTTTCAGGACAGCCTCCGGCCAATAGACTTAGTGGATTGGCTCATGTCGCCACGCAGACTCACCGCCGACAATGATCCAAAACGCGCGGAGACATTGCTAGAGGGCCTGGAGGCTGTACCGGATGAGCTCGTGCACCGGTATGAGAAGCTACGAGGCAGTGACGGGGAAGGGAACGAGGGTTGCGCCATTTGCCGGGACGAATACCTTCTTCACGACTCGAGGGATACGGCAGACCTCAGCAAGCTCAAAGGGACAGAACTCATGTGCGCCCTATTCGAGATGCTCCCCTTCCACCCATCCCCCTATCAGATTCTTGCCTTTCCCTGCGCAGGGAGACATCTGTTCCACCGCAGCTGCCTGGCGCCCTGGTTGGCGCGCAAGACGACCTGTCCATCCTGCCGCTTCGACATCGACCCTGACTCTCTCACTCTACGCTTGACTGGCCCTGTGTCCCGGTTTCACGAAGGCCGCACAGGGACACAGCCGGCAAGGAAATGGGAGCCGCCGCGCGTACCGAGCCTCAAGGAATGGTTAACTCTGGAGGAGCGATATCGTATAGATGGACGCCGCGCTACTCCTGCTGCTGCAGCGCCAGGTAAGGCGTGCTTTTCTTGGCTTCTTTCCCGCACATTCTCAGCGTGCTATTAGTGGGACACACGGATCGTTTTGTGTCTTTCGCGGATGATGAGCTAGAAGAGGACGATAACGAATATTGGACAGACACGGACGAGGCGTCTGACAGCGAGGAGGCGTCATCTCGTGCGCTACCAGCTCACAGTCTTCGCCGTTTAGCCGCATTATTGGGTACGGGTGCGCCTCCACGCGGTACGGCAATGAACCTGCACGATACTGTCCTCGAGGACGTGTTCACCCGCGCACTGCGCTTGGGCCGCTCGAATTTCACAGGACCCCCGAATCCATTGCCATCAATGCCGCCGTTGGTCTTCCCATTACAGCGGGAACCTACCGGATTAAGCGACGATGACGATGAATTGCCTCCTCTTGTTGATTGATTGGATCCCTGGTTCTGTTTGTGATGCACATTGTCCATATTCTGCTCTCGTATTGTTCCTGCATAGCATGCATATTGTATAGCAAACAAGGGGGTGGTGATTTCATGGTATCATAGAAAGACTACCATTCTACATTCGTCAACTCAACGTCCCCGCAGCTCTCGCTCGCTCCTCGGCACGCACGCTGCAGAAGATCGGTAGGTAACGCTTTACCTCTGCCCAAGCTCGGGTCCGTGTTTCGTATTCTTCATGGGCATGACCGGGATCCCATTCATGGTGCGACAACGTTGCTGAGTGCGGTAGAATGCTGGAGAGGAATGCAGCAACGCGTTCTGGTTGCGAGATTTTCGACGAGTATACCACGAAACTCGTCAGTGCATCCAAGCGATATTTCTGCCCTCCGGGGTTCATGAGCCCATGCTCATTGCAGATCGGCAGTGACCCATCCGCATGGATGGTGAGCGACAAATATTCCAATCCTCGGTATCCCGACGCGAGTGCGAGTATGCCATGCAGGGTGGCCAACTTGGGTCCTCGACCGCACGCTTTCAGTACCAGGCGCACTAGCTTGGGCCATGCTGACGCAATGGCAGCTAGGAGTTCATCGTCATAGGTGCATGAAGCGGCGCGGATGTGGACATGGGTTATGAGTTGAAAACCGAATAGTGCGCGGATCATACCCAATGACGAGTCTTCGACCGAGAACCCGGAGTACAGGATGGTGAGTTGTGTAAGCGATTCCGGCGAACAGTTTTTCGGCACGCTAGTAAGCAGCGGGTCCAATGACCAGGGCTCAGACGTGCTAGATAGCTGCGTGATGGATATTGCCTCGACGAGTGGGAACGATGTGCTCGCAGCAACGCAAAGGTATGTTTCGGCATCACATGTGATTACATTCAGCTTGCGCAGCGAGGGGAACGTGAGTTTGGCCGTTCCAAGGTCAACTCTCCCCCAGGCGTCTTGGGACAATGCCAGTTTGAGGCTGCGCAGCTGGGGCATATTACGCACAACCTCGCAGACATCTTGGGGGAACCAATAGATGTCGGAGCAGTGAAGGCTCTCCAGTTCATGTAAAGCTGATGCTGGCCTCAGCAACATCGCTGATAGGTCAAACGGCTCGCTGGGAGTGCCAATCATTGAGAAGGACTGTACCAGTGCACAATTCTTGATAAACCACGAAATGATCGATCTCAGAGTTGCGGGTGTGAGCTTTTCTTCTCGAGAAGGGATAGTAAGATCAAGCTCTATCTCCCGCAGTTGTGCGCATGAGAAAAGCATCAAGTACGGAAATTGCTCCGGACTCTTGAAATTTGAAAAAGGCCAGTGGATGATCTCGAGGTTGGGAAGAAGGGCGTCCTGGCGACATAGTGCCAATAACCCATACGATGTCGTGGATAATCCGGTGGTTTTCTGCCACAGGCGGCCTGCCTGCCCTAGCTCGGTGACAAAAGGGGCATATTTGTTGAATGCCTCCCAATCGTCGGGGTCTATTAGTGGCCTGCGTATGTGCTTCTCAAGGGCACTCTTGACCACTTGGTATAGATGTTCGATGGCTTACAATCTCACGACCCCGGTATTTGCCCACCTCCACTATCCCCCATGCATCCGCGGGAAACAGCATGACGAGCGGGCTCAGATCAATCAATGATCTCCACAGAACCCGTACGACCGGGAGGTGCAAGCTTTGACAAGTACGCGCAAGACTCGCGAGGGTCCCCGCAGTCAGCTCGGTCTCCAGTATCCGAGTGAGTACATCAATGACAAGGAGTGCCCTATGCATTAGGGAAAACGACGGTGGCTGGAGTAGAGCAAGGCGGGGACACGCGCACTTATAAGTTACTTATTGCTATTCTCAGCAAGCCTATCTAGCGCCCGTATCCCCTTCGGGTTTCGCGCCGCCCGCTCCACCTCAGAAACACGATATCTCCCCGATACGAGGCGAGAAGCTAATGCGCCGCATGTGGCAGCAAGTGCCGTAGTCAGAACTTGAAATTGCTCTTGCCACTGGCCAGCATCTGATGCCATTTGGAGCCGTATGCTGACAACTACTATTTGGTTGATTGAGGTCTGAATGTTCATACGAGATTCACCCACAAACAACAATTGTGGGGCTCTTCCTTGGACCCCGAAAGGATAGGTGCTGTGAGAGGACCCTGGCAACTCACCTAGAGGTTTGGCTCAAGTTAGGATCTTTGAGGACCAAATTTTGGCCATATCCTTGTCCAAGTTAGGATCCCGGGGACCCCTGGGGCTGCCCCAAGCGCTCAACCCTTGTCCAAGTTAGGATCCTGGAAGCGCCTGTGAGCCACGATCCGATCGCGCTACCAACCAACTTGGACCGCGCTTCTAGTATGCTTTGCCCCGCTAGCTCTGCTGTGGCTCTGGTCTCATGCTTCCTTATGTCCTATGTATGCATACGGGCCTCACACATGTTCCCTGCCCATAACTTGGGTGCAGGAAGCCGCCGCAGGCAAAATTTTGAACATATCCCATGACATGACATTACATACTGTGACATGTGACAACCCTTGTCTGAGTTAGGATCCCGGAGAGACCGGAAGTTTGGATCTTTGAGGGCTATTTTGGGGGGTGTTCACGGCCGAACCTCTAGGTGAGTTGCCAGGGTCCTGCTGTGAGTCCTCGTCGAGCGGAATAGCTATCGATGCATCTGCTAGGAATCGGACGGTTCCTGAGAATCCCAATGAGGAACATTGCCAATGCTCTTCACACGGAGTATGCTTCAAGGTGTACTAGCAAGTCCAGTGAGAGCCGCCATCATCATTATCACGAGAATCTTTGTCGAGTTATCATGGTACACGAAGCACATGAGTATGACTTTGATATTTTGCAGAGTAGACAAAGTGGGATGTGCGTGTCTGGAGGGGAATGGAATGATCATCCCGTCATGAATTAGAGTTGAAGCAAACGCATACTATGCACGGAAAACAAAAACCTAGCGATGTCCCTCATAAACCAGGAATCCAGCACTCGCTGGCAAACACCTTACTGTAATACAGATCTCGTAACATGTTCGTGTGCGAACTCGACCCGACGCCACCCCAGGTCTTAGACACCGCCGCCGCTCTTCTCGACCGGGATCCTCCTCCGCTCCGTCTCTGAGGCGGGCTTGCTCGGCACCGTAGACAACAGCACCTCGCGCAGCTCCGCACAGACCTGCAACGGCCCGGCATCAGCAACGAAACATACAAGCAAGCCAGCGCTGCCCGCGGGCCGCTCACCTCGAGGAACTGGTCAAAATCGACGTCCCGCGCCTTCGAGAAGCCCGCCTCCTCGAGGACGTACTCGTAGTCCTTCTCCTTCACCGCCGCGTAGCCCGGGAGCGCGCGCACCAGGCCGAGCACGGTGTCGTGCCGCAGCGCCTCCGCGGCGCCCGCGGCGCCCGCGAACGCCTCCCGGAGCGCGTCGACCTCGCCCGCCTCGAACTGCGCCCGGCTGAAAACCATGTCCGGCGCCGCACGCAGGCGATGCGCGTGCGCGATCCCGAACGCGCTCTCCACCCTCTCCACGAGGCCCTGCGGCTCGCGCGCGAGCGGCACTGCCCCCGGGGGCAGGCCCATGCTCGCCAGAAAGCGCGTCGCCCGCGCGAGCTCCTCTGCCTTGCGCGCCCGCGTCCACCTGCACTCCTCGGCCATAATGTCGACGACGCGCGGGAGCGCGTCGAGCGCCGCCTGTGCGTTGAGGAAGGAGAGCCGGCAGCGTCGCGCGATGACGTCGACCGCGGTCTGCGCGTACTCGTGGTGCACGGCATACCGAACCTCGGCTTCGATGACTGCCGATGTGGATGGTTAGTGGTGGCACGGTGAACGGGTATATGACACGCACAGGGATAGCTGGCAGCGAGTCTGATACCGTGAAGAGGCCATGTCTCGCCTGTGGGTGCGGCGTACGAGCATACAGTCCATGCGCGATCGCCATAGTTGTCTGCCAAGTGCTTTGCCACGTCGGTGGATAGACCGTACTGCAGACCATCCCATGAGTAGACAATCGACAGCATAATAGCGCAGACACATACCCGTTGAATAAGACCAATGAACATGTTCCTACTCCAGCCATCGCTGCCAACCAACCTGAGCGTCTCCGTGACGCATCCGTTCCTCGCCTTCAGGCCGAACACTTCGACGGCCTTGTCCACCGTCTCCTCCGCCATCGCGCGGTACGTCGTCCACTTGCCGCCCGCGATCGTCAGCAAGCCGCTGTCGCTCACGTGGATCATGTGGTTCCGCACAAGGCCCTCTGTGCTCGCCGCGCTCGGGTTGCGCACCAGCGGGCGCAGGCCAGACCACGCGCTCAGCACGTCCCCGCGACGCACCTTGATGTCCGGGCTTAGATAGCGCCGCACCTCCTCCAGCACCCACCGGATCTCCTCCTCGGGCGCGCGGGGCTCCGTCTCCACCTGCGCCGGCGTGTCCGTGGTCCCCGCGATCGTGTTACCTTGCCACGGCAGGAAGAAGATCACGCGCCCGTCACTCGTGGCCGGGTCCAGCAGGCCCATAGTCCGCGGCGAGTAGTAATTCGGGAGCGTGATATGGATGCCGGAGGACGGCTGGACGATGGGTACGTGGTTCGCGTTGTCCATTGTCAGCAGTGCGTCTGCAAAGGGGCCCGTCGCGTTGATGATGCCCTTTGCACGTACGCTCCATTCCTGTCCGGTTAGTCTGTCTTTGACACGCGCACCGTGAAGCTTGCCGGAGGGTGTGTCCTTCGCTAGGGAAGTGACCTCAACGTGATTAGCAACAACAGCGCCTTGCTGGACAGCGGTCAAGATTAAGGCAACGTTCATCCGAGAGTCGTTATGTTGACCTACGTCATATGTCAGAGTGTATTACGGCCTGCTGAGCACAAACTTACCATCATAGTAAACCAAAGCACCGACAAGACCATCCTGCTTAAGCATCGGGAAGGTCTCGAGCGCCTTGCCTTTGCTCATAAGGTAGGATGACTCCATGTTCTCCTTGCCGGCGAGGAAGTCGTACATCTTGCAACCTACCCAGTAATATGGCACCTGCCAATATCTACGAACACTAAGCATCGACGGGTTTCCGCGTCAAAGGAACATGTCGTACTTGTAGATCGGCAGCATGATCGGGAGCATAGCGGACAGATACGGCGCGGTCTGGAGGAATATCCGGCGCTCGTGCAGCGCCTCGTTGACGAGCTTGTATTGCTCGTAGTCGAGTTCCATAACTGCCTTCTGGAGGTACCGTACACCGCCATGGACCAATTTCGTAGACTTCGATGACGTCCCTGAAAGAGAAAGGAAGGGGTTGAGTCAAGGTCAGCAAGCGGGTAGAAGGCGAATAGAATGAGGGACAGATACGCCTCATGGCTCCGATCCCAAAACCACATAGATTCCTAATTCCCGGGAGTCCTGTGCTCCGTGGGAGTGAGGTAGTGTATGAGAACCCAGACTCAATGCTAAGTCCAAGTCTCCGCGATTGGGAACAGGCGGGCACCGATCCTCGCATTTGGAAGGTTGGTGCGATAGTCATTTCACGCTCACGCCGCGGCGAAAGGTCAGTTTGCGTGATCCACACAGAGGCGGAGGTTGCACATAGAAGCGCGCGGACAACTTGAGGCGCGGCCGGAATCCCGCTCAAGCGTGAAGCGATGGCGAGTCTCTGAGCACGACTAACCACAGCCCATCGCTAAGAGGTGGGCTGAAGCTAGAAACAAAACCTTTTTCCCAGCCTGTATGCGAAGGGAGGCGTGTGGTTTTCACCTCGAGCGAGCCTGCGAGTCCGAGAACCAAACTCATGCTTTCTAGGCGAAGGGCTGAAAGCCGGAAGAGGCGATGCGCAGGAGAGGCGCATCCTTCTTGCTCGGCGCACCCCCTTGCTAAAACGTCTGCGGACATATATTCTGGTTTTCATCCCAACCTCCTCACCTTGTTTCTTGAATGTCCTAGCAGTGCTTATGCGTGCGCGTACCGCCTCACGCTCAAGGGAATCCCGGTCCTCAATTCCCGAGCTTAGAGAGCGCCTGCCATCAGCAGCCCGGTCTCCTGGAGGTCCGGACCCTGACCCTCTGGCCGACCGCCGCGCGCTCTCGAAAACCACAAAGCAGGCATCATTCCCATCAGAGATGCAAGCTGAGATCTATAAAAAGCCAAGCTAAATTGGGGTCAGATGGTCTTGCATTTTGTTGCCGCCATAAGATGTCTTTCTGGCTTCAACACCGCTGAAAGGCATTGGAAAGGCGCAGGGGCTAACATCTTCAGCCTCCTCTCTCATTCGGGTGTGTTATTAATTTCGAGAAGCATTTCAAGACCAGGAATGGATGCATTCTCTACAGTGGAGGCTCGTTGTTGCCCAGCAGCTGGTGGTGTCTGTATGATGTAACTGAAGCAGGCATTGCACTTTGGCCACTCTGAGGCAGATCGGCGTAGTCACAAGGGGCCTGAGCTAATAGCCCAGACCCACCCAGGCAACGCGGGCGTGAGATGGTCACGCGCTACAAAGAAAGCATCATTCTCATAAGGTGGAAATGCAAGCTGAAATCCGTGGAAAGCCAAGTCGAGCGAGATTCAGACGGTCTCGCATTTCGTAGCACCATGAGAAACCCTTCTAGCTTCAGCATCGCTGAGGGCATCAAAAAGGCGGCGAGTTCAACATCTTGAGCGCACTCTCTCATTCGGGGAAAGACAGCCTATATGTTATCGACTCAAGAAGCGTTTTCGGGACCGAGAAAGGATGCTTTCGTTGTAGTGACGGGGCTTCTGCGCGAAGGGTGGGAAGCAACAAGGCAAGTATACAGACTCACCAGAGCTAAAATCATCTCTCTCCACCAACGCGACCTTCAGGCCTCTGCTTGCAGCATCGACAGCGACGCCTGCGCCGGTTGCGCCTCCGCCGACGACGAGCAAGTCAAACTCCTCGGGATAGACGTCGCCCTCCTTCCGCGCGGACGCCTTGAGGGCGTCGAGCATGTATTGCCGCGAGGGGGGCGTCCACGGGGGCGGGGGGCGGCGAGTCTCCTTCGTAGATGGGGGATACGTGGGGCCCGAGTTCAAGTACCAGTACCCGCCGCCTGCTGCGACGAGCGTGCCGCCAGAGACGACGGCGAGGGTGCTGCGCGAGAAGACCGCGCGACGGAGCGCTGCCGCCTTGGACATCGCGGGGAGAGGGAGCGTTGGGTGAGTGTCTTCAGCGCAGAAAAGGTGTGCGCTCCTGACAAGGAGGGGAGGATCATACTGTACGAAAATGGACATAGGGGAGGACCCCTCTTGAGATGCGCTCGCGGACGCGCCCTCGGGAGGTCCGCTCGGCCCGCGGCCCGACGCACATGTGTGGCTAGTGGAGCGCCCAAGCGTTGGCACAACAGACCTCGACCTTTCTTTGAGGATCCTCCCTTGTCCACACAAAGTGTACAACCCTTCGGCCTCCTATAAATCGAGCCACGCACACAACCTTTCGCTGCGAAACTACTGAGTGCAATCCAGATAAGCTAGACGCTTGGGGCATCGGGTAACACATTTACTTGCTTTGTAATCTGCACTTCCGCACGATTGCCTTCACTAACAGCTCAATAACTATATGTGAGGGTGATGTGTGCATTCACATACAATCAAGGAATGGCAATATAATGGCACATTGAGATGGTTTGTGTTTATGGACAATAACAGGAGGTGTCGGGATTTTCCTTATCAAGTAGAGATAGATGAGTCCAAACGCTCGCCGATGCGGCGCCGCACGGTGATGTACAGCGGCGGCACGACTGTGACGAGCGGCAGACGGAGTCAACTCCGAGTGGATCATGTCGGCTGCTCTTATCAGCGCTTCTCCCACCAGATCGCGCCGCCGATCCTGTCGTCATTCTTGTTGAGGACGCCCATTCATACTCAACGCCATCGGGAGTCGCCGGACTTCAGACAGAATGTCATTATATAGCAATGGGTGCGGGGCCGAACCCGCATAGAGGTGAGTAGGACAAGGTTACATGACTATGGCTCATTGGGAGCGCGATAAACATAGGCGGTACATATAAGGAAACAGCCAGATAGCCGCCTTTCGTACGACGTGGAGCCCCTAGAGGGCGACGATGAGTAGCAACACGCTTAGGACCGCTCGCCCCGAAGACGACGGGCAAGAGCTAGGTCCTTCGGTTGACTGGCAACACCAAGTTAGATCAAGCCACAAGGAGTGCGCAGGGGCGACATACATGGTGACACGCTTGGCGTGAATGGCAGCCAGGTTAGTGTCCTCGAAGAGGGACACAAGGTAGGCCTCAGCAGCCTCCTGGAGGGCCATCACGGCCGAAGACTGGAAGCGGAGGTCCGTCTGTACACAAAGGCCACGGTCAGTAAACCACCCGCGAGTGACCATGGGACACGCGCAACACTCACCTTGAAGTCCTGCGCGATCTCACGCACCAACCGCTGGAAGGGCAGCTTCCTGATGAGCAGCTCGGTCGACTTCTGGTAGCGACGAATCTCTCGGAGAGCGACAGTTCCCGGCCGGAAACGGTGAGGCTTCTTCACACCACCAGTGGTAGCGGACTGTTCGGACGGTCAGTTGAGCGCGCTGCCACGCTCGACGATGCGCCTGGCACGGCACTCACCGGAGCGGTCTTGCGCGCGGCTTTGGAAGCGAGCTGCTTACGAGGGGCCTTGCCACCAGTAGACTTGCGGGCGGTCTGCTTGGTACGAGCCATGTGGGATAGAGGACGAGTGTTAACGGGAAGGAGATAGGATTTGGAGTCTGAGACTCAGTGGAGGGGTTGCAGTGGTGATGGCGGGAAAAGACAAGCTGTTGATTGCATTCAACAAGGTGCGTCGCGGGCTTATATATGCGCGACGCGTGACGCGTGACTAACGCGTCTGTGGCTGCACCATTTATGGTTTCCTTGGGTGCCGTTCAGCGCACTGACCACCCGTGACGCGCCGACGCCCCTTTATCCTCATCCACCACCATCTCGTCCACCCTGCAATGCACTTGCCACTCTCCAAGTCAGTCCAGACTCCAGCTGAAGTGCTTTCAGTCGTGACGGCAGTCACCCTCCCTCGGTTCTGTCTAGAACTGCCAATGAAAAGTCAGCCATGCTAGCCTCAGCCCCAAAACATCAGCCCTCGCGCGTCCGTGGGCCGGAAGTAATCTCCCTGCTCTGAAACTGAGAAACCTCGCTTTACACCGCCACTCTTTTCGCTCTTTCGCTCTTGCTTTGGCATACTCTTCGGCTCTCTCGCACCCACGGGCGCTCCAATGACGTCCCACATCTCCCGAAAGGAACTAGACCCGGAGCAGATGGAGAAATGCATGCGCATAGGGGGCGAGTTCAGGATGTGCCCCGTAGATATTGCGGCTTTCGGTGAGCACTTAACCGTGTAGTGTACCCCGGGTGGCCACCGCTCGCGCCCCCTCCATCTATAAAGCTGACTGTCATCGCGACTGTACCTCCAGCCGCCGTAGCATTCCTCGTTGCCTACGTCATCTGGGGCATCCCCATGACTGCCGCCCTCGCGAAGTGGTGCAAGTCAAAGCGCGCCAAGTCCAGGGCCAGGAGGCTCTCGCTGTACGACGCGGACGTAGAGAAGGGCCGCACTTCTGATGAGCCGGACGCTTCCTCCGAGGGTGCGTGCGCGCCCTTTCCCCTGCGTCGAATGCTAATTCATACCCATGACTAGACCAGAAACGCCACTCGGATCCGTACCTCGAACCGTCGGAGCAGTTGTATGCGTTTCTTCGTTCCGGTCCCACTCTCCCTGTTCCTCCGCCAGCATATAGCCCCCCAAGGCTCAGTATCGTGCCGGAGCCGACCATCAGGCCAGGCATGCAGTCTACTCCCAGCTCGCCAGTTGCGGCACATGTATCGGCCACGAGTCAGGCGCCCACCCCCAGCTCTCCACGGAATAGTCATGTTGTCGAGGCGGTAAGGAGCTTGGAGCCCCTCACGCCCAGTGCTTCAAACAGCGCGAGAGTCTCGCTGCCTCCTCCCGTGTATCTTCCCGGCGAAGACGCCTTGGCGAGATCCTGTGAACGGTGATTCCAGTGAGTATTCTGATGTAGCCTGGCAGTATTTGCTCCACGACTTATCCTGCCTTCACATTTGTCCTATCAATCGGACCAGGACTCGCCGTCTCTTCTCCGTCACTTGTCACGAACGTCAAGCGTGCTTTTCGTATCGAACAGTTATGTAATCATTTTTTTTTGTCACTTTCATCATCTTGCAATTCCGACAATCGCGACTGGTCCATGTAGCACCAAAGTATGTCTCTGAGTGCTGGGATATAGGTGGGTGCTTACTGTCGCCGCCCTCTGGGAGGATTGATATTAACTCTAAATAGTACTGTATATACTGATTTCGTGAGAAGGGGTCATGTGGCACGTACACTATCAGCTTCGACCCACTGTGGCTCACGACCTGTCATGACAGATAGGCGTGGTGGGGGACGGCATGTATCAACGAGGCAGAGGGTTTCTACGGACGACGATCCTGGGCGACATCGGTAAGTACGTTCCGGTTGTGCGTAACAGGGCATGCTGAAAGCTCGTGCTTAGAGCAGTGGAGCAAGGGGGAAGAATGCGAATGTACAGACTATCAGCCTTCCTCATCGCCTGTATCCACCGTTCCTGTCTTATCCGAGTGTGCGCGTCACTGCCTGTCCGAGCTTGTGAACCGGCTTACCCGCGTCCACTCGTACAAGCTACCGACCTGCCTTCCTCAAGTCGCTGACGCAAGAGGCGTTTGCGCCGAGGAAGTCGGGACAGTGAGATCACGAAGAACACTGCACGTGCCGAAACACGCTGCAAACGCATGTTGGACTTGATATGGCTCTTCCGCCACCGTATGACCATCGATCGGTCCTCCCCCAGCATTCTCATCCTCCAGCGTTCGGAGTGGTTCTTCGGTGGGACCTATGTATATGAAGGAAGAGGATGAGATGAGCGGTACGTATAGTCCCACTTCGCATCTCGCCCTGCTGAAGTCATGACCGCATCTTATCGTTCGTTTTCCGTGGCTCCTTCCACCGCGCCGCCCCCGCTGCGTCCATGCGCAGACGCAGAGTACAGTTTGCACCAGGGGCGCAACTATGCCTCGCTCACGCGGACGCGCCGCCCGGCGCGCCCGCCGACGAGCCTCGCGCTCGACGACAACTTCGACACGGCCACGACGGAGGTGCCGACGGAGTGGAAGGCACGCAACAACCTCAACCACGGGCTCGAGTACGAGGAGTCGATCAGCGGGTACCAGAACTACGTGCACGAGATCGAGCGCAAGATGGGCAACGAGGACGAGCTGCACCGGCAGGAGATACTGGAGCGCAAGCCCCAGAGCCAGCCCCCGCCTCTTGCGGGCGCCCGCGCGAACGGCTACCACGTCTATCGCGGCGCGGACGAGAGCGAGGTGGGGGAACCGAGGACGGGCGACTTGCGGAGAGGCACAGGCGCGGGCGGGGCGGAGCTGCCGCTGAACGCGAGGCGCGTGAGCGGGCGGCGGGGAAAGATCGAGGTGTTCGAGGAGAAGGTGACGCACGACGGGCCAGAGCGCACCATCTCGCTCTGGCGCGAGCGCGTCGCCGAGAGCAGCCGGGCGGGGAGCCAGATGGGCGACGAGGGGCGCAGCGTCGCCAACAGCCACGCGCACCGGAGGATACCCTCGAACCCCGCGCTTAGGCGCGTCGTGAGCGACTGCCCCGCGGGGAACGGCGTCCACAGCGCCCCGGTGTCCAAGAACGTGCACGGTGGCGGGGCGCAGAAGTCGTCGAAGGCGACGTACGAGCGCAGCGAGGTGGGCCGATCTTGCTCGGAAGAGCTGTCCTGCTGACATACCGGCTGCAGTACATGGTTGCGTACCGGCCGAGTCCCAAGGGAGGGCTCCCGGTGCCGTTGTATCAGCGCTCAGAGAGCGTTACTACGATGCCCTTGCCGCCTTTGAACGTCGAATCCCGGCCACTCAGTTCGGAGACACAATCGAAGAGTCCGACCTCCCCGACTAGACGTCGTGGGCACGGGCGGTCAGCCATGGATCGAAGGGAGGTATGTAGCTTGAGGTCTTCTCGTCCTGGACTGAAAACTGAAAACGTGCTGACACCGTGTCATGGCGCTTGCTAGTTCGTCATGACCTATCCGCAGACGCCTCCACACACCGGCAGCAGCGCCAGCTCGCCGAATCTGCACCTCGGAGACCCTGCGATCCAGCGCCAACCCTCGTCCCTGAGCCGGAAGATGTCTGGCACCTTCAACGGCGCCGGTTCTCCCGAGGACGGCGCACAGGCGGCGTTCATGTCGCCCGTGGAGCTGATACTCGCGTCGTGCGAGCCGTCTCTGTTGCACATTGCGCCAATCCTGTTTGACCTCGGGATGCAGCGCATGGAGCACCTCTGCGCCATCGCGCGGCTGAGTGAGGAGACACGGAATCGGGAGGTGAAGGATCATGCCCTGAAGCGGGGGGTCACCGTCATTGAATGGGCCATTCTGCTTGACAAGCTGCAGACATTGTAGCTTAGGTATCGATTCCGCGCAGTTGCTGTGAGTTACCTGGGCAGCTGTACGATGTTTATCTCTACGTTCTTGACATGATTGTGGCTGCGGAACTTCTGGACTGTTTATTGATCAAGGTGGACTGTCTGTCGGGGAGTTTGTTCCGTCCTCACCGCGAGTCCACTGACAGCTAATGTCGGGCCGTTTGCAGGGTTTGCCTGCCTCGATGCACGAGCCAGCTGGATGCAACCCACGGAGTGGACTGCCTTTTCAATGTGCTTCCTAAACTCTCTCACCCTCGTTCCTTTGGAGAAAACAACTTCGACCTGACTACCATTCTTGTAGAAGGGTTCGTCATATATCATCGGCCCATCTGCCTTTGGTGATACAGGACTGTGTTTCTTGAGCAGTTCCAATGATTGCCGGCGATGCCGTTAAAACGGCCTCATTCCTCCCACAGCGACAAGAAGATACTGTGTATGCAAACAGCGGAGGAAATACGAGGCATAGTTGCTCGTGGAATTGTCAATGACCGTATGCAACCTGCCGGTGCACACCATGCGGCTTACATCTGGCCGTCTGTGTTCTTTACGCTGCGAATGTGCCTAAGCTTGCTGGGCAATGGCAAGCTTGGCAGCGTGAGTGTCTTTCGTTGATTGATAACTTACCATCTGTCCGTCGATGGCGGATGATTACTTGTATCACCATGACTGGGATTACATTCAATGCAGCCGAGGTGACCTAGGAATATGGCTCGTTCCATGTCCGTTAAAGACGGCTCTATCGCGCTCTGCGCTCTTTCTGTCCCACGACAGTTTCGTCCTGCCTCTGATTACGCTACTCAAGATCTCTAGCCTTCGGGATATACGTTGTTCACGCACTCGTGCAGACGGCTTCCTGACCGCCCCAAGGTCTCCGTGGTGGCCATTGGTAGGCTTTCTATTACTGCTCATCCTGAACTACCAATTTTGTGCTCATGTAGTGCATGACCTCAGCTCTCAGCTTCCACCACACTCAGCAACATGTCAGGTTTGTTCCCTCAGCCGTTGATGTGAGTGATCAAATTCCTGGTTCTTGAGCATACTTTCAACGCTAAGGTAGCCAAGGACCTGTGGTGCGGCATTTCGTTCATGCTGGCGCTTGGGCTTGGCTCATACGATCCGCCTCGCCACGCAGCTATTGGGTTTTGCTTTCAACTGGGCATTGCAAGGGATTCTTACAGTGCAAGTCTGTAAGACAGGACTTCCTGAGATGTCGTGTTGTGCATGACTGATTCTTCAATCATAGATATCTTCTATCTGTGCTTCCCGCAGGATCCAGCTGTCCGTAAATGCGCAGGTAGGGAGGGTCATTGTGTTCATCTTGACAACGTGATATTACAATGATATGTATTCATCCGGCATGCCAGTATACGCTTTGTGCCTTTTTGAATGGGCCCAAACCATACTGATTACAACTGATACCTTCAACCACTTTGTGTTCGAGAATGGCACAATCGAAGGGCTGTTTTTGTGGGACGGGAATGGTTGGTTGAGCGTGTTGGTAATGCCTGCGGTCACCGCAGTGGCCGTGCAAACCTTCTTTGCATGGCGTATCTTCATTCTGTCACGTAGCCGGCTCCTCACATCCATCATACTTGCCGTTAGTACGCCCGCATGGATCATAGTGAAGGATTTATATATTGACTCCTGTTTCACCAGATCGCCGTGACCCAGCTATGCGCGGGTGCCGTTGCTGCAGTCGGCATGAAAGTACGTTCAGCAAACCCATTGCACAAAATCGTGTTCACTGGCAATGTCTCTTTAAGAACTCAGGCTCAGGTCTATTATCTAGTGCTCACATATATTCAATGGCATTAAACGATGCCACATTGGTAAGCGGCATATTGTTTTGACAGATGCCTTGCCGACAGCGTGCAGGTCTGGCTATCTGGCAACGTCATTGTGGACGTCTTGATAGCTGCATTCATGACCTACACGGTACGTGTAGTAGAATCCTTGGCCTAAATTCTATTTAGCTATCTCCCTCCATCCATCCGTGGATTAGCTGCACAAATTCAAAACTACGCACAAGCAGACCAATGTATTGGTCAACCGATTGATCAAATTAGTGATCGAGACGGGCTCCTTGACAGGTTATTGATATTCGTTCTGAGTAGACCACAGCTTAAGACATCTCCTCATCCTTCAGCCGTCGCGGAGATTGTTACTACCGTATTTTGGGTTGTTTATACGGTCAGTCATAATTTTGCTGGATGCATGCATTATTTGACGTCGATTATCAGAGCACGGGTCTTGCGGCTTGTCCGTGAGTGAACGATGCCCTCATGTAATTGCACAGACTAACCGGAGCGTAGGCTGTTTGTTCTGTCGAAATTGTGTGGTTAATTGATCCCCGCATGTTAGGTTGTACGCTGATCTTACCTTCAATATAGGTACGCCAACAGTCTCATGATCACATTCAACAATCGCGCCTTCATGCATCAAGAGGATACAAGCATCGATTCACACATTAGTCCGTTGGCCATACAGATGACGGCTCGTGAGACCGGACTCGTTCAGGCAAGCATCCGTGCCTCGGTTGATGCCCGCCGCCCGATCGACGTCGTGATATCACCGACTACAGGATCCATTGGCGAGGACCTTGAGGTCTGCTTGATACCCATCCTGCTGCGTCGTATCTAGCGCTGATCACTCTTAACTAGCAGAAGTGAGAATGTAATGTCAATTCCATGCACTAGGAATATCTAGGTCAGCACGGTTGCAGGCTCCTGTCCCTATGAACCCGGTGAACCTTATGTATCTTCTGAAGGATATCATGAGATGAAATTCACGAAGTACGCGCTTGCTGTCATTCATTCATTTGAAAATTTCAAAGAGTTCATGTGCCGAAGACGGACCCACTCTGGATGTGCATGCACATTCATAGCCAGAGCCAGCACCTGCTTAGTGGGGCCATGAGTGGTTAACACAGGCTATTGCGAGTCTGCAGCATCTTGCAAAGTAACTGTGACAATCACCACGTGTTCCCCAGGTCCAGTGGCCTCCGGTGACTAAGGTCAGCGAAGATGATGGAGGGGAGTAGCCGCAGTTCTCAATATGACCAATGGACGTCCTTAGTTTCGCGAGGTTTTGTCTCGGTGAATACATACACTCCCGTCCCTTGTTTGACCAATATTTTGGAGCCGCGAAGTGCAAGACGCCCTAGTGATAACGTTCAATCTCTCAAGGGGTCAATATTAGTCTCGGAAAGGAAAACCTGCGGACATATATGGATGCTAGAGAGAACGCCAATCCAATGCATCTCGGCGTGACGAGGTTATTATCTCAGTGTCTCGGAACGGCGCCGTTCTTCACATGACTCGCATCGGCCAAAATCCAGTTTAAAGGACCAAAGAAAGTGCAATCATATGGACCCTGTCTTACAAATACATAACACATTGCTGGCAGTTACGCAGTTTCTTGTGGATGAGCCACCAGCTTCAAAAAGCTCAGCCCGGTAGGGAACCTCTGGAGTGCAGCCGGGATGCCCTGCAATCCTCCCGGGACCACTTCCACGCGGTTCGGCTACACACAAGCGCCATCATGATCAGCATACCTTTCAAGCCTTAAGACGACTGGCGAAAAGCCACGACGAACCTTGATATCCCCGTTCTCGAGCAGCGCTGTTAGATGCGCGAAGAAGCCTATGCTCAGCTTGCGGTTCACTGGCTCGTGAAAGTCTCCGTACACCCTGAACGCCTTCTTATCTGCCACTGTCTTCTCCGGCGGGATTGCGCTGATCTGTATGCCTCCGAGGGTCCCGCCCGATGCGAGGAGCTCGTACCCCGCGTTCTGCGTCTCGGGCGTGCCCGCAGCGTCGTACGCGACGGTTATCGGCTCCGTCGTGATGGCCCTCACTGCTAAGATGAGCGCGTCTTGGGAGAGACTCCGATCGAGGACATGCGTAGCGCCGAGCGCCTTCAGCGCGTCCGTGTTCCTAAGGGACGCGGTGGTGATGATGGGATTGAAGCCCGAGAGTTTGGCGAGCTGGATGGCTATCAAATCAGACCCGTTAAGTGCGCGCACTTGAGCAAGCATGGTGACCGAGACGAACCGCACTGGCCAACGGAACTAGCACCGCTGAAGATGACGATGGGTTGTCCCTTGTACTTGCCGCGTCCACCTTCCTCCCACGGAGGAGTAAGACCCAAAGTGTCACCGAATCCGTTTTCACCATCGTGATAGAAGGGGATCACCGACGTTCCGAGAGCTAGAGGCAGCGTGGCGGCCTGGTCAAATGACAGGTTGTCCGGTATCTAGAGACAGGTTAGTACTCAGTTATAGCTCCGTGACAGTGCGTTTTGTGATCTTTACTTTAGCGGACAATTCCGCAGTCCCTAGCGCATACTGCTGGAAGGCCCTGTCGCCTTCAGTTTTTAGTACCATTTCCGTAAGGCTGCATCGCAGAACCAGAGGTCCACCGTCAGCGGCCAACTCAGCTCGGGAAGATCAAAGAGTCCGGCTTACACTCTGTCGCCTTTCTTGAGGTCCCTAACGCCCTCGCCCACATCCTCGACCGTCCCAGCGGCGTCGCAGCCTAGGATCACCGGGTACTCATCCTCCTCCACGATGATGCCCTTAGCCTGGATGGCCCAGTCGACGGGATTCAGCGCGGCAGCCTCGACCTTGATGAGGATCTCTCCTGGGCCGGGTTTGTAACTCGGTGCAGGGCCGACCTCAAAGGGGGCTTGCTTGGACGGGATCCAGAGTGCTTTCTGCTGTGCCATGGCGTTCGGTGATGGGGTTGATGCTGCAGAGATAACATGATACAAAATGCAATATATACGCAGCGGTTCAGTACACAGACGAGTATCGCCCTGGGCCTGTTACATCGACAGTGGCTCAGTAATCATTGGCCAGTGGTCTCGCACCCCACCACCGCTCCGACACGTCTGGGGCATCCTGTAGAGGCGACCATCCCAACGGATTGACGCCCATCTAGCGCTCATTGTAACGGTCACATTAGTGATCGTGTCTGACACACCTGCCTACAGTGTCGCGTTGGTGGTGTGTCCATGCAAGGGTCCTGCTGACTCCTGCATGCATGACAACTTGCAGAAGCAAGGTCAAAATAGCAATGCTTTTATTCAGCTTCAGCAGCACCAAAACATGTTTTTTTTAAATTTAGATTGAGTCAATACTACTGGCTGAGAGCTTACTAACACCTGAATTTGTGGTGCATTTTGAGGTGTACATCCATATGTTTCCATTTATCAACTATTGTGAGTTGTTTAAACAATAGCACTGAGTGTCAGCACATCCAAATGCTAGGCCAAGATACTTCTTGGAACAAGTGTGAAGCTTGAAATCCAGGACTGATGACTGGTATTACTTAAGTAGCATTAACAGCACAATGAGGCTTTATAGGTACAGTTGGTGCAGGACAGTGCACCACACCCTCACATGGACATGCTGCAGACATGACACTGTAGGCAGGTGTGTCAGACATGATCACTAATGTGACCATTACAATGAGCGCTAGATGGGCGTCAATCCGTAGGGGTGGTCTACAGATGCCCCAGACATGTAGGGTGCACTGTAAATTAACACTTGCTAAATAACTCAGTAAATGACCTGTAAATTACATGGGGCCAACAAGGGGGGGTGTAAATTAGGGTAAATGACAATGCTGGCTCTAGGATTCTGTGAGCTAGAATCTGTAGCCAGACCTTTACACTGCATTATATCATGATGTGCAGCCTGATTTCAAACAAATCAAGCTATGCCTTCAAAAGCTGCCACTGAACCGACCATATAGTACTGTATCAGGCTGGGATCTTGGTCATCCTCCCTACTTGGTCAGTCAAGTATTACAGGCTCAATTTTTGAGCCCACTCCAGAAACATTACACTAGCAGGTAGAGAAAAGATACAGGAATCTGCTAGTGTAATTCGAGCCACGCCGCCAACACATGGTTGAACAACATAGAGATGACCGAGTAGGGTGGCCGAGATCCCGGCCTGATACAGTACCTATAAATTACCGTTAATGACCCCTGTTAAACAGCCCTGCCTTGGGGGTCCTGCTAATTAACCATTAAGCAGGCGCCGAGTTCTAATTCACCGCTAGAGCGGTGGTGGGGTGCGGCCACACGGATGTATATGAGACCATTGGATGTATTACATACATATCGATAGTCGGTTCGTGCATGACGAAGATTATGTTCCCGGCCGTGCCGCGTCACCACCTGTATCATCCTGTGGGGTCAGAAACCTTCAATAACCGTGATTCACAATATAATAAGACCCACCTTCAACTTTGCGAGCTCCCTTCTGTTTCATAATGTTGTGTGCACGCAAACTCACCGTCGCACACTCACTGTGCATGAAGGACACTGGCATATGTGCGCGTCAGGCCCGAGTTATGTGCCATTTCGGAAACAACATGCCAATCGTGCAATGCCACGATCAGGAAGTGTAGACCAACCATATACGGATGGTTTCTCGACATGCTTCCCGCTGCGCGAGGAACGAGAGGAAGCGACGTCCGCGTAACCGAGCATCATGGCAGGTCAACCACAGCCTTCATGTTGCCTACGAATGGGCATCTCCGATGATAGGACCCTGGTAGGAGGGCTACGAGAGGAACAGGTTGGGAACAGTTTCGAGCCTGCGAAAGCTCTCGTCAGGGGGCTGCCGCTGCCCCGACCACTCACCCTTCTGGTATCATTTAGGACAGCACCTAATCCAACCAGCAGGAATAAATGATAAGGAAAGGACGCCGATGAACTGCAATCAGGGAGTGGAGGCTTCGTCTCGGCTTGGTCCCAACTCAAAATGCCCATTGCTAGTTGCAATCTGGACTCCGATCGCTCGGTGATCCAATCGAGCGGGAGATTCCGTCGATGTCCGTGCGATGACGAGTAAGATGAGGTATTAGGAGTCGAGAGTCGAAACGCTAGTGAAAGATTTGAGCGTCAGTTGCAGGAATCTAACGAAGCTCAACGTCGTGGTTATCCCCACGGAAAGCGTCTGAAAGTCGCCAGGAACAGGGACTATAATGAATTAAAACATCTAGGAACCATGTCCAGGGCGGCATAGAGCTTGCCCTTCAACGTGGCTCTGTACTGTTCGCGGGTTACGAGACAAGGTACACAGTCCGTTCATCATAGACTGTACTTTTTTGTTGCAATACACCATTGAACGGAATAATATGATGACTAATGATCTCAGATGTTCTACATACCAGTAGAGATGCATTACAGTTGGATCAGTACCTCTGGTAACGTCTCAGCAGTAAGGGCATCTGACTGCCCTTATCCTGCTCACTCCTTAGGTAGGGACGCTGGACCACAGTGGCTTTCTTGATGATTTCGGTGGGCGCCACCGCTAACTCGAATTCAAACGCGCGGACGAGGGTGAAGAGTAGCGCCTTCATCCTGTGTTCGCAACCACGTCACATTGCGAGCGCGAGGACGGAGAGAAGGGGACGACTCACTCGACAAGGGAGAAGCGGTATCCGATGCAAGACCTAGGCCCACCGAGGAAGCTCATCTGGTTTCCCCACACTCCAGGGATGCTCTGCACAGCTTCTGGGATGTTCTCCCATCGCTCTGGCCTTAACAACATACATCAGGCTTCAGCGTGCGCAAACAGCCTATCACGTGGGGGAAGGCCCACCGGAATTCGGATGCATCCTCTCCCCAGAGTGCCTTTAGGCGGTTTATCGCCAAGATGGGAATGAAGATCGGGCTACCCTTCTTCACTTTGATGCTGTCATGCACTTGCCCGCGCACGTCAACGTAAGGCGTATTCAGCGGGATGAAGTCGTCCTTGACCGCAATACGGATGGACGAAGGCACCGGTGCATGCACGCGCATCGTCTCCCGTACGATTGCATCGAGGTATGGCAGTGCGTTCAGTTCGTCCATGGACGGGTTGTCCGTGGACACGCTGAGGAGCTCTTCGCGGAGCTTCTGCTGCGCTTCAGGCGCCTGGGTCAGCGCATAAAGACACCAGTTGGTAGCGGTGGATGTGGTTTCGTGACCGGCGATAAGAAAACTGTACAATGTCCAACTTAGCGCTCGCTATCACAACAGTGTAACTTACGTCGGGACCTCTGCAAAGGGAGTCAACCTGATTTATGCCTGAGCTGGCAGTGAACTACTTACGAGCCAAGACATCCTCATCCGACAAACGCTGACTCTCAGGAATATCAGTGGCCATGTTGGCCTTTATGAGCAAGGTCAACAAATCCCGACTGTGAAGAGCACCCTTCTCGCTAGCGGATGCGACCTTGGCAATCTCTGCTTTCTTCTCGGCGATGAGCTGCAGGCCAATGCGAGTCATCACATCTCGCGCGAGTGTAATCTTCTTTGTGCGAGTGTCGGGCTAAGGAAGCGCAGCCGTATCAGCAATGCAAAACCGAGCTTACCAATGCGAGTACTTGCAATGACACGGAGGGCGGGGAAGTAGGCCTTCAGCATTGGCAGAAGAGAGAAGCCCCCGAGAGAGCGGAACATGATGTCGAAGGCATTGTTCAGCTCGTTAGACTTGCCTCCGGCATTGAGAGAATCAAACTTGTAGTTGAACCCTACGGTGCAGTAGACATTCCATTAGACGCTGTCGAGAAACAGTAAGTAGACGAGCTGACCAGCGAGACCGATGACATCGAGTGTCATCTTGCTGAGACCTCTGAGGATATCGATCTTTGCAGGCTCCCCAACCTCCAAGATTTCTGCGTCCCATACATCACGCAACTACGTTCCTCATTAGCGAGGTGTATCGTCGAGTGCTTCCAACCGCCTGGCATACTTGAATCGCTTTGTCGACGAAAATCTCGGTGAGCTCTCGTATCTGTGCAGGTCCAAAGGCCGGGTTCTGGATATGCTGGTGATTAACAGACGGTTTCCCTCAGCAATGACAGAATGCACACCATTATCCTTCTCTGATGGGTAGCGACGCGCCCATGAGCACCCTGTTCTCAAATCAGGATGTCAGCGCACCTGCTGTCGGTGCTGTTCACCTGAATGAGGCAACCCAATGTTGGAATGGGACAGACAATGAGAACCTATGCAGTAGGTAGCTCACCCTCGACCACAAGGATGCCTTCGCCCAGGATCTGCCCTAGATTGAATCGCGCAAGAGACGGCTTCTCATAATCAATGGAATGAGACAAGACATGATTCAAGGCCCTCGTGTTGACAGTATACAGCCTATCCGTCTGCTCTTGGCTTCAAGTCTCGTTCGGCCTCGATGTGCAATGCACTCACATTCAGCCAGCCTTTATACTTCAGGGTACTGCCGTATTTGTCGACCCACGCCTCATGCAGCGCAGAGTTCTCCGCGTCGAATATCTCCTTCAGGTTTCCGAAGATGAGGCTGGGGTTGGGAGGACCTGGCAAATCCCGCAGCGGAGAGTAGTAGGGCGCTGCGAGGACCTGGAGGAGCTTGTAGAGGCCGTACGCGAGGGCGGCCACACCCAGAGACAGAAACAAGTTACCAGCGCTGACTACAGACATCTCGGGAGACACTAGTGTCGACTAGGTTGTCCAGACAAGAAACAGACTGGAGGCCGCGCAGCTCCAATGCGGACACGGAAGAGGCTCGGCCGCCTCACGGTGCACCGAGAGAGGTTATATCCGGCCTGTGCGCACACATTGCCGGTGCTGCCTACGCGTTTCTCACACATTCTAGGAACCGTGCAACCTCAACCACGACGAGTTCTCAGAAGACCAGGCAGAGAGAACAATGAATCCTAGAATCACAAGCGCGTAGAGCCCGTTTTGCAAACTTCGACGGCCGTTGCTCGAGACCGAATTCAGTTGTAATGGAAAAGACTGCCATGAGCGCGCTCAGCGGCCTGCCAGTGCGAGTGTGGCCACGCGTGTTGAGCCTCAGCCAAGTTATGAGCGTCTGCGCGTCCTCTCTCTCTCTTGACGGTGACTGCGACTCCTGCGCACCTTCCTTACTCCTTGCCAACAAGGCTCTGTTACGTACTCCTGTGTTGTGCCAGGACTCACCTGTGTTCTCTGGTAAGAGAGCCGCTGTCTGAACTGAACTTAGCTTTGTACACCGCTTGGCCCGGACTCCGCGCATAGGATTGCACGATGGCTTCAAATCCTATCTCATTGAAGCAGCGGCTGGCCGCCTTGTCTGCAAATATGCCAGGTATCCGCACGGACTCGCCCCCGTCATCTCCTGGATGGAGGAAGAGGTCGTTCTTTAGCCCGCCGGCCCGCACGAGGGCTACGGACAGTGATGCGCTCAGGCAGGGGCAAGACGGGCTAGAGGCTGTCATGAGTCGGGTCATTTTCCAGGCTGGGGTGGATTACGAGTCAGTGGCATGCCCTTATGATGTATGTTCGGAGTGCGTAATGATATCTCGTGTGTGTCTACGCGCAGAACGAGGCCAATGTGCGTGCTCAGAGTGCGTATTGGGGTGTGTGGTGGTTGAGAATGCCTGCCCTCTCAGGGTCGTAATGAATGCGTCAGGACTGCCTGACCCGCGGGAAGTGAACTACGATGACTTGCTTGCGTGAGTTCACTGTCTTCTTGGGTGGCGCGGTGCATTCAGACCATTTCAGCCGCATTATGTCGTATCTTGACCTCTATGGTGGGCATACGGCCTACGAAACAGCGCTGTGATCTGACTGCTTGTAGTTGAGTCTGACTACACCGTCGTGTTCTTTGCGGCTGGAGGTCGCCACACACCGGGATGGAATTGGGTCTGGAAAGCATATCGTAGTCTGAGCAGGAAGTACCGGAAGAACTTGAAGAGATTGGTACGCCACCCTTCTGTACACCGCGGCCAGTTTTACACCTTCCTCGCATCAGTTCATCGTTCACTCGACATTCTTTACGAAGAGTACGTGGTTGTGCATGCATCTAAATGTTGCGCTGACGCAGTCGTCGAGTAGTGCTGTTCTCGCTGGCCGGAACAATAATCAGGTAAACGGCTTGGCAAAGGTTCGTATTGTGACAACACCTCAAGCAACTCTCTTTAGCCCCAAATTCTTCCGCAAGATAACTTATATCAATACGCTCTCCGAATTGGCATGTCAGATACCCTTGACTCAGATAGATATCCCTCCCGCCGTATACCAGTGCGCTCTTCTCGCTTAGGCTCAGCACACAAATGACTGATGATGATTCCTCAGAGAGAATCTTAAACACGAGAAACAAATCACGCTCCCCACCCCGACCCGTGCAGACCTTTTTGGTGTTCCTCTTGAGGAGCTGATGGGATATGATGGAGAGAAGGGTGGGCTGCCTAGGGTCGTGAAGGACTGCATACAGTACCTGCGTTCCACAGGTTAGTCGCCAACTGTACCAATGAGTAGCCTATCTCATGGCCATGCAGGCCTGCGGGACGAAGGCCTTTTCCGGCGGTCTCCCAATTCGGTCATGCTGAAGCAAGCACAACAAGCATACGATCGAGGTGTGGAGCTTCTGTCATACTTGTTGCTGAGGGAGACAGTGACAAACCTCTTCACTAGGCCATGTAGTATCCTTAGACACCTTTGGGGATCCACACCTAGCAGCCGTGCTGCTCAAGAAATTCTTACGTGACCTACCCACACCACTGTTCCCTGAACATTTCTACCCCATCATCTCGCGATGTCCTCAAATCAGCGACGACCCTACCGAGATGGCTAATATAATTTATATTCGGGAAACCCTCCTCCCCGAGCTGCCGCATTGCTCGTATATATTGCTGGCCAACATTCTTCGTGAGTGCAATCCCGCTAGTGTATGTTTCTCGGCCTTACCCGTACAATGATAGAGCTCATGCACGATGTATCGCTGCGCTCGGCAACCAACCGTATGGACGCACACAATCTCGCCGTTGTCATCACGCCTAACCTGGTGTCTGGCTCTAACCCGCTGCGCGATGTTATGATGTGCACCATCCCCTCTGGCCCGACGCCCTTTCCTACGCTACCCAGCTCGCCGAGCGCAAACACCATGGGAAAGACGACCTTAGGTGCTGTCATCAAGCACTGCATCCAACGCTATTACGAGGTGTTCGACGAGGTTCCCGACCGCAGCGAGGCGGTCCCGGAGCGGAATTTCGACGGACAGTCAGCATCACTGGCGTCACCAGCGTCGTCGTCCGGTTCCGCGCGTGAGAGGCGAGCCCAGGATGATGACGAGGAAATAGACGACGCGATGCTCGTGATGCCTATTGGGCCGAGCGGGCATCACGGCCCCGGTGAGGCCAGCCACAGATCCGGGCGGCATGCCCCACCACCACCGCTCCCTTACAAGCCGCGCACCCTCTCCAAACGCGCACCCGAAGCCCCACCGGTCTCCCCGAGCGGCCGCTCGGCCTTCACGACGCTAGCGGGTGGGCGGAGCGGCGCGCCTTCGAGCTACACGCCCTACGGCACGGTGAACAAGGCGCGGTCGACGATCAGCATCGAGCGCGGGACGGCGAAGCAGAGGGGGAGCATATCGGTGGGGCGCGGCGCGGCGAAGCGGACGACGGGTGCGGGCGTGGAGGCGACGGGGATCACCGCTGCAGGGTTCTTCGCCGCGCCCGAGAGCGCGCCGCCGGTGCCGGTGCTACCGAGCCAGGTGAAGGCGAATGGAGGGGCGTTGCTGTCGCCGCCTGCGCACGGCGAGACGACCTGAGCGAGTGTCGGAGTTGTGCTTTCAGTCGATGCTTCTGCTTTTGGTTTGCTTTGGCGGTCCCGGAATTTTATATATTCTGTTTGTTGCATGCCGAATCTATGTGCTTCACACCCGGCTAACGTCACGCCGAGCCGGCCTGCCTCGACATCGTCGCTGCCGTGCCGCCTCGGTCCCGACGTTGCTGCACTAATTTGTGGCTGCGTTCAATGAGCGCCCTCACCTCAGTGGCTGGAGCTCGTAGACGCCCTGATGCGTCTCCCTTTTTTGGCACGGCGCGCCGTCTCGGCCTGTCCCGACGTTGTGCCGTAGCCACACGCTTTTTGAGTCAGTGATTGATAACAGATCCCAGAAAGGAAGGTCTCTTTGTTAAATACTGTACACGCTGACTCGAGCTGGCGCATAAAAAGGCGCAAGTCGCGAGGCCGCTTCTCTTCCGCCCCTCTCCGTCTCTCCTCCTCCCTCGGAGCCCTCTGTCTCGTCGCTCTACGCTCGTCTCGTTTTTCAGAGCTTTTTTTCTCGTTTTCTTGGTGCATCTCGACCAAGCTGTGCAGTCTGTGCTTCAATCGCTCCTCATTGGCAGGCTAATATCGGGAGGAACGATTACACGGTCCATCCCGCCATTTCCTCTTCAGATGGTGGTTGGTAAGCAATTACACTTGTCGACTAGTCATTGGTTGGCTCCTGCTCAGTCAGGCCGATGTGTGGCCGATTCTAGGATATTTGTGTCTACCCAGGAGTCTGACCGCACGACCACATGCATGCCAAATTGGCGCAGCCGTCCCGCAGTGCGTCCTCGCAAGCTTACGCGTCTCGACGCGTATGTGTCTAAGCCCTCGGCGCAGCAATTAATGACAAAGACGTGCGACTGACACGTCCTTAGCAGATGCGGTATAGTCACCGCTCGACACGCAGAGTCCATTGGCTCTGGCAGTGTTATGCGCGTCTTGCGCCACACTTCTGCTGCGATGACTCGGCACAGCCAGTGTGCCTCGCCTTGTCTATGACCTTCATGGCATAGTTCACAGTGCTTCTCAACTGAATTGTTGTTCCGACGCCTCCGCTCGACGTCCGATAGGCAGTGCGCAGGCGTTCGTACATGGCTCCTGAGGGAACTACGCGGTACGAAATCAGACGGCTGACACAGCTGCCTCGGTGCCCAGCTGCGTGCGTGCTCTGAGTGACCTCTGTGATTTTTTCTTCGCAGAATTGTCCAGAAAGTATGGGTTTCCAGATGCCAGATGCGCGTCGGCAACCAGTTAAGTGGGTGAGCACTTCTTTGAAGGTCCGATTATTGGTCGGGCTGTGCTACCCGCGTGTAACGAAACGAACACAATTAGAGCAGTGCGGGCGCTCCGCCATCGGATGATCGCTGTGGTCCAATGCTGCGTGCGCGTCCGCAATCGTGTCTGCGCCCCAACCGTGTAGTACGCGCATGCGATGGTAAGGCTCTGCGCACCCACTCAACTGTCCAGGCTGACCTGCGCCGCGCACAAGAAGCGGGGCCCCAGGTCCGCGGCGGCGCCCCGCATATCCTTCATCGATGTGGACTCAGTGATTGCGCAGATTGTCTTGTGGCCTGCGCTGCCCTTCGCCCAGGATGCGTGGTCAGGGACTCGAGCGTGGGGGGCGGTGTTGGCAAACGTGTGTGCCGACGTGGTGTGGGATGCCCTGCAACGACGCGAATGCGTGTCTGTTTGCTGTGAACACGTCTGCCCTACGTGGCCAGAGGTTATTGAGGACAGCATAGCCGATGTCGGGCGGCGAATGCCCGGGACTGTGGCCATTGGTGACGCGCAGATGCGATCCTATCGCAGTGCCTGATCCGGCAGTGGGAAATTGACTCGTTCTCGGTACCTTGTAGGCGCTCGCTGGTGATTCGGTAGGATCTGCACGAAATGGCGTGGAGACTTGCGTCGGGATTGGCTGGGGCGCATATACTGTATCAGATTGTGGGCCAGAATGAAATCCCGACTTACCATCTATGGACCCAACGGGAGCGGGCGCGGGGGGACATGTACACGCGCGCCTCTGAGTGTGAAAAGCGGTGAAGTCTGTCCGATAAAAGCTCGCGCACGAGTCACCCAGTCCTACATTTTTCTTTCCTCCTACCACCACTTCATTGTCTCGAGCAGAGCAGGCTGTTCGAGGCAGGTTCGAGTCAAAGCACTGTGAGTTCCTATTCCATCCTCGGGTCTGTCTGCCTTCCGTCCGCCTGGTGTAGTCGGTCAATCATCATTTCTCTATACTGTGCGGCAGAGGATTTGTGTCCCATTTCATCCGCGCAAAGATGTTCGCAACACTATCCTATAAGGATTCGGCGTCGGGTCCGAACATTTCCGTGCGCGAGTCTCACAGCGCGTCGCCGAGATGGTCGTACTACCGCACAGAGGCCGGGTCGTCACCGCTCACGGGCGCGTTCACTTCGACGCTCCCCACCACGGCTGATATGCCGCACGAGTCACATTCTCCTCAGATCGAGACGCTGGCGGACATACAGATGGCAGACTCCAGTCGTGAGAGTTCACCGCTGACAAGGCGCACGTCGTCTCCTTCCAGACAAAGTTATCGGCAGTCGCTTTTGTCGACGCCCCCCACCACAACTGACCCCCTTCCCACTTCCGCCTTGTTCCCCCACCCACTTCACCACAACATCTACCGTCGTCAGAATGTTCCGCCCATCCCAGTAAGCGCGTCTTCTCACGACCAACCCGGACCATCCAATCGTCAACATGGTTTCCCTCACCCTGCCACTACCCTTGGAAGTACACTTCCAAGCTTCGCCACATCACCGCATGGAACGTTAAGCACGTTTAGTGATTGTCCTCGGACAACGCACCCGGTCTTCCGCTCGACATCGGATTTAGTCGCTCATCATGGCCTACCTCAGTCTCTGCCTCCCGTGCCTCGTACAACCAAATACTCGTCGACAACTACTTCGAACTCTCTCCCAGAGTCTACACTTTCGTCCAATACTAATCTCGAACCGGACTTTGCCTCCCTGTTCTCGAATTACATGGCAATGCTAAACCAAAAGCCTGAGGACAGGCAACCTGCCACCATTGGCGCCGTCTCCCCTGACGATGCGTCCGCTGACAATGGCGCCGCCGTCCAGGCACTCATGGAGGTTTTACAAGGTAGCTTCGATTCTGACATTGTGTCTGCGACCATGCTGATACTGTTCTCTACTGGCACGTTTTCAGCCTCCCCTGAATTTCAGGCGGTGACTGACCTCAATGATTATCTGACGTCGCCGATGGAGTCGCCATGGGATGACTTCCTGAGCACGCCAGCTATGGGTTCGACGGACCTTGGGTCGGACATGTTTACCAGTCCCGCCATTGCCGACGAAGATGATTTTGATAGCTTCGGTGGTCAACCGCTGTTCGCCGGTTCCCTCGGGTTGTCAGGTGCATCGAGCGACCAGCTCAAGACTGTTGCTCCCCCTCCCAAGACTGCCGCTCTACCCACTCCCGCCGACCTCGATGGGCTGTACACTATACCGTCGCCGTCTACACCTGCGCTCGACCCAATTTCGCTCCAACCATCTCCATGTGCAGCGCCACTGCCACCGCCTCCCACATCAGCACAGCCTCATCGACGCAATGGTCCGACAGGCACGCGGAAGAACATCACACCGGAGGCGTTGGTGCCGCTTGATGCGCCAATACAGCATCGCAAGTATGTGACCCCCTCCTCGACATCGCGCAAAGAAGTGCCGACTGTGTTTGCACGGAAGCGAGCGCGCTCGCAAACGTTCGACGAGGAGGGCGACCAGTCAGTGGCTGGTGACCTCCCGCCACACGACGTCGACGCCATCGAGGCGAAGCGGCGACAGAACACGCTTGCAGCGCGGCGCAGCCGGAAGCGCAAGCTCGAGTACCAGCGCGAATTGGAGCTCGCGGTCGAACAGGAGCGAACGGAGAAGGAGATGTGGAAGGCGCGGGCGACGATGTTCGAGGCGCTCCTTAGAAGCCACGGGCTCGAGGTGCCTCCATACAACGCTTGAACATCATATTGTCCGATAACTTCTACGTCTGTCATCGCAGTGGGTCTCCTCGTCATCGTCATGTTGACATTGTCATCTATGTTGTCCTCATCGCTGGTGCTTACCATATTCGTCCGCGTACATTATGCTCTATGTTTCACTTATTGCTACAGATACATAACGTCGTCGCCTCCCACCGCTCCCAGAAACCTTAGCGTCGTTCATACAGTCAAGTCCTTGATGCCGCCCTTTGGCCTTCCCTGCTCCGTGTATGTTAGTATCACCATCGTTCCCCACCCATTTGTTAGGAGCAGTGTCGTATCCCCCTTCCCCCATCGCTTCCCCCAATCGCACATCCGTTCGAAACTTCGTACTTGTTCCATCGCCACAACTTTCTTTCCAGTAATGTTGTGCGACTAGCTAGTAGCGCACAGCTATCATTGATATCCAGAAATACACAAACGTGTATACGCCTGATCCATTAATGTGTTGACTGAGAATGACTCGATGCGAATGAACGGAGTGTGCATGCAAAATGTTTGCATTGCGGAGTGTGTAACGCTTTCCTCCACGTGATCCCTGCTTGGTGCAACGCTGCACAGCAGACGCTTGTGCAAGGTAACTTATCCTCTTCCGAACCTCTTCCCCAGCTATCCTGTCCTTGTGCAGTCTGGCGCTTTCCATGCATAGCGCGTTCGACATTCTTTAAGCACCATAGCAGACCATAGAAGGGCACACTCGACTTCCGTCAAGCAGGCGAGAGGCACCACTCATCTGCGAAGGACAAATATGTTCGGTTCACGAAGCCCTACCACCAGCACCTACGAGAGGCTAGAAGGCGGCCATGGCACGAATCGCTTCAGCGTGGCACGCTTTGCGGGCTGGAAGAAGATTGCGCTCGGAGCAGTGGTGATTATTGGATTGGTGTATATTTTTGGGCCGCGAAAGGAGACGGTCATACCGCATGAATTGCCATGTGAGTCTGCAGGATATGCAGGACGTTCCTGCGTGTCTCAATACTGTTTCTCTCGTAGCAATCTTGCGACCAGACCTGTCGGGAAGCGACAAATCATCGTTGCCATCGCCAGTTTCAAACCCTATCCCGATCCCAGTGCACGACGATGATATGGTCCCAAAGCCGCCTCCCGCACCGCCAACGGGCCCGGACAGCGACCCTGATCTGTCCAAGACAGTGCACTGTGTCGCGCCGTATAGGCCGTCACTGCCTCTCGTCCAGTACGCTCTCATGATAGACGCCGGGTCTACCGGCTCGCGCATCCACATCTACAAGTTCAACAACTGTGGACAGTCGCCTGTGTATGAATACGAGGTCTTTAGGATGACAAAGCCCGGGTTGTCGGCGTATGCCGCGAAGCCGCAGGAGGCGGCGCAGAGTCTCGACGTGCTCCTAGACGACGCAGTGAAGATCATTCCCAAACCGCTCCAGTCTTGCACGCCTGTCCAGGTCAAGGCGACCGCGGGCCTCCGGTTGCTCGGCGCAGTGGAAAGCACGACGATCCTCGATGCGGTGAAGTTACGCATACACCAGAATTACCCGTTCAGCCTGAAGGACGATGACGGTGTGGTGATCATGGACGGCAAGGACGAGGGCGTGTATGCGTGGATCACCGCCAACTACCTGCTCAACACGATCCGGAGCGACTCGCCCGCAGGCGCCCCGTCGTTCGCGGTGCTCGATCTCGGTGGCGCGTCGACGCAGATCGTCTTCGAACCCGTTTTCAGCAAGCCAGACGCCACGCTCGAGCCGGGCGAGCACAAGTACGACCTGACGTTCGGCGGGAAGTCGCGCGTGCTGTACCAGCACTCCTATCTCGGCTACGGCCTGATGCGTGCCCGGCAGAGCGTGCATCGCGTCGTGGAGTTCATGGGCTCGCTCCGGGGCGGCGGTGGCGGCGCAGGCTCGACGGTCGCTAACCCATGTCTCGCGCGGGGCACCTCCAGGCCGGTGGAGATTGAGGACGAACGCGTCAGCGGGGGCAAGTTCAACGTGACGATGGTCGGCCAGGAGGTTGGCTCGTACGAGGCGTGCAACCGGGTTGTCGAGCTCGTCATGGCGAAGGACGCGATCTGCGAAGTGAAGCCGTGCTCGTTCAATGGCGTGTACCAGCCGTCGCTCATGGAGACGTTCACGTCGGGCAAGGTCCTCCTGCTCTCGTACTTCTATGACCGCCTGCAGCCGTTCGTCGACGCGGACCCGACGCTTGCGAAGAGCCCTCTGTCGGTTACTACATTCGAGATTCTCGCGCGTCAGGTCTGTCTGGGCAAGACGAGCTGGACGGAGCATTGGGGTTCAAACAAGGCGCTGATGGACGAGTTGGAGGATCGCCCGGAGTGGTGTCTGGATTTGACGTTCATGCATGCGCTCCTGGGGCTCGGATACGAGTTAGGGAGCGGACGCGAGGTGCAGCTTGGGAAGCAGATCGAGGGCACCGAACTGGGCTGGTGTTTGGGGGCGACGTTGGCGCTGGTCGGCGGCGACATCAAGTGCAGAATTTAGAGGGCATGTTCCTTGACTTGTACCGGATACCATGTATCATACCCTCACACTGGCACTAATGGACCTCGGAAGATTCACTGCACCCGCGTATACCATTGTACTTACCAACAACTGAATATTTGCGTGAGGTGTGTTCTCGGTCGCCTACGAATGTGCTGAGGTGCTTTGGAAACCGGACGCTCCTCATCTGCACTTGTTCTCTATCCAGCCCTGCTCTCAATACAGTTCTACTGTTCCTCTGACTACGCATGCATCAAAGTAGCAGTCATCGGGAGATCTAGTGTGATTCCACCCTTACAGCTGTATGTCCGGCTCGTAGACCATCGATATCGTTCGGACACTCACAGGCCGCTGGCATGCCCTTTCGTCGTCGGGGTACCAGTATTGTACGGGGCATATCCACTCTCAGCAAATGACTTTCTAATTATGAATCATGGAGTTTAATATGGGCCGTCATCAGCAATCGAGTCAGAGATTCTACCCAGGACGACCACATGCAAGCGACGAGTACTGATGAACATGGCCTTAGCTTATGCCTGCCCGACAGGACATCTGTGTGTGTGGATCCCGCAATTCGCATGCAGAGGATGCATCCTCTAGCCTACAGAGGCTAACTGCAACGTCATAAACATGCCTAAGGTCTGTGGTCCAAATCTGGAGACTGGTAACACCGTCGTGTCAGCCTCCTCGAATGCTATATCGTCCCTAGACAATCCCCAGTCCTCATTGTGTTCCATTAGTGCCATCTCATAATCACAATTCACATCGACGACGTGCTTTACACGCCATGATTCCTCGCGTTTCGCCCCGATTCATACGGGGAGGGCGGGCGGCCCTCCAGTGGCTCTCCATTCTTACTCCCGACGAGTTCTCTCAACCAGACAAACCCGGTCAATGTTCTATCAGGAATGCAGGTTCTCACTCAGGGACCGAGGTGTGCTTCCTTGCTAGCAGCTCCTTCTCGTCTGGCTTACCTCGACTTGGTCAGAGCATCACATTCGTCGAGGACAGTCTCTTGGAGCAGACGGATGACGACCCTTACACCAGCGGCGCTCGCCCAGCTGCAGACTCTTGGAGGGATGCTTGGCTGGACGACGACTTCGCGTCCCTCGGGTTCGTTTCTGTTCCCTCCGTACGGCTTCAAGAACTTGGGGACAAACAGCTCGAACTTGAGACCAGGTTGAATACTACCCGCCAGTATAGCCGAGCACGCCGTAAGGCTGACGCCCTGGAAATCCTCAAGGCCAAGGGTCTGGCGGAGTCGTACCTGGGTCTCGCGATTGAATTGCAAGGGAAGCTGACTGCCACGGAGAACACACTCAGCAATCAAGTCAAGGATCTTCAAGCTAAACTCGCCTCCGCTCACGACACTATCTTCGATCTTGCATTTGGCCAACTCGTTACGGAGCAGGATGCCGAGGAACTTGAGCGAGAGTTGCATGACGAGATCAAGACTTTGCGCATGGAACTTTCCGCGTCGGGTGCGGCACACACGCAGGACACCGACTGGCTACAGTCAGCCCTCTCCGCCACCGACACTCGCCAGCAGGACCTCGAATGCCGAGTCCAGCATCTGACCACAGAGCTGGCGGCGGCTAAGGAAGAAAGGGATCAACGGATCGCCGCCCACAGCAGTCAAGCTGCCGAACAGGAGGAACTCTTGATACTTGCCTTCAACGCCGTCAAGACGCTACAGGCCCGAATCTCGGAACTGGAAGAGGAGCAAGCCGTGTCTGAGCTCTGTGATCTTGGCTATGAGGCGCAAGTATCTGACCTGGAGGAACTGCTTCAGTCCGCTCTCGCACAGATCCAGCAGCTGGCGTCCGTCAACTCTCTGCTCACTAAGGAGAAAGCCGCGGTGGATGACGCTCTTGCCCAGGCAGTCATCAGGTCCGACAGGAATCAGAAGAAGGCGGAGAAACAAGCTGAGGAGCTCAAGTTGCGTATTGCTGAACAAGACGAGGGGCTTCTACTCGCTCGGAAGGCGGCATGTGGTCTACGCAATGAGGTCATCAACTTGAAGGCCGCCCAGAGCGGGAATGTCCAGCTTCACCGTGAAGCTACTGAGTACAGCAACATAATCGCCATCGTGGAGAACCAGAAGCAGGGTCTCAGCGCCGAGCTTGCTGCATGCAAGGATGAACTCGGAAAGACGACAAAGAAAAACCGAAAACTGCGGAAAGAACTCAAGCGAACGCGCACTGGGCTGGAAGAGGTGAAGTTGCGCAAGGACGCTGACAGGCGTCGCGCTGCTGAACTCGAGTCGCAGCCGGTCGTGTGCAGCCAAGAGGCACAGCGTCTGAGGACGCTCAGTGACAAGCTGGAGGATTCAATGGCGGCCATACAACCCTCGGCCCTTCGGAAGCTGGGTGACATTACCAACCGCGCTGTCAACACTCAGGCCCCAGCTCGTCATTGCCCTAGCGCACCGCCTGCACTCGCGCGCCTTCACAAGTTCCCGCCGAAGGTGAGCAGTGCACAGGTTCCCCACCTTGATGTCCACGGCAATTACGTCCCCGGTCTCCATGGCACGCCTTACGATCCCTTGTCCCTTGTACAGGGTCTCCCGGTTCCGGACTGGTCCACGTCAGACAGCTCGCTGTGTTCCATGAAAATGCACGCGTCGAATCTGCTGGACGTCTCTGAGGGCGAGATACTCTTCGGGCTCATGGGTACGGTGACGAGCCCGGTTGATGGGCGGCGTTGTAGTGCGTCTCGACTCGCAAGGGCTCCCCGGACTGCGAACTCGCCTCACTGCTGAGGCGCGCTGCGCTGGCCCGCAAAGGTTGTTGTTGCATCTCTCGTACTGCGTCATGCTTGCTGACTGGTAACGCAGAGGGCGACGTGGCTGAACCGATGACGGTTCGATCTACAGTGGCATGCGGCTAGACCAGAGGGAGGGCCCAACACCGCAGGGTACGGCACTTTGCATCCAGATCGCAGACGTACCTTGCGTCGTGAGGGCTCGAGGAACTCTACCCTCGTCATATGCCGTGTGACATGCGATGACATCAACACAAGTGGGCTGTCCGCTACTCACTACGCACCCGTTGCTCATATCATCTCACAGGGGTGAAGGATACAGACCGGTGTGCTCATCCCGGTGAGAAGAGCAGACTCTTTGGGAGTCGCTGCTCACCGATGGATGTGCGCTCCAGTTTTCAATCGGTATCGACGAGATATCCGCGTTCGTGCGTATGATCGATGCATTGTGGTGAATATTCGTGTAGGTATGCAATCTGAATTATGTTACCCCAAATGCGTCCATCGAATCCGCAGCATTGGATAACGCTTCCTTCACGAGCATCAAGCACACTGGCTTGCAGATACAGCCCACCGCATGAATAATGACAGCAGAAAGATCATGGCCAAACGCGCGACGCCCAGGTCCCAGTCCAGGTGTAAAATAAGCTCTATCCAAGCCTAGATCTGAGAAACGCTTGCGACTCGAGGTGCAATTGGGTGCGAGAAGCGCTTGCAGTACGGCTAAGACAATTCGTATATCTTTACGGATTATTCGACCACTGGAATTTGGCCCCGCACGAATGGGATGTGTCACAGAGGTGAGCCTATAACACGCAGTTAGGTACGAGGTCGACTTCCATGATGTATATTACACTAGCCACTTGGGCAAATTCAAGATATACTGCGTACACCTACAAGCCATTCGAGTACAAGCGGATTCCTACATTACCATTACTTAATCCGTTTGTTCTTCACGATGGTCCACCATCTCTTAAATTGCGAGTTAATATCTGCCTTGGCCTTATTGAGGATTGGGCGAGACCGAGTGTACATCTTGGGAATACTTGCGTACGTGCGATCTTCCAGTGGCTTGCCAAATGCGGGTGTATTGGCGGAAACATGGCGTCAAATATGGCGTTGCTCGGAAGCAACCACACCGTCCTTGCCATTGCTTCTGCCGTCCAAGCGAGGGAGTGTTTATGCACGTTTGTCCAACGCAACGGGTCGGAAGCGCTCTAGTTGTTCGCATCATAACATCCATCACTATGTCCAATGACAACATCTCTCTTGCCAGGATCGACACTCTTGATCCTCCGGGTACAACGCGTGACGACCTCCGTCCTCCTTTTCTCCCAATAGTTCGCGATTTGTTGGGTCTGGAGCTGAATCAGGCGGTGAGGCACACACCCACCGTACTTCTGCATAACACAGAAGAGCTCACCATGCCACGCCGACAGGACATGGAACGAGTCAGGGAGGAATCGAAGCCGTTTGACACATTACCGCGGATCCTGTGTCCACAAGCCAGGGCATACCTTGTGCCACCGGTCATGCGTTATGCATGGCCGATAGACTACGACGAGCTCATGCGTTTTGCTGAACATCGGAACATCGTCAAATATTACGACAGACTCGATGAGGATGAACCCCTAGAGCCTTACGGAACTATGACGGTCAATGCAGCATTGATTTGCATGGCGAAAGAGACGGGCGCACGCATTCCTTTAGATCTTCTGCAATCTGCGCTAAGCTTGCACAAGTCTACAAATCCAGACTGGCCAATGGCATTGGTTGCCTCCTTCTTTACCAATTATGACCTCAAACGAGACGACCTTCCGACTCTGGACGAAATCAACAAGTTGCGCCGGATTCTAAAGCCTCTGACTGACCAGGAACCGAAGTGGTACATTGACGAGCAACGCTGTCGATGGTGCAAGCGGAAACACCGGCATTGAAGGCGAGTTCCTCAGAATCTATGCTCTAACCGGTGATCTGACAATCTGCTTGTAGGAAAGCTCTGGTGCAGCAGGCGTATGTATTCCTCAAACCTGCACATTTAGGTTGATGAATGGAGCCCCAGCCAGCAACGGTGTATATGGTGTACAACTTGGGACTCAAGTCAGGCTTGCTTTGCGTGTATCACATAATACATATAATAAATGACTCTTCGAAACTAGTACAGCAGGCAATCTATCCTGAGCGATATCACCCACCCGAAAGACAACAATACTGCATCCAGTAGCCATAAGAATAACAGCCACCTCACCGACAGCCTTCGTCACCTCACCACCAGAACCAGCATACGCAGGCATCAACCGGGGAACCTCGTCACGTCGCGAGCGGCCAGTCATAACACAGTCTGGGGGCGTGTCTGCGATATCTTGTTCACAGAGTTGATGACGGCTGCCAAAGGTGCACGTCTGCGAGAGAGGGCTCCAACGAGTGTCGTCCGTTTGTGGGGAGTTGTAACGCGACCAGGTGAGATCATCAGCACTTTCGGATTGCATGCGGGTCTGCCGTGTACCGTGTCCGGGAACGCCATAATCTGCGGAGACAATTGGCCCGCCAGATGAAGGCTTACTGGTACAAGAGGAGCAGTGTGGCGTTGCAACATCTATACACGATAATACAAATGCGATGTGGCCTTGTTATCATTCATGTTCTGTAGTGTTTATTGTTCTCTTTAGTGTGGCGTAGCTAAGAAGCAACCATGCCGTCTGGCCGTTGCCACTTTTGTTGAGGACGCGCAAGTGAGTCGACTGATCCCCACGACCGTGACCGACACTCTTGAGCTCGAGTTTGATCCTCCAGGCATGACTCGCGACAACCTCCAACCTCCCTTGCTTCCCACAGTTCGCAACTTGTTGGGCCTGGACCACAGAGCTGAGCCCATGTCACGCGGTTAGGTATCAGGTCGACTTCCATGATGGATTACACTAGCCACTTGCGCAGATTCAAGATATACTGCGTACACCTACAAGTCATTCGAGTACAAGCGGATTCCTACATTACCATTACTTAATCCGTTTGTTCTTCACGATGGTCCACCATCTCTTGAATTGCGAGTCAATATCCGTCTTGGCCTTATTGAGGATTGGACGAGACCGAGTGTACTTCTTGGGAATGCTTTCGTACGTGCGATCCTCCAGTGGCTCGCCAAATGCGGGTGTCTTGGCGCGATCGTATACGACAAGTCTCCAGCGCAGGCCCACGTGACACATGATGTATATTTCGTTCTCCTCTGGATAATTGTGCAACGCTACCTGAGCTTGCTCCGTTATCTGCGGAAACATGGCGTCAAATCTGGCGTTAAGAGCATACAAACCGCTCGAATTGATGGTATCCCTCAAGGTAAGTCCAGGTTTGTCGCGTTTCAGCTCGTGCAGAAACAAGGGGCGACCCCAAGGCTCTTTCTCGAAATCCTCAGAATCAGTCAAGGTAAGGAGGGTCATGTAATCCGGGGTACGGCGATGGTCTCTGCCGGGACGTTCTTCGGGGTCAGCATTTGATGACACTGCTGATGCTGCTGAAGAGGCAAGGCTCAGCCCGGAAGGATGTGGGTTAAGAAGATCGATGGACTGATTGAGGGTGGCGAGTAGTGTAGGATCAAGGGAAGTATGAGCCAGCCGATGTGCCACGCCTTCGACGTCACCTTCAGCCGTTTCAGGGCGTGTCCCTTGGATCCTCCCTTGCGTAGCAGAAATACTGTCTCCCAGAGTTATCTGTGCAGTCCGAGTACTGCTACGGGTTTCTCTGTCTAGAGTATTATTGGCTTTGTGAATTGTGACGAGGTGAGTATTGATACACATACCAGTAGGCGCGGGCGCCGCATTCAGATCCCATGGCAGAGACATTGTGAATTGCGGGTATGCCTTGATGCTGTAGAATTTCGAGAAGCTTGAGCGTTGTGCTGTCCAGCTGAGTACAGCAGTCATGAAGGGATGCATATCGGACTCCAGTTCGTGATTCACGAAGTCCCTTGCGAGCAATTGAATATTCCGCATCTCGTCGGAGTGGTGTATCGTGATGTGGTCAGGCCACACTGCAGGCATTTTCGATGGGTCGATTGCAGCTATAAAACGCCAGGAGGAAAACGGGGAATCGATGATGCTTATGCATTCGGACTCGTAAGTGCTTTTATACTCGTGGCGGCAATTGTGGCCCGCCAAATAAAGGTTAGCCGGTACAAGAGGTGGAGTGTGGCGTAACAACATCGATACACGATGCAACATTTTGCGGTGTGGCCATGGTGATGAATATTGTGTGGATTTTGATCCGGAGACGGTCATTGTTCTCTTTAGTGTGGCCAAAGTGTGGCGTAGCTCGGAAGCAACCACGCCGTCCTTGCCGTTGCTTCTGCCGACGTCCCCGGGGCGCCTAAGCGAGGGAGTATTTATGCATGTTTGCCCACGGAAGCGCTCTAGTTGTTCGCATCAAACTGTATAAATACAACTCTTCGTCCTGCACTATCACCAGTGAACCATACAGACTTACGGTCCTATCCACCGCTGTTCTCATAACATTCATCACTATGTCCAATGACAACATTTCTCTTGTTAGAATCGACACTCTGGATCCTCCGGGTACAACGCGTGACGACCTCCATCCTCCTTTTCTCCCAATAGTTCGCGATTTGTTGGGTCTGGAGCTGGATCAGTTGGTAAGGCACACCCACCATACTTCTGCATAACACAGAAGAGCTCACCACGCCACGCCGACAGGACATGGAACGAGTCAGGGAGGAATCGAAGCCGTTTGACACATTACCGCGGATCCTGTGTCCACAAGCCGAGGCACACTTTGTGCCACCGGTCATGCGTTATGCATGGCCGATAGACTATGACGTGGTCATGCATTTTGCTGAAGATCGGAACATCGTCAAGTATTACGGCAGAATCGATGAGGATGAACCCCTGGAGCCTTGCGGAACTACGACTGTCAATGCAGCATTGATTTGCATGGTTAAAGAGACGGGCGCATGCATTCCTTCGGATCTTCTGCAGTCTGCGCTAAGCTTGCACAAGTCTACAAAGCCAGGCTGGTCAGAGACCTTAGTCGTCTCCTTCTTTACCAATTATGACCTCAAACGAGACGACCTTCCGACTCTGGACGAAATCAACAAGTTGCGCAGGATTCTACAGCCTCTAACTGACCAGGGACCGAAGTGGTACATTGACGAGCAACGCTATCGATGGCGCAAGCGGAAACACCGGCATTGAAGGCGAGTTCCTCAGAATCTATGCTCTAACCGGTGATCTGACAATCTGCTTGTAGGAAAGCTCTGGTGCAGCAGGCGTATGTATTCCTCAAACCTGCACATTTAGGTTGATGAATGGAGCCCCAGCCAGCAACGGTGTATATGGTGTACAACTTGGGACTCAAGTCAGGCTTGCTTTGCGTGTATCACATAATACATATAATAAATGACTCTTCGAAACTAGTACAGCAGGCAATCTATCCTGAGCGATATCACCCACCCGAAAGACAACAATACTGCATCCAGTAGCCATAAGAATAACAGCCACCTCACCGACAGCCTTCGTCACCTCACCACCAGAACCAGCATACGCAGGCATCAACCGGGGAACCTCGTCACGTCGCGAGCGGCCAGTCATAACACAGTCTGGGGGCGTGTCTGCGATATCTTGTTCACAGAGTTGATGACGGCTGCCAAAGGTGCACGTCTGCGAGAGAGGGCTCCAACGAGTGTCGTCCGTTTGTGGGGAGTTGTAACGCGACCAGGTGAGATCATCAGCACTTTCGGATTGCATGCGGGTCTGCCGTGTACCGTGTCCGGGAACGCCATAATCTGCGGAGACAATTGGCCCGCCAGATGAAGGCTTACTGGTACAAGAGGAGCAGTGTGGCGTTGCAACATCTATACACGATAATACAAATGCGATGTGGCCTTGTTATCATTCATGTTCTGTAGTGTTTATTGTTCTCTTTAGTGTGGCGTAGCTAAGAAGCAACCATGCCGTCTGGCCGTTGCCACTTTTGTTGAGGACGCGCAAGTGAGTCGACTGATCCCCACGACCGTGACCGACACTCTTGAGCTCGAGTTTGATCCTCCAGGCATGACTCGCGACAACCTCCAACCTCCCTTGCTTCCCACAGTTCGCAACTTGTTGGGCCTGGACCACAGAGCTGAGCCCATGTCACGCGGTTAGGTATCAGGTCGACTTCCATGATGGATTACACTAGCCACTTGCGCAGATTCAAGATATACTGCGTACACCTACAAGTCATTCGAGTACAAGCGGATTCCTACATTACCATTACTTAATCCGTTTGTTCTTCACGATGGTCCACCATCTCTTGAATTGCGAGTCAATATCCGTCTTGGCCTTATTGAGGATTGGACGAGACCGAGTGTACTTCTTGGGAATGCTTTCGTACGTGCGATCCTCCAGTGGCTCGCCAAATGCGGGTGTCTTGGCGCGATCGTATACGACAAGTCTCCAGCGCAGGCCCACGTGACACATGATGTATATTTCGTTCTCCTCTGGATAATTGTGCAACGCTACCTGAGCTTGCTCCGTTATCTGCGGAAACATGGCGTCAAATCTGGCGTTAAGAGCATACAAACCGCTCGAATTGATGGTATCCCTCAAGGTAAGTCCAGGTTTGTCGCGTTTCAGCTCGTGCAGAAACAAGGGGCGACCCCAAGGCTCTTTCTCGAAATCCTCAGAATCAGTCAAGGTAAGGAGGGTCATGTAATCCGGGGTACGGCGATGGTCTCTGCCGGGACGTTCTTCGGGGTCAGCATTTGATGACACTGCTGATGCTGCTGAAGAGGCAAGGCTCAGCCCGGAAGGATGTGGGTTAAGAAGATCGATGGACTGATTGAGGGTGGCGAGTAGTGTAGGATCAAGGGAAGTATGAGCCAGCCGATGTGCCACGCCTTCGACGTCACCTTCAGCCGTTTCAGGGCGTGTCCCTTGGATCCTCCCTTGCGTAGCAGAAATACTGTCTCCCAGAGTTATCTGTGCAGTCCGAGTACTGCTACGGGTTTCTCTGTCTAGAGTATTATTGGCTTTGTGAATTGTGACGAGGTGAGTATTGATACACATACCAGTAGGCGCGGGCGCCGCATTCAGATCCCATGGCAGAGACATTGTGAATTGCGGGTATGCCTTGATGCTGTAGAATTTCGAGAAGCTTGAGCGTTGTGCTGTCCAGCTGAGTACAGCAGTCATGAAGGGATGCATATCGGACTCCAGTTCGTGATTCACGAAGTCCCTTGCGAGCAATTGAATATTCCGCATCTCGTCGGAGTGGTGTATCGTGATGTGGTCAGGCCACACTGCAGGCATTTTCGATGGGTCGATTGCAGCTATAAAACGCCAGGAGGAAAACGGGGAATCGATGATGCTTATGCATTCGGACTCGTAAGTGCTTTTATACTCGTGGCGGCAATTGTGGCCCGCCAAATAAAGGTTAGCCGGTACAAGAGGTGGAGTGTGGCGTAACAACATCGATACACGATGCAACATTTTGCGGTGTGGCCATGGTGATGAATATTGTGTGGATTTTGATCCGGAGACGGTCATTGTTCTCTTTAGTGTGGCCAAAGTGTGGCGTAGCTCGGAAGCAACCACGCCGTCCTTGCCGTTGCTTCTGCCGACGTCCCCGGGGCGCCTAAGCGAGGGAGTATTTATGCATGTTTGCCCACGGAAGCGCTCTAGTTGTTCGCATCAAACTGTATAAATACAACTCTTCGTCCTGCACTATCACCAGTGAACCATACAGACTTACGGTCCTATCCACCGCTGTTCTCATAACATTCATCACTATGTCCAATGACAACATTTCTCTTGTTAGAATCGACACTCTGGATCCTCCGGGTACAACGCGTGACGACCTCCATCCTCCTTTTCTCCCAATAGTTCGCGATTTGTTGGGTCTGGAGCTGGATCAGTTGGTAAGGCACACCCACCATACTTCTGCATAACACAGAAGAGCTCACCACGCCACGCCGACAGGACATGGAACGAGTCAGGGAGGAATCGAAGCCGTTTGACACATTACCGCGGATCCTGTGTCCACAAGCCGAGGCACACTTTGTGCCACCGGTCATGCGTTATGCATGGCCGATAGACTATGACGTGGTCATGCATTTTGCTGAAGATCGGAACATCGTCAAGTATTACGGCAGAATCGATGAGGATGAACCCCTGGAGCCTTGCGGAACTACGACTGTCAATGCAGCATTGATTTGCATGGTTAAAGAGACGGGCGCATGCATTCCTTCGGATCTTCTGCAGTCTGCGCTAAGCTTGCACAAGTCTACAAAGCCAGGCTGGTCAGAGACCTTAGTCGTCTCCTTCTTTACCAATTATGACCTCAAACGAGACGACCTTCCGACTCTGGACGAAATCAACAAGTTGCGCAGGATTCTACAGCCTCTAACTGACCAGGGACCGAAGTGGTACATTGACGAGCAACGCTATCGATGGCGCAAGCGGAAACACCGGCATTGAAGGCGAGTTCCTCAGAATCTATGCTCTAACCGGTGATCTGACAATCCGCTTGTAGGAAAGCTCTGGTGCAGCAGGCGTATGTATATTCCTCAAACCTGCACACTTAGGTCGATGAATGGAGCCTCAGCCAGCAACGGTGTATATGGTGTACAACTGTGACCCAAATCAGGCTCGCTTTGCGTGTATCACATAATACATATTTAATAAATGACTTTTCGAAACTAGTACAGCAGACAATCAATGCTGAGCGATATCTCTCACCCGAAGGACAACAATACTGCATCCAGTAGCCATAAGAATAACAGCCACCTCACCGACAGCCTTCGTCACCTCACCACCAGATCCAGCATACGCAGGCATCAACCGGAGAACCTCGTCACTGAGATTCTGAGTGGCCAGGCGTCGCGAGCGGCCAGTCATGACGACGGTCTGGGGCGTGCCTGCGATATCTTGTTCACAGAGTTGATGACGGCTGCCAAGTGCCAAAGGTGCACGTCTGCGAGAGAGGGCTGCAACGAGTGTCGTCCGTTTGTGGGGAGTTGTAACGCGACCAGGTGAGATTGTCAGCAGCTTCGGATTGCGTGCGGGTCTGCCGTGTACCGTGTCCGACGAGAACGCCGAAATCTGCGGAGACAATTGAGGTCGTCCGCCAAATAACGGCTGACTGGTACAAGAGGAGCAGTGTGGCATTGCAACATCGATACACGATAATGCAAATGCGATGTGGCCTTGTTCTGTATTTGGATCAACTCATGTTCTGAGGTATTTATTATTCTCTTTAGTGTGGCGTAGCTAAGAAACAACCATGTCATCGCCGCTTTTGCTGAGGTCGCGCAAGCGAGTTGGCGATTGTTTATGCATGTCTGTTCATGGCCCACACCCTTCGAAAGCGCCCTAATAGCCGTTCGCATCATACAGCTCTTCATCACCATAGTGAATCGCACAGTATCACCCACAGAACATCTGGCAATATGTGCATGGACAGCATCCTAATCGCCAGGACCGTGACCGACACTATTGATCCTCCGGGCATGACTCGCGACAACCTCCAACCTCCTTTTCTGCCCACAACCCGCGACTTGTTGGGTCTGGACCCGACGAAGGCTGTAAGGCACACGCGCCGTACCTCTGCACAATACAGAACAGCTCACCACTAAACATCGACAGGATATAAAGCGAGTGAGGGAGTCACAGCCGTTTGTCACACTACCGCGGATTCTGTGTCCCCAAGCCGGGTCATCCCTTGCGCCACCGACCATGTGCTATGCGTGGCCGATAGATTATGACGAGCTCATACGCTTTGCTCAAGATCGGAACATCGTCAAGTATTATAACAAACTCGATGAAGATGAATGCGCAGAGATGAGTATGACGATGACAGCCGATGCAGCATTGACTTGCACGGTGAAAGAGAGTGGCGCACGCATTCCACTGGATCTTCTGCGATGCGTGTTAACCTTGCATAATTCTGCCAAGCCAGGCTGGGGTACGGCCTTGGTTGCTTCATTCTTCACCAATTACGACCTTCAGCGGGACGACCTTCCGACCGCGGACGAAATCAGCAACTTGCGCGACATATTAAAGCCTCTAACTGACCAGCCAAAGTGGTACATTGATGAGAATCGCTGCCGATGGCGCAAGCGGTACCATCATTGAAGGCGAGCGCCTTTGTTTAGAAGATGTGCTCCAACCTGAGGTCTGACAACACTCGCAGACCAACTCAGGTGTTGCAGGTGTATATTCGCACGATGAATGAAACCCCAGCTGTAACGTTGTGGGTATATGGTGTACGACAGTGACCAGAGTTAGGCTTGCTTTGCGTGTCAGATAATACATATATGATAAATGACTCTCCGAAGCTAGTACAGCAGACAATCAATCCTGAGCGATATCTCTTGCCCGAAGAACAACAATACTACTCCTGCATCCAGTAGCCATAAGGACAGCAGCCACCTCACCCACAGCCTTCGTCACCTCACCGCCAGAGCCGGCATACGCAGGCATCAACCGGAGAACCTCATCACTGAGATTCTGAGTGGCCAGGCGTCGCGAGCGGCCCGTCATAACGACGGTCTGGGGGCGCGCCTGCGATATCTTGTTCACAGATGTGATGACGGCCGCCAAAGGTGCGGGGTTGCACGTCTCCGAGAACTCGATGCGAGAGAGGGCTGCAACGAGCAACCTGTCGTCCGTTTGTGGGGTGTTGTAGCGCGACCAGATGAGATCGTCAGCAGTTTCGGACTGCATGCGGGTCTGCGTCGACGGGGCGTCATATACCGTGTCCGGGAACGCAGAGATCTGCGGACAATCACGCTGAGAGACCGACGCTCTAGACATGATATTCGGCGTCACGCACCGTATGCACCGTCGCCTCATTGCCCAGCTCACCACTCAGATGAGCAGCCTTGGGCTTCTCAATAGAGTCGACTTTCTCCAGCTCCTGAGACGCACTTCTCCTTATGCGCACCACAGTCGCGGTCACGCTGGGATGCGCGCACAGTTGCGCCACAAAGCTCAATGCCAAGCGATCGTCGGGTCCGCCAAAGAAGGGCAGGAAGATGTGCTGTCGGCCGTCGGATGCGGCCACCGTCGCCTCGCCATAAATCTGCCGGTCGATGAACAGCGCGACGTCCGTCTTCGCCTCATTGAAAATGCCACGGAGAAGTGGTAAGTGCACGGCGGATGGAGGCTGGCCGCCAGAGTTGGTCGTGCGGAACACTGCCTCGAATGGATTCGATGTGTACGAGGCAGGCGACCTCGGAGCCGAGGTATCTGTCCCGTCATCCGCGGTGGGCTGTGCAGGGAGCCATGGAACAACTACCACCTGAGAATCATGCCGCTGTGCTTGCTCCGCGACAGTGGAGGAAATAGCATGATACGGCACAACCTCGAGTGAGGACGACACGGAGATGCCGTTGATCCGTCCGTAAGTGCGGAAGATGCTAAGGAGCGGGTCGATGTTGGACGAGCGCATGACGGCGGATGGACGGTCGGAAAGCTCAACCAGACGCAGCGCGTCGACAGAGATGTGGCTAGCGCTTGGAGACGCCTTACCCTTGAAGTCTGAGAGATTGTTGTCTCCCTCGGTCGACGGCGGGTGGATCAACTGCAAGAACATCATCGCACCAGGCACGTGCTCGAGCTTGTCCAAGACGATAGTGAACCGCGTCTTGCGTTCCTCTCCGATGCTTATCTCCCTCCCGAGCTGCGGAAGCTCTGCCAAGTCCTCCTTTTCCTGCGAAGCCTTCTCGTCCGCCTCGGATGTAGACGGCGCGGTCTTGACGTCGGTCTGAGGTAAGTGCTGTCCAAGGCGCACGCGCAGTGAGGGCGGGTAGAACGCGTTGACTAGGGGCGTCGTCATAAAGGTAAGGACGACGGCCTCGAGCACGAACATGGAGAACACCTTCTGGGTGAGTATGCCTGCAGACAAGCCGACGTTCAGCACGATCAGCTCAACTAGGCTGTGTGCATATATGTAAGACTGGAGGTGTCGGCAGTAATCTGGGGCAACGTACCCTTTACAAGACATGAAGGACCCAACAGTCCCGGCTTCACGCCAAGAGAATCCGAGTGCTCGGGCAGCCAACGAGCACCCTGAGAACTTGCCGGTAAAAGATAGAGATATAATCGCGATTGTAAAGCCCCAAGTGATGCCTATAGCGCCCATTATGAGCCATACAGTGATGTGATATATGATAGGGTCTGTACCATCGTTGAGTAAGCCAAGGTTGGTGTTCAGACCCGAGATTACGAAGTACTGTACACGATAAGATTCCTTGAAACCAATCAAATGCTGAAGCTCACCAAAGGGAGGAAGATAATAGACACCATGTCTTCGAGCTTCTCCGTGAGAGCAATACACAGGCCGCCTTCGCGCGGGACAATAAGGCCAACCAAGAACGCACCGAAGATCGCTTGGACCTATACCAGAACGTCATTTATGTGTTCCAATAGTCCATGACGGCGGGGCACTTACACCGACGATATCAGTGAAGAATGACGAGCCAAACATAACGAAGATCGTGACGGTCATGAAGAACATCGTCGGGCCGTTCTCAATGGAGCCCGTACGTCGCGCCAACCAAAGCAGGATAGGTTTCATCACCAAAAAGAGGAAGATAACCCATCCAATGCATACAAGCAAGACCCAGAGGCAGGTCAAGCCAGAGCCAGCATTGACCAGCGCCACGCAAAGGGCGAGGAGCGTCCACCCCACGATGTCGTCAATGACACCAGCCGACAATACTGTGACACCGACGTGCGTATCAAGCAGCTTTAGCTCCGTGAGGATACGACACAGGACTGGGAAGGCCGTAATCGAGTACGCGACGCCTGTAAACAGCATGAAGTCGGTGTATTTGACTGAGCTGCCAATGAAATGATGGTAGAGGGGGGTGGAAAGCGCGGCGCCAAGCCCGAACGGGAGGGTAATGCCCGCGAAGGCAATGAAAGGGGCCCTCTTGTAGTTGCGCCTGACGACGGACCATTCAATCTCGAGACCGACGAGGAAGAGGAAGAGGCACAGTCCGATGTTGGCGACGAGCGAGAGGTAATAAGTGGCCGGGGCGGGGAAGATGTGATTCGTGAATCCCGGTATGCGACCAAAGGCGGTCGGGCCTGTAGGATGTTCAGCCTGCAAGGCAGGTCGACAAGAGATAGCGGCGAACCTAATAGGACGCCACCTATGACCTCCGCAATGACCTTCGGCTGCCTGATCTTGCGCAAGATCAGAGCAAGCAGCTGGGTAATCATCATTATGACACCTTTAAACGAGCGTTACACCAGCAGAGTGGTGCGAGCGACGGGAAAATGCGTACCGAGCTGAATGATCCATACCCGCAAAGGATCTGAGGTGGTAAACACAGTGGGATCCTCGCCATTCAGTAGGCCACCCTGTCCAACAGGTGAGTTGTACTAACACCGCGTCGATGGGACACAGCTCGCACCTGATTAGTGGCCTCTCTTTTCCAGCGTAAGGAACCCGCCAGATCATAGACAAAATCTGTCATGATGGTTGAGAGTAAAGACCGACAGGCATCGTGGTATCCCCACTGCACAGCTATATATGCATGCGTCGCCTCAGCATCATTTCAGGGGTCGGCGCTGGATGAGTCCATCAAAGATATATAACTTGAATTAGGGCGGAGGCGCCCGCGCCTATGCTTTAATTTGGTCACAGACCAGGCTGAATCCAAGTTGCGAGCTTCCAGTACCATCGAGACTTACGGAGCACATATCAGGCTTAAACCTCTTTGGACAACTTATGGGTTGACAACCTCATGTGTGCACATGCTTCTTCTCTGGAGTCCAAGTCTGTCGCCGCGGCCCAAGAGGGAGGCACCGTCGTGAGCATTTGGTTCAATGTACATAGGCACTTGCGCTCAAATGCAGAATTCCATTCATGGCAGTACACCGCCTATCGTACGAGAACGTCCGAATCCGCTATCCTAGCTTCATAGATTCTCCTGCGGATGGGCAACCAACTTCACGCAGCTCACGCCCGTCAAGAACCTATCTAGCGCTGTAGGAATGCCCTGCAGTCCTCCAGGGACAATCTCCACGCGATTAGGCTGCATGGTGTCAGGTCGGTTAGCCTCATCGTTCATAGTCGCGAGCAGGACATCGCCGACCTTAATGTCTCCATTCTCGAGGAGTTCGGTCAACTTGGAGAAGAAGCTCGCGCCCAGCTTCCGGTTCACAGTCCGGGTAAAGGATCCGTACATCATGAACGCCTTCTTGTCTGCTACCTTCTTCTCGGGCTTGATCGCGTTGACACGGACGGACGCCATGGTGCCGCCCGACGCGAGGATGTCGTATCCGAGGTTCTGAGTCTCGGGCGACCCAACGGCATCGTAGATGACCTTGAACGGCTCAGACGTAATCTTCAGCACCTCGGTGGTGAGCTCTTCTGCGGTGAGGTTCCGGTCCAGGACGTGAGTGGCACCCAACACCTTCAACGTCTCCGCGTTCCGAAGGGATGCGGTGGTGATGATGGGGCCGAAGCCGGAGAGCTTGAATAGCTGGATCGCTGAGGGATTCTACAATGAGCGGACTGCTGCCGATGTCGATGCGTGGACTTACCATACTGGCCGACAGAACTGGCACCGCCGAAGACGATGGTAGGTTGTCCCCTGTACTTACCACGTCCGCCCTCCTCCCAAACTGGCGTGAGGCCTAATGTGCCCCCGATAGCGTTTACGCCGTCGTGGTACGCTGCCACCGCAGCAGTCGCGATACCCAGCGGCAGCGTAGCTGCTTGCTCGAATGACACGTTGTCTGGTATCTGCGGGGGATATTAGTGTATGCTCCACCTTCTGGAATAATTCAATCATTCTCTCTACCTTCGCAGTGGTATCGGCATACGCAAGTGTATACTGCTGGAAGGCGCCAAATTCCTTATGATCCATTGGCGCATCTCTGATCCTGCACGAAGCGAGTAGTGTGAACGACCATCTGTCTCGACCTCTAGGAGACGGTTTGCATATTACACTCTATCGCCCTTCTTGAATTGTGTGACGCCTTTGCCCAGCGCCTCGACTGTCCCGGCAGCATCCACGCCGATAATTGTGGGGTAGGTGTCCACTAATATGCCTGCGAGCGGGATCCACTTGTCGACAGGGTTCAGCCCGACTGCCTCGACTTTGATGAGGACCTCTCCGGGGCCAGGCGTCCAGATTGGAGCCGTGCCGACCACCAAGGCGCCTTGGTTCTCGGGAAGCCAGAGAGCTTTCTGCTGTGTCATCGCGTTGATTGTAAGTGGCTGCTAACGTACAAGCGAGAAGCAGAACGTTGGACAGATGGTTGGTTGGTGTCTTGGGGTGAAAGTTTGAGTCTGAATTTCACTCGAGCTGTATACATTCTCTGAGAGCTCTCTTGCAGCCGTGCCGACGGGCTATGTCATCCACCAGATGCTCCGCATCATAAGTTAACAGAGGTTGGCTTAGTCAAGAGTAGATCCGATCGGATTCAACACCTGTACAGATAATATCCTCCTCTTGAGTGGGGATATTACATTGGATCTAAACGCACACATACAATGACACTATAATGGGTTTACAAAGGGCGATGATCTCCACGATGGGGTGCCCCTTTGTTGAATCCCTTTATTTCTGTGAGGGCCAAGCCCTATGTAGACAAAACTCTAACTGTAGGTACATAGCAGGTACAGGTTTATGCAGTCGGGATCGGAGCTGGGCATGCGCTGCCCCTCTGAACAAGACTTCAAGCGTGTTGCCGTTATAATCCAGGCTGGATCGCTGCGCGTGATTCTCACTGGACCCACACATTTGCCGCGGGCATGAGTGAGCAAGGAGTCGGATGTGGCTGATATTCGCTTGCCATGGGATTACCCCCTGGTCGTCTGTGACTCATCGAGGCCTGTAGTATGGGGCCCAGTCCGAAAGCTCAAATTCATTCACAGTCCCGCTTCACGTGCAATGCACTGTCTGAGCACGTAGAAATACGCGACCCATCCAAACTGGGTGAGGTAGAGAGGGATAAAGTTGGGGATCTCGAAATTGACAGAGTTGAACTACGATTGAAATGTTTGTGGCTGGAATGTGGCTGTTCAGATGGGGTACCCTAGCTCATCTTATATATAGGATAGGCAGGAGCATGTGTTTCACGTTCCACTGCGTGTTAGTATACTCATTTTGAGTACATTGATCAGCTGCCAAGTTGCAGACCTCAGATAGTACACAGGCTGCTAACGAGACCCGGACTACTAAACTCAGAGTGCTACAGTGGCTTGGGAGGGTGCGAGACTGTCAGAACTTTCTTACAGGGTTTCCGATGGTCTGACATAGGAATGTATTGGAGTTACACAAATTGAATGGAGTCACAATGCTATATGTAGTCACAGCGGAATTTCTCATTGGCATTCTAATGTGCATTGGATTGACTTGGCCTAAATATAATGTGGAGGTCTTGTCATGAATTATAATGGATTACAATGCTATCTAAGCCCGCAAGACAATGGTTCTGGAAGTGTCGGCTACTGTTTTGCTCGAAGCACACAATCTAGTCCCATTCCTCTGACCTGGCTGCAACTTCATGATAGAGAAGGTCGACTCTCAGGTAGCATCACCAGTACAGTTACAGTGAACCTTTAGCATGATCTCATACAGTCTCGGCGTACCCATCTTCGTTGAACCAGAAGCCGTGGTAAGATCTCAATCTCGGCGTCTGCATGCGCGCCGATTCAGTATTCAAGGTTTAAACCATCAACAATCTCCTTAGTCCAGCTCAAGTCCAACCTGTTCACTTCCAAGCGACTCGCTTTCTAGGTCAAATCAACTGCTGAGCGCTGACTGGCTAGGAACACCACCAATCTTCTGTTTGTCAGCTCTGACTGAACTTTGATTTTGAGGACAGCAAGCAGTCCGCGGCTTCTCTGTTCCAGGCCTCCTTGATCCTGCCTATACGACACAAAAGCCAGCGAGCCCTGCTGTCGCAGAATAAAGGGGCCTTCCATCGACACTGCAATCCTATCGCCGCCTCAACTACCCACGATGCTCTTTTGTCCGAACTGTGCAAACCTTTTGGTGATTTCGGCTGAAACGGGGTATAACAAATGGGCATGCAACACATGTGCGTACGAGTTTCCGATTACGAAACAGGTCCGTGCTGTCAAAGGATCTTACACGGCGAACTCTGGTCACTGACCCTTTTGGTTCTGGCTCTGTCACAGATGACCTCACGCACAAAGTTGAAACGCAAAGAGGTCGACGACGTGCTAGGAGGTGAAGAAATGTGGAAGCACGCCGACTCTACGGCAGGTGAGTGTTTCCCATCTCGCCGCGTTGCCTGCGCGTTGTCTGCAGTCGGTTGCATCTCATCGCCAACACAGCGACATGTCCGAAATGCGATTTTGGCCGAGCGTACTTCTATCAGCTCCAGATCAGGTCCGCTGATGAGCCCATGACTACGTGTACGTGCCTCGTTCTGTTATTTCGTCTTTTCCCTCTCCGATGCAGCGTGCCAAGCTGAACGACGCAATCTCACCTTTTGCAGTCTATCGGTACGTGTCTCGCCAATTCCCCGCGAAGATAGGACACCTCACGCGTCAGCTGTCAGATGTGCGTCCTGTGGGAACAACTGGCGGGAGAATTGACGGATCAGTTGCGCCGTCAAAGCGTTTCCGCAAAGCCTACTTGGGATGTCCATAGGTACTTAAAGTTGGACCCTCCCTCGTTTTATAGAGTGCGTGACCGGGGCCCTTGTTCGCAGCCACTGCAATCTAGGACTCTCACCACGAGAGCCCGAATAGCAATCGAGACCAGCAAGAAATTCGGAAGTTAAATGTCAACAGCACTGGGAAGCAGATGATGCAATCTCGGCGCCGCATTCGACTGACGACCCGACAAGTCTACCCCTCGCGCTCCGTGGATGCCATCCGGTCAGCGCGTGGTTCGCAGATTGGGCGGAGAAACCCTGAGATTAAGTGGGAGCGGGGCTTGCAGCGAACTGCTCCTGTACATGGGCTATTCTGGATGATCTGCTCCGTTCTCTCATGGATGAGGTGCGGCACCAAGCGGTTGGGTGCTGACGTAAAGGCACCGTAGCGACGGCGTCATCTGCACACCGCAGCACGGATTTTCGTGCAGCGGAAGGTGAGTACTAGGGTAGGTCGTTGTGTCCGAGCCAGACAAGCTCTCGATCCCAGGTTCACCGATCATCCAACACACCGTCCAGTGGTGCCTCGACGACAGTCGTCTCATACACTCGATCCCTCGCGTATGGTCTGTATGCATGGCATGCACTCTGAACGCTGACCATGGGCAAAAGTCAGCCCGGGGACACAAGCACATACGTATATGGTGGGGACAACTATGTCACTGTCCTTCGGAATATATCGGCTGGAATTCCCCTGTTCACATCGTAAGCTCTCCGTCCTGTCGCTCGAGCCAAGCCCGATTCGCCGTTCGCTGAATTGACCACTGCGTGGGGGCGATGCAAAATGATATACAGCGCGGACAACCAATGGGAGACCCGTGGCCAAGGAATCGGTGGCCAATGGTCTGCTCCGTCCTCTTTGTGTACGAGGCTGATCTGAACTCGCGGGTCTGATAGACGACGCGCATATGTTTAATGAGATCCAGTCCAATCTTGAATGCCATCATTTGTCTTCCTGGACGTTTGTCGTACCTCAGCACTCCGTGGACACCTTCTGGTGGGTTTGAGGGTACAGTATTATTGCCGCTCCCAGACACTTGAAGTTCTACGAGTACGCTGACAGATGAACGTGATGTATGCCCACAGATTATTCGTGGCGGTTTTCGTCTAGCCTTCTGAGCAACATCGCGTGGTAGTCTGAATGCTTACAGAGAACAGGACGTTTTGAAGCTTGAACTCATTCACTGAAGACGACTTAGTAAATGTCGGAAGTACCAATTGCGGTATGATCGATGATCGTCGATAATCACTCATACCATGACATCACTTAGATAGCACTTCGTATATAAACCACTGTAGCATAACCATGTAAGTACTGTGAAAGCTTGGACTGCGATACTCAATTAAACTTTCTTGTGCAGTTGACGTCCCTCCGACCGCGTCCTCAACGGGTAGTGCGCCTTATTTCGACAATAAATGGGAATGACAAGTTCAAAGGGTCGCACTGGATATAGGGCCTCTTTTACGGGCGGCTATCAGATCGCACTCAGCCACCGTTCTGGTTTGGCGCCCGCCACTTGCCGATTCAGGCTAAGTGGACATAACAGACATCCTGCCAAGTATTGGCCAAGTAATATTGTTTGACCACGTTCACCTTTGTTCACCCTCCCTCCTGCCCACAGCCTAGCTCCATCATAGCTCACATTTTGGACCACAACGGCCAGCGTCGATATAAATCAAGGCTCACACTCTGTCGCCAACGTTTGCAGGCACACTTCACCTCGCTTAATTACAGAGCCAACCCCGCTCGGAACGCGTTCAATCCTCATCACTGTCATCCTGGAGGTTCCTCTACGGATCCTCGCTCTGAAACACCATGGGCAGGTACTCAGGTGCCGTCTATGACCTAACTGGGTCCTTGCGCTGGAAGCGAGAGGCCACTGAACAGGTTCGCCACTTCCCGCTTCTATATCCTCAGCAGACAGCAACCGGGTTGACTTTCTGGCTCAGGGTGGCCTATTGACCGGACAAGATCCCAGCGTATTCAACATATCAGACCCGTTACGACTGTGGATCATCCAACTCGGTAAGAACCATTGATCTGGTTTTCGAATTCGTCAAATGTATTGCTGTTGCACAGGCGTCATTCTTCTCCTTACGCAGTTGCTGGGTCTGGTGTTGCGGAGGATGAAGCAGCCGAAAGTCATTGCGGAGGTTATTGGCGGCATCTTGCTCGGTGCGCACACATCTCCAACCACCCTTCATGCAATCTAACATCGCTGCAGGGCCGACCGCCTTTGGTCGTATCCCTGGCTTCACACAGCACATATTTCCCTCGGCCGGATCCTCCTACCTTTCACTTGTGGCCAACATCGGCCTTTGCCTGTTTCTTTTTCTCGTCGGTCTCGAGATCGATGGCAACATCGTCAAGCGCAACTATAAGAAGTCCTTTGTGATCGCGCTTGCGGGCATGGCTCTCCCTTTCGGACTCGGCGCAGCCCTCTCGGTTCCCCTCTACCACACATTTATTGACAGCTCCGTCAAATATACCAACTTTATGCTGTTCACCGGCGTGGCCTACTCGATCACGGCTTTTCCGGTTCTGTGTCGTATACTCACAGAGCTGAAGCTCCTTGACACGAATGTCGGCATTATTGTGCTCTCCGCTGGAGTGGGAAACGATGTCGTAGGCTGGGTGCTCCTTGCACTTAGTGTTGCGCTGGTAAGCGCAGGCTCGGGTCTAACCGCTCTCTGGATTCTCTTTGTCTGCGTCGGCTGGGCGCTGTTCCTCTTCATCGTGGTGAAACCGATCTTATATTGGCTTGCGCGGCGTACCGGATCGATAGAAAACGAGCCCACCGTGTTCTTCATGACAGTAATCATATTGGTTATGTTCGGCTCGGCCTTTTTTACGGATATAATCGGGGTGCGTCATGTCAACATGCAAGTGATTATTGATCTCAAATGACGTGCAACAGGTTCAGGCGATATTTGGTGCTTTCCTTTCCGGATTGATCGTCCCCCGCGAGGGTGGACTATGCATCACACTTACAGAAAAGCTTGAGGATATGGTCTCTATCATATTCCTGCCTCTGGTGAGCATACATTTATTGGATCATATTGGGGGTACTCATTCTGTGTAGTACTTTACACTGTCAGGTTTAAACACTAATCTTGGCTTATTGAACAACGGCAAGTCGTAGGGTGATGGGTCACGCGACCTGACTTACCTTGAATTTAAGGTATCACTTGGGGCTTTACATTCGCTATCATTTCCCTGTCCTTTTCCGGCAAATTTGGGGGGTGCGTATTAGCAGCGAGATCTATTGGCTTTTCATGGCGAGAGTCCAGCGCAATTGGTTCCTTCATGAGTTGCAAAGGGTGCGCTCTTACCTGCATGGAACAGTTGCCACGTCTCACCTTTGTGATACCTGCAGCTTGGTCGAACTCATCGTCTTAAACGTTGGTTTGTCCGCAGGTATCCTCACGCAGCGGGTGTTCTCCATGTTCGTGCTCGAGGCTGTTGTGCTCACGTTCATGACAACGCCGCTGGTCAATAAATTCTACCCGCCCGAGATGCGCGTGCGTGTCGGCCCCAGTGCCCCACGCACCGAAGATCGGTCCTCGACATCCCCCACTGAGGTTGACGAGAAGATATCTCGCGATAGCATCGTCAGGTCCGACGAGAGCGCTCCATCGCAGCCCAAGAGGAAGTGGGATGAGCGCAAGACACGATTCACAGTCATTCTAGACAAGATCGAGCATGTCCCGGGAATGATGACGCTCATGCAGCTCATCCAGCCGCCGTCGGCCTACGTGGAAGGAGAGGCCTCTTCCAACAAGAAGAATAAGCTCAAGAGCTTGATACCTGTAATAGAGAAAGACAGGAGGCAGCGCCCGCAGGTCTCTCACCGTGCTAGCAACGTCTCCGTTGATGCCCTACGCTTAATCGAACTGTCCGACCGAACATCAGCTGTGATGCGTTCGTCCAGCGCGGATACATTGATCAACACCGACCCGCTCCTGAATATCTTTAGCACATTCGGCGACCTCAATGGCATGTCGGTTTCCCCGTCACTCATGATCGTCACGTACAACGACATCTCGGCGAGTGTTGCCAAACACGCGCAACAACAGAAATCCCAGCTCGTGCTTGTCCCCTGGCTGCCGCCTCAGCTCGGCACGGAGCATGGCACAGTGGTGGAAGCGCGAGAAGACGGTGGCGTCGGTACACCGAAGACGGGCTATATGCTGAATCCCTTCGACGCCTTGTTCCGCGGGACGCCTTCTGGAATATCCCAGTCGCCTTCAGCGCTCCATTCGCGGTTCGTGCGGAGCATTTTTTCCGAAGCTCAGACCGATGTCGCGCTTTTCATCGACCGGCACCACCCTGGCGAGTCCAGTCCGCCGATGCTGAACAGTCAGCACCACGTTTTCTTGCCGTTCTTTGGCGGCCCAGACGATAGGCTGGCTCTGAACTTCGTGGTTCAGCTGTGTGTCCACCCGCGGGTGACCGCGACGGTCGTGCGAATGCAGAAGAGTGTACTTGACGAGCCGGGGCAGGTGGGCTCCCTGAACAAGCCGGAAGTGGCTCATCTGGGTGATGAACGGCTCAAGGAGACCACTCAACACACGGTACGTCTTGCCGACGGACTCTCCGCGAACTGCAGCCCTCACGATGTGGTGATAGACTACCGCGTTCCCAGACACTGTGTATGGTGTCCAATCGACGCAGACACGCATGCAGTCGGAGACTGCAGACAACGTGGTCTGGTCACGCTATGCGTCTCATGAAGACGAGGACCGCCCACTCTCCGCTGCACTGTCCCGCATAGAGTTCTCCGAGATCCGAACACCCACGCCGTTACACACCGTTGTTAAGTGCGCCGCCGACATCGCGGAGACAGCGAACGAGCGTCGGTGCCGCTCGATAATCGTCGTCGGTCGCTCGCGGCGTTTGGCAGGGGAAAATCACCACAGCGAGATCAGGCACCTGATGGAGCAGTATACTGGTTTCGGCAGTGAGGTGAAGAAGACCGTGGGTGATGTAGCCGCGGCCCTCATGGTGACTGGCTGTAAGGCCAGCATCGCTGTCCTACAGGCAGCGAATATCTCCCAGGACTGATGATACCCGTCGCGGCAGTCTGTGCAGCAACTCTGCGACCAACCACGACCGTTGCATATTGACACAATCTCAACCCCATCGGTAACAAATTCATGGACACAGTCTACCTCTTCAAAGCCTTAGCTGGATCTTACTGTACCATAACTCAGAGCTTATACCAGAGCTTATACCATAATTATATAACACGAAATGGATGCATGAAACGCACGACAGAAGTAACATGCTGATAGCACAGGACACGAAACAAGACACAGCGAGGCACACGGATGAGAACATAGCGGAGCAACATCTCGGTACTACTCCTTGCTCTTCTTCTTTTCCTTCTTGTCCTTCTTTGGCGGCTCCTGCGCAATTGATATTCATGGTGAGAAGTGCAGCAAATAAGTCCCAAAACACCCGAACATACCTCGGCGGCCGCCTTTTCTTGCCTTTTCTTATCCTTTTTCAGGGCCTTTTTCTCTTCCTTTGACAGTTTCTGCTTTTTCGCCGGTGCCTCATCCGCTTCGGCATCCATCGCATCATCATCATCTCTGTGCTTCCGTTTCTTTTTCTCCTTTTTCTCTTTCTTTGGAGACGGCTCGATGAGCGGCAGCGCCGGCTCGTCCACCATGTCCTCATCCTCGTCATCGTCATCGAGCGCAAGCTGCTCGAGTACCTTTCGAATAGCGTCCGTGTTTTTGGCTGGAGGAGCACCGGTATCGAAGAAGTTCAGGCGCTCTTCTACCTGCTGCCGGAGGGCCTCGCCGAACAAAGGTGAAGGTTTATCTGCGCAATGGCGACCATGCGGTGACGGGGGAAAGTAGGATGGCCGATGTCGTAAGTAGGCAGTTGCCATGATAGGCCTAGCACACGCACCAGAATAGCAATCTATGCGCGAGGCTATGGAGCATTTGTTCGCCAGGAATCGTGAGATGCGGCCCTTGTGCTTGGGGCCCGCGCGACCAATGAAAGATGAGTGGTAGATGAGACCATACTACCGGAGAAAGTGTTCGTGAGGCAGTACCGCAGGCTGAAAGCGAGGTAAACGCACCTTGGGTGTGTTACCCTTTGTCTTCAAAGCTCGGAACAGGGCTTTCTCCGCCCCCAAGATCTGGACCGTACTTGCGGGATACTTGCTCAGATTCGTCAAGCTTCCCGCATGGCTGATGAGCCGTGCACCTATCCGCTCGCCCAGCAATGCCGTTAGACTTGGCGCGACGTCGTTCATCTTCTCCGATAAATACGACTGCAGCGACTTGCGGTACTCCGCGATGGACACAACGCGCGTCGCGAACATGTTAATATTAAGCATGTCGATCTCGGAGAGCGACGAGCCCATGGAGCCTCGCGCGGCGTCCAGCACATTCTGGGCCCGCGTCATGTCGTCGTCGAGGAGCGCAGCGAGGTCGGGCAACTTGTCCTCTGTGAGGGTCTCTTTCGCTCCAAGGAATTGCGCGACCTTCGCGTACTGGTAGTTGTCCGGCACAATCCTGACCAACTCTGGGAAGTGGTAGCCGTACCATTCGCGTATACGCATGGAAAAGAGGTTGACGTCCTTGTCGAGTTGGTCAAGGAGGGCTATGGCTTGGATGATCATATTGTCTATCCGATTTACGTTGAACTTCAGTTTCGCGCGCGAGTAAGAGTGTCCGAGACCGAGCTGCGCCTTGGTGAGGTCTCCCGATTGCAGGCCCTTCAGCAGCTTCGGCGCGTGTTGTCGGATACCGCGGAGAATGTCCTTAGAGACGTCTGAGGTGTCACAGTCTATACCAAGTGTAGACTTAATGGACACGGCAAGTATATTGTCCCACACGGCAAGCGTCACAGTAGACTTCTTCGAGGGCTTGGACAGGTTAAGTTCGAGCAGTGAGTGTAGGTACTCGTTCATGATTCCTGGATTCGCCGTAGCATTAGGTGAATGTAGCACAACATGAAAGTAGGCATACCTTCAGAAAGGTCATTTGCGTTCTCCAAGGCGTGAGCTGCACTCTTGAATGGCGCAAAGCTGACCAGAGAAACCATCTTGCCAAACTTCGCCAGGTCGTTGATGGAGTCCTGGACCGCTTTCGTCAAAGCCCCGACATTCTCCTTCAGCTTGACCTCGAAAACCGCATATCCAGAGGCTGACTCAAATAAAGCGTGAGTAGCCATCGCCGTGAAGCTCGTCGTGTCGGGGTGCGCTCCGCTGACGAGGTCGCCTCACCGAGTACTGGATCTGTTTAAACTTTGCGGTCGAATCACGTGACATATGCATATGATCACCCGCTACGGCTTGGGCAGGACTATCATGATTACATACACAACCACCCTCTCAACAAGGTTGTATCTTATGCCTGCCTATTAGGGGAGACAAGGGCAGGCCAGTGACGACCAGGGTCTGCAACCTACATGTTGGAGGTCATGGGTGATGCGAGCAAGCCGTGCGCGAGCCCGCAACAGTGCGCGTCGCGCGATGTTCGATCGGTGTGTTGTTTACCTTGTCCTGATCGGACGCCTTAATGTATGCCTTGTGTTTTCTCCCCTATCTGTCTGCGGGCCCCAATCCGGTCTTGTCTCTTTTGTACATGATATGCCTTTGTCTCGTGTTGTACTTATATGTTCCGGATCGTTACGTGACGTCTTACTGATTAGTACCTAGATTATTCCGTTCTATAGGTACTTTATATTGTCTCGTTAAGTCCTGTGAATACAGACTGAGATTATTCCGTTCTATACCACAGGCTACACTGTAGTACAGCTGGTACGTCCAAGTCCTATCCTATTGTGGTGTTGCTGACCTTTGTTTTGGTTCACATGGATAGTCAATAGGACCCTACAGCCCTGCTACATGGAGTACTATGTAAGCTTATTAGGCAAGCAACAAAGACTACAAATTGCTGCCACTTTGTGATGTGACATGTCGCACGCAGACACCAACTTGAGGTGGAGGCGCGACTACATGGTTCGCGGGTGCATCTCGTCCCACGGATGGTACGTAGCCACGCGCTATGATTGCCATGGAAGTTCTGTCTTCATTTATCGCCATCCCGAACGCTCGAGCGGTACCGTGAAGTCTCGCCACAGTATCGGAAGACAAATGTACTGCGTGCGCGTCTCCACTGAGGACCACTCAGGCGTTAATGGCTAGACACCGAAAGAACATGTTCAGACAACCGTGAAGTATCATATCGAGGCGAGCGTACAGCGTACATGGTCAAACCTTGTCACATATGGCAGTGCTTAGTGCGCTGACTGCTCACTGTCAGCATGAATGTGACACGGTAGAACATCGATGATCGGCAGAGGTATGGCTATCCCGAGGGCTATCCGAATCATCCCTGTGGTTCTTCTGGCTGGACAAGGTTTAGCTCCGTAACAGTCTGGAAGCCTTGGGCATCCTATGCCGCCCAGTGTAGCCCATACTTATCTCGTCCCTGCCCCTGCAGGGCTTCCAACTGATGGGACTTCTGGCCGGATTCCCCGCACCCGGCTTTTCATATGTGATCAGACAGGTACGCCGTGATTCTCGTTTGTCCGGATAACCGGGAGGCCCATCTTTCCATGCAAGTGTTTAGTACGCATACCGCAGCGACGCTCTGACTAAGGTTGGCGGCAGCTTGTACTTGCATTCATCTTACATATTCGTCTCTTCAGCCGGGCCAATGTGGACCCCTTCGCGGACCCTAGATAGCTAGTAAGACGTCCGGTGTCGGATAACAATGTCTCATGGTCTCCGTAAGACTGGAAGACCCTGCCCGTGGGTGCAAATTCATTATTTGTGTTTCCAAGATTGTTCACGACCGTGAACGGCCAAAATGCACCGCATCTAGAGCGTCGATCAACGGCTATACGCAGCGGAGTTAGCTCAGGGTGGATCCATAGCCTCATGTAAGGTAGAACATACTGTCACAGCGTCCTCCCATAGTGCCCTACGCACGACGTCTGCTAGACTGGATTTGTGCTGCCGAAACGTCGTAGTTTGCCCGGGAACCCACTTTGTCCAGTCCGGCGCCTCGAGACTATCCCTCCAACCTTGGTACCTGTCCAGTACCACCGGGCGATTGATATCCACGACGTGTGATCCTCGGCCGAGGGATGTTACGGTCAAGTACAGAATGTACATATCGGGATCACTGAAGACGCTGTCATCATCATCCGGCGCCTTGGTGCAATGTTTCGTGAGACGTGGCGAGACTCCCGCAGCGGGCAGTTCGACTCACCTGGATCCGCTGCACCTGGAGCGTGCACTGGACCTCGTCTGACTGGAGTGCCTAGCAAGAGTCTCTCCCCGTTTTGTCAGCCATGCTGGCGGCTATCCATGAGTCGACTGGCCCAGGAAGACCTAGCTTGTTCTTGCGGTATCTGGCACGCGCCTCTTCCTCAGAGGGACGCCGTGGGAGGGATAGGCGTGGTTTGGAGGTAGACGTTTTGATTCTAGACATTGTTGCACTGTATAGTCGGGAGCAGGTGGGGTACGGTAGTTGACTTGCATGGTCTGCTCTTGGAGGACAATTATACAGGCGTTGCCTCCATCACGAAGGACTTGTAAGATTATCACAATGGTTATCCTCGTTATCGATTCACCCTAATACCTTAGAAGCCGCCCACGATGCCTCGTTGCAACGGGCCACTAACCAGAATGGCAGGTGTGTACGTGTTGACCTGCCATTTCAAGGTGATACTCCACACAAGGTGTGGCCCGCGCAACGTCAGCGCACTGAGGACTTCGCGCGTTCACGACTGCGGCCTGATGGAAGCACATATTGATTTGAAGCAACAGAGGAGAAGAACTCAGAAGGGGTTGAGAGCGCGAGCACGATTCAGAGCGTGGCCGTGCATTTGCGCCCAAAAACGTGTGCTCAGAGCCATCGGTAGTCACTCCTCACCTGCCAACTGCGGCGATGCAAATCACGCAGGACCGCGCGAACCTATCTCCAGGCCACATACAGTAGGTCCGGTGCTAGCTCTTGCAGATTGTTCTTATCCTTGTCATGTGCGCTGAAATGGGGTGGCGGACGCCTCATGGGCTGCAGTGAGGCAGGAGGAGGATGGAAAGAGTACGACTGCGGTATCGTGATTACTCTGGGTAGTTGGAACACAAACGCTGGTCCTCTGTGTATCCAGAGCGCGATGCACAGCACAAACCGCGTAGACTGAGCGGGCGATGGCTCTGGTGCGGACCCACAGAAGCAAACAGCAGCAAATGGATGCAAGAGGCACGTGAGGAGCCCGATGTCATCTGCGGCCCGATTTGGGTGACATTTTAGACCGTCATGCCAGCCTCGTGTCTGCAGCGAGGAGATGTGAGACTCCCCCGCAATCGACCTTGGCTTAGTCCTTCACCCTCTGGACATCGCGCCGGTGAGGGCCTCTCGGTCTTAATCTGCTCGGGGAGCTCGACTGCGAGGCCCTGATCCTCTGTGAGGAACGACCAAGGCATTGTATGCTACGACTTGTACGACCACGACCGTGTTCGTATCCGCCACTCGCTCCTTGCCTGTTATCTGTCGCAGCGCTGACCATTCAATCCTTGTAGCGGTGTCCACGACTCACCTTCCCTTCGTCCCCCACTCCGTGCCGCCTCCCCCTCCCCTTCGTACTTCACCAGTGCACGCATCGCTCGTCCGACATGTTCAAGAAGTTGTTAAAGGGGCTCGATTCGACGCCATCTACGCCTAAGATAGGCAGGATTGAGCTGCCCGAAGTAGGGGAGGGGGATGTATACTACTTTTCCAAGGCCGAGGGGTCAGCTATCGTCGATTGGTCTTCCGACAGTGAGGGCTCATCGTCGCCTCACTCACCGCTCATAGCTTGGCGTCGTCCATCCACGCCACAGGTGGAGGCCCCCTTCAAGCAGCGGCGGAAACCTTCCACTCCAGTTCCCGAGTCGCCGCTCAACCCCCGGCGCGGGTCTTCTTCGTCCTATACGGACGTATGGAAGGCGCCGAGTAGGTCGTCTACCCCCCAGATGAGCCAGAAGGCCGCCTGCAGTCGCCCATCCTCCCCCCAACCCGGGTCGTCGAAGGCTGTGGCAGGACTCGCCTCGCCAGCACCCGTCAAGGCTCCTCGCAAGGGCATCCTGAAGCCTTGTAAGTCTCCCCCGCGCGTTCGCGCGCCGTAGGATGCACGTTCTCGAGAAATGCTCACCACGTGTACCCTAGCGCCGCCGCCGAAGCCGGTGACGTTGCATTGGCAGCTCCTCCCGTACGACCCTGCGCGATCGAAGAAGTTGCTTTACTTCAACGCTGCATACCCAGCAGAGCTGATTCGCGATCATACGCACGTACCACCCGTGTCATGGCCTCATCGGGATCTTGAGAAGTCGGCGGCTGAAATCCCGCTCAGCGAGATGCATATCCGCTGCTCGCAGCTCCCCCATTGGGACATTATCATCAAGCCCGCGGGCCCTGGAGGCGTAAGATGCCTAGACATCTTCCGCGAGATATACGAGACATTCCAGAAGGAGCTGTCAGAGACGGAGAAGGATCATTACATGCCCTCTGGTCACCTACCGCGGTGCGAAGAGGCGCGACGCCGAAGATGCAAGAATGCGCCTGGTTTGCAAGCGTACAACTTGAAGAAGGGCCTGTGTCGTGTTGATCTGCTTGAAGGGCGGACCATATTCATGGGCTTGAGGCGACCAGTGCCAACTGACGATAAGCCGGATCGGTATTGGGTGCTGGAGCTAGGGTTTCCGAAGGAAGAACGTACCGGTCGTTGACAATATTTTGCTTGCATAATGTATACGCGCCACACGTCCCGGTAAGTGCCGCGTCGTTCAGTCGAGGTCCTGTCTGATGGCTGAGCTGTGCCTCAGGATTGGACTGGATCCTAATTAACCCACACTGGAATGCAACGCTCATTTGGTTCTGCATATCCCACCCACATCTATTTTCATCATCCGTTATGCGAATCCCCCACTCGCCCTGTGCGTCCGTTCTCGCAGTCGACATCATCCCCACTTGCCTCCCCTTCATTGCACATGTAATATTACCATCTGTCAGAGCAGCCCTTCGGGTGTGATACACTCCACCACGGACCTTTGTATACCATCACATACTTCTCCCACATGGTGTACGAGTACACATGTTCATGCCATACGTTGCGGCCTCTCCAGTGCTGAACCGGTCCTGAACTGCCCGTTTCGGGATGGCGATGTCGAAGACATCTCCATGCAGCTGTCATAGTGGCCTGCACAGACAAGCAGTCTAGAGCCTCGCTGCCTCACGTGGATGTGCATGGGCCTGAGGATATGTTCCTAGGACCTAGGCGCGAACCGGTGAGAGTGAAGACCTGATGATTGCTGTGAGTGTCGAAGGTAGCTTAGGCGAGATCGAACTTCTGCACCCGAGCGAACAATGAGGGCATTGCAGAATCTAGACCGGCAGGGCACAGAGAATGGAGGCCATGAGTGCTTCTTCGTGTTGGCTAGACTGGGTTGTCAGGTGAAGAGCTGGGGCCGATAGATAAGAGCTGTTAACAGCTGAAGGGAACTCAGTATGTATTGCCTCCAAACAGGCATGTTAGACAATGTTGCTGTCTAAGCGAGCCCGGTGGAAAGCCGGAAAGCTGTGTGAGGATTGTCCGCAGGCTAGACTGGGAGCTTGACGTACCGGGGCGAGAAGTCGCCGTTCCGTTCCAATTGGACTCACGTCCCGCGAAAAGCGGTAGCTGTACGCGTCTCGGTTCGCACAGGCCCAGCTGGATATGCTCCGCTGTTCAGAGACATCACAGGACACACCTAAGCGACGAATGGTCTGCTCATTAGCTCGATAGCCGAAGGGTTGAGGAGAACAAAGGAGACGACGTACGCGAGGTGACGTCGCGAAAACTAAGCCAAAGTCACATTCACAGAGCACGCTAGGATTGTTCCTCCTTTCATCTCCGTCAGCCAAGAAACGGATAAGGGACTCTCAGACGTCCAATGCATGACGCGCGGTCAGACATCAATACATGAGGATTTAATGGAAAATGTGAGCAACTGACGACCACAGCAACGCGCAGTTACTAGAGCACGAACCAACACAATTCGTGAAACCGCCCGCTCTGGAGGGACGAAACTCACGTATTTCATGATCAGGGAGGCAGACTATATGGTTGCGTTACAAGTTCAACCAGCTCAGCTGCGAGATCGCAGGCCGTATTGTCACGCATACTTGCAACCAGATGATCACGTGAACCGTGACAGCCGCGTCTTCCGTCACGGTCTGCCAGCTAATGCAGCCCATAGTAGCTGTGCTTATGAGTCAAGTCCAATCTTCAGTCGTATAATGGCAGACGACGTCCTCATAAGCAGTGTTATGAATACATAAGAACTATACTTGTACATGTAATGTATCCTGCAATGTCCTCCTTGATACATAACGGAATGCGAAATGCAACGAAATGTATTCGACAACGTAGCTATTAGTGCGAGTGCGAGTGCGAGATGCCAGATTCTGCGTAAAATCCACCCTAATCAGTACTCCTGCGGGCGAAGGAGAAAGAAAGCGCACTTACAAATTACAGCGGATGGAACGGTCACAGGGCACCATGCGCCGCCTACACAAGCGCACATGCACCCTCGTCCCAGTCCGTGCGCGGAATTGCGCCAACGGCCCTGCAGACAGGGCACGAAACTTCAACGTCTTCTTCCTCTCCCTCCTTCTCCTTCTTATCTTCTCCGCCCCAGCCCGCAACACGCTCCGCGCTCACGAGACACGCCGGATGGAACGTATGCTCGCACACCTTCTCTTCATGTCCGCCTATGCGGCTGATGGGGATCTGACGAACAGTCGAAGGGTCGACAATAGGGATGGGGTCTTCATCGGACGGGCCTAGGCTACAGCTTACGTCCCAACAACGCAAGCCTCGCTCGCGTTCCTTGCGTTCGACACGCTGACGGAGAGTGGGCCCTGGAGGCGCCGGGGGCGTCCATTGCCCCTTCTCCGGTGGGCGCGTGCGACCCTGGCTACGCGAAGCATTGAAAGCCGCGTTCGGCGGACGTTGCTGAGCAGCGCCCATGCCGGAATTCGCGTTCATGTGTGGCACCTGGGCGCCGAACATCCGCTCCAATATATTTGGTACAAGGGTGTCATGAGTGCCCGAGCCAACTGGTGGGTTCTGCGCGGACGGCACCACTCCCGGCAAGGGCGCATTCATCCCCTGCGGATGTTCTGGCTGAGGCTGTACCTGTGGCTGAGGCTGCGCAGGTGGGGCATCGCCAAAGAGGCGTTGGAATATGCTGCGGGTCGTCTGTGGATCGAGAGGAATGTACATGGGGGTCTGGCCGTCCTGACCTGACGCCATGGGGAAGAAGAATCCAAGCTCGGGGGGCATAGCGGGAGGAGGTCCCTGTCTCGGAAGCTGGCCGTGAGTAGCATCAGGGATACCAGTGTGAGGAGCGTTCACTGTCGGCTGGGTGGCCGGTATGGACTGGGGAGCTGCTTGCGCGGGAATGGGTTGCGCATGTCCTTGTGACTCTGGCGGTTGTGCACCAGCCGGCACCTGCGCTGGACCCTGAGTTTGCGAGGCCGGGGATCGCTGTTGCCTGCGTTGCCGGGGTGGGACGTAGGTGAGGGACTCGGGATCGATGTCGAAGCGACAAGACGGACATGTCGTATGATGTGGCTTCGTGAACCACGGCGACAGGCAGGACGTATGGAAGACGTGAGAACAGGGCAGAGCCACGACCTGGGGCAAGTCCTTCGTCGACGGAGAAGACGCCTCCACAGATGCACCGGTGGGTGCAGTCGAAGAGTCGAAGTCCATCGTCGCATTCGCCTGGGTAGTTTGCTCACCTACGTCGAACCATCCGCCCTCAGAACTGAGTTTCTCCCAACAGATTGAGCAAAGCGAGTCCCCGTCATCCCCGCCAAGCCTTTCGATACGCTGCACCAAACCCATCGGTACCTCCTCAAGTCCGCGAATAAGCTTCTCAGCTCGCTCCGGGTCATCAGCCTCCGGCTCTCGCTGCGCCCCGAACGGGAAGAAAGGCATGAAGAAGTGATCTGCGTCTGGAGGGAAGGGGAAGAACTGCTGCGCGAAGTCAGGTGTTGGGACGCCGTTCGCCACAGGAGGTGCACCACCGGTTTGTGGCTGAATTGGGATTTGGAAGGTAAAGTTGAACATGGGAAGGGGAGGGTGATGGTGGTGACCCTGGTCTTGTTGCTCGCCTGCGCCTGCGCCCGCGCCTTGACCCCCTGATTGCTGTTGCTGATGAACATTGAGACCAGGACCAGGGAAGATGTCCAAAGTGTAGATGAGTCGGCTATAAGGCGGCGGGGGATGATTGGGAACATCTGCCTGAGTAGTAGGAGCCTGCTGAGCAGTCGGTTGCGCGTTCCGCGGCTGCTGAGTATTGACGTCGTCAGAGTTGCCCGGCGAGTTCATGCGCTGACGATTAGTCTGGCGCATGTCTTCCTCATCTACTTCCTCATCAACCCGCGCCCGCCGCGACCCAGTTTGCGGAGATGAGTGGGAGGATATGCCGGGCGATTGGTGGGTGCTATGAGCAGCATCCGACATGTCAACGTCGGCGTCAGGCTGGGAGACACTGGGGTGGGGTGGCATCGAGTTGACCGACTGAATGCCCGCGGGATCGGAAGGAACTCGCTGAGACGAGGGTTCGTCTGCGGCGGCCTGCGGAAGCGACGAAGAAGGATCCTGATTCTGTGTTGCGGAATCAGGGTTCGGAGGCGAATACAAAGACAAGTCTCCTACAGATTGCATGACATCTTCCACTGGTGGCTCTTCATGCTGTGCTGGACCTTCGCGCGACGCTGAATCGTCGTCGGATATGTGTTCGAGCGGCGGCATGTCAGCTAAGTCTGGGTCGTCAAGAGGAAGGCTTGGCTCTCGAGGTGGCGCTTGGTTGGTGAACCCACGGACAAAGTTCTGGATGGCTCGCCCAATATGCGGGTTGGCATCTAACAGGTGTTGCAGGAAACCGCCAACAATGTGTTGTTGATTGTCCATGAGAGAAAGAGCGTACAAGCAGTATGAAGTGAAGAAAAGAGTATGAAAGTGCCTGAACAGATGATCGTCGTCGTCAACAAGAGTGGTGGAGAAGGTTGCGCGGCACTGGCGGTGTAATATCCTGCTCTACAGTCGGCGCTGCTAGCTACCACTAGAACATTCGGCCCCAATATGGCAGGTTCCCACAGCCACTGCCTCGTCTGACTAAGCCACCATTGCGGGCCGGCTGAGTCGATCGTCTCCATCGTCGCTCGAAGATCTCAGAAAACGCGGTCCGCACGACATGTATGTATAGGCTGCCTTGCTGCACCACGGACACTCGCAGCCTGAGGTAATTAGTGGTCATCTTGGGCAGTGCACTCTACTGTATTAGTACGGAACCAGTGCCAGTTTGTTGAATGGGCCACAACGCCAATATCGGCTGAGTAAACGCAGCTGACAACCCAGGCCCACGCCTCTTGATTGAAGCTTGAACTTACCGGTTGGTCGTTTTCAACAATAATACATGCCGTAGAGCTTAACGGCACGAGGCCGAAGCTGGGCCATCCCCGCGCGAGACAATGGTCTCGATTATCGGATCCCAAATTAGCTGTAAACGGTTGTGCAGGGGATGTGTGAGGATCGCGCAAAGTGCAGTCTCGAGTCGCTGCAATAGAGAATGCGTCCGTCGATCAGACGCTTTCCTACTATACACTGCATGAATGGCCCTTGCCATGCTTGGTCATCTAGAACTTAATCAAGTACGGTGGACAGGCTCACGCTCATCGAACCCTTGCCATCAAACCCTCCGCGCCTAGCCCTCAAATACCGATACCATGGTGACCCAGTCAAGCCCAGACGTGCCGCTGGGTACTGGCTCAGTCTGGCTTTCGTTGCACGCTACAGCGTGGATGAACGCAGAAAGCGCCACGTATATCGGCTCGCGTGGCATCATCGCGCAACCCGAGAGTCCCTTCAAGCAGACCACCGACCCTAATCACATCTTGTTCGGCTTGTTTCTCTGTCCGTAGGTTCGCTACTCGCATTTCGCTCGGACAAATCGATCGCATCAGGATGCCACGCCAAGTACCCGATCGTGGTTGAGCTCAGTCCTAGGGTGACGCCTGCGGCAGGAGACTCGGAGTCGCACTATCTCCCTAGGCCATCTTCCCCCCGCGTATGGTTGACCATCTGTCCAGTATGCGTCTGGGGTCGATCATTTTCCGAATCGCGGATTCAGAGCGCCCCCGGATGCTTCGCAATCGATCACAATCGTTGGATGCGCGATCATTGCACCTGTGGGTTCCATGAGAGTCAAATCGAGATACAGCGGCGCCGGGCGGGATTGATGCTGTAGCGCGATCGCGATTAGGCTCGGGGCCTCGTACAGGGTCCATAGGCGCGTACGACCACCGTCCTAAGTCATTATGCGAGAGGTGATACATACAATACAGACTTCCGCTGCAAATATTATTCATATGAGCGCGCATGGTCCGTGACAGCGGGGACTCCTTCAAGACGCCACTTTAGGCTGACTCGTTCGTCGCAAGAGCTGCCGAACGGTTGGAAAACCGAACTGGTTTGAGTAGAGACGACATGTCACTTAAGCATCAAGTCGGAACACCCGCGAAACTCACTTGGATTGTCGGGTACAAGACGAGGAGGCAAGCGCCCAGCGTCCACGCCCACTTGACAGCCGTAGGTAAGGGTGCTGGAAATTGGCCTCTGCTCCACTTCGTAATCATGAGGAGTTCAGTGCCAATGGTAGCGAGTAAGAGCCAGACGTGTTGCCCCATGCGGACAGCTCTCCTAACGAAGCAGAGCATGCCGCCGCACATTTTCGGGGAAGGAGAAGCATCTGTCAGCGCTCTGCAGAACTTCGCACAAGTAAATGCACCTTGGATCGTTCATATATTGGTAGAGCTCTCTCACGGCCGGCAAGGCGCACAGAAATACTCCCGCCAGACGTGCAATTACAAATGGGTGGTCAGGTTCCATCCACAGAAGAGTCTGAGACGCGCATTAGTCAGTCCATATACCGCCCAAGTGGACGAATGAAATCTTGTGTGCCGACAAACCTTCAGATAGAAAGGATTGAGTTCAGCCGCAAGGAAGACAGCCAGAAGTAGGACCACCGTGAAGTAGTGTTGGAAGTCAGCCGTTCCCTCCCATTTGAAGGTTGTCCAGTCAGCCGGCGAGAATTGACTGATGACCCTTTTTGTTTTGGAGCGCAAGCCACGGCTTTGTCGGAGACCTCGCCATATGTAGTACTGTGTGGGAACCTAAGAACAACGATGGCTGGACACGGTGAAGCTGCCTTCTCTACCTTCACTTCAAAAAACTGACAGGTCTTCATTCCTAGGCATAGTGTTAGCAACCGGAGGCAGCCGGCTGGTTTTCGCTTCGCTTATCTGCGCGAGAGCCCACCTAAGTATGTCCCAAGCCAATTGCAGAGCAAGACGTCCAGAATCCACTGAAGCACACGTTAAAAGCATTAACGGTATGCCGCTGCCTTTAACTTACGTGGTCCCACCAACACTATTCGATGTTCAGCTAACCGGAACTCGGAGTCAATTCATAAGAGCCTACCTCAGCGAAGTTCGGTAATTGATGTTGCAGGCTATACTCGGCAAGCTCAAACGCAACGCTTAGGATCTGTCCATACGTGCAGTGAGACTACCTAACCAGAAATAGGAAGTCACATACTCACCCAACAGAACCAGTAGTCTCGCAGGATGAGTGCCTTGCCAAACCATCCGAGGGCATGCGCTAGGCAGAAGATATCGATAGCATCCTGTACGCGTTCACTCGTCCGAACGAGAATGTACAACTGAGCGGTGACGCTTACCCATATATTTGTCGGTGTCAAATCACAGTTTTCGGCGTAGCTCTTTTCGGGAAGAGGGCGTCCCAGACTAGGGTCCAGGAGCTTCATCATTGCTCGCGCGGAGCCGAGGTCTTGGAAAAGCAAGAACACTAGCGCCAGTTCATACAGTAGGTTGATACCCAAGACGATGCGCCAAAACGCTGCCGATCGTGGAACACGATTAGTGTATCTGAAGGATATGCTCCAGTCGAGGGATTACCTGGATGGGGGCGAACGAAAGGGCCATCCCGGAATTGTATCATGGAGAATAGAAGAAACGAAGCGATCGCTGCATAAGCACCACTGTGGATTTTGCAGTCCGTCAACCATTCGTCAAGGATGTTACGAGGAGAACTGACACTCTTCCCTTATCGCGCCCTTCTTCCAATACATCTTGGGTAGTCGCGACGTATGCTAGTATGGCCATTCCAGCGCCTAATGCAGTCAGAGTGATCGGTCGATAGAAGAACCTGAGAGCATCCTATACATGGTGACTTCATGAAAGGAGAATGATTGTACTTACTCTACGCTGGTATCATGCCTCTCTTGAAACGGCGTGATGCGGGTATATGGCTCCGTACGGTTGGCCTTGGAACTTCACGTTAGGGTATCAAAGTCAGTGAAGAGTAAGGCAACCTCCGCGCTCACATCGTACCCTAAAAACCATGTAAGAAGCAGTTACTGAACTCTGGAACGAAGCCGCCTACAGCGGACAGGTTGTCCGTCAAGCCCCGGCCTGAGCTCTAGCGCTTCTAGGATAGGCGTGGCGCTATGGGGATCTTCCGTGGGTATTGAGGGCTCAGGAGAGTGTGCTGGGCCGATTTTCACTTCGGACATGTTCGAGCGCACTCCGCGCGCAATGCAAGCGAGATGAACGTAGGTGGCGGCTGGTTGCAAACAGGCTGAGCCCGCCACGCCGATGACCGCGCGCCAATGTCACCACAGGTAACTACTTATGGTAACTGTTGTTGTCACAGAATCAAACGCTGCGATGCGCACAAGGTTCAGCATTGCTCTCCAGATGCGGCGCACTGCTACCGCAGTGAATCTCTGACTAGCATATGCTATTCGGTTGCCGCGCCGTCTTGCAAATGGTTCGCTGTGGCTTCTCGCTAGCGATTTGGGTATGCGGCGTGGCTTCGAAACAAGGTACCGACCCTGGCAGTCTTCTCGCGGCTTTAATCGTCAAGCACGACCAGTTACCTTGTTGGCTGGATTATTATCTGATGAGAACTGAGCTCAGAAGATATGAGCTCATCGCAGCCGAAGGGCGAGTGGGAATCCCTTTATTGCATTGATAGAGATTATCCTCAATTACTGAATGTCGATAACCAGTCCAGCCATTTCCAACATTGCTGAATTGTTCACAGATGCACTGAGGTTGGACCTGGTTCTATTGCGCATCGACGGTATCCGGTTCACACCCCTTGATTTGGCGAGCGGAGGCCAAATTCCCACTGGACATCGATCTCTGTTGAACAAAAATCAGAGTATATACGTAAACCCAAGCACGCAGTCCGTGGACCCGGGTGCGTTGCTTCAGAATAGGAACATCCGCCGTTTCTAGTGATGTCATCGCAAGAGTTACACCAGATCACGCTTCCGATGGCGAGAAAAGGTACCAAGAATGACTATAAGAGCCCTTCTGGGCGATTAACGTGGTTGTACGTGTACGACGTATAGCCGGCTCATTCACTAGTTCTAAGGCGGCGGAGAACGAGCATTCACTTGCTACCTCAAAAGTCGGTTAATTTGTGCGGAGAACGAAATAAGAGGAGATCTAGATGATTGTGCAGCAATGGTATGCCATGAGGAAAACGGACCCGGTCTGTGCATGGGAGTAAACTCTCGCCGCTTCAATCACTGGCCCGATAGTCGGCCTGGCATCATCTAGTTGTCACCGAGAAAAGACAACGACCGAGTCACACGTGCCTCCCGCAAGGGGCGTGTTATGATGTGCAGGGTGCATCTTTGATTGTGTGGTCGCTCCTGACGATAGTCAAAGATTGAGTAATGACGCACCAGCAGCACTGGGACTTCAGCCGACGTTTGTGACGTTAAGTTACGGCCGTCTGTTGGGCAACTGCACATTCTACGGGTGCCTGTCAATTCTTGCACTCAAGATGCCTGACAGCAAGTTATGGGGATTGAGTGAGGTGAGTCACACGTTTTCTGCGATTGCCGAGCCTGGGACTTCCGGATTTCGTGTGCCTGTCGATAGTCAGGATGTACCCGCTACTGTACCGCTAAATACGACAACCAGAATTTTACCTAACTTGCACATTGTGCTAGAAGTCCGAGAGTGGCATCCGGCGCGATCTTGAGCACTTGACGAGAGACATTGAGCCCGCAAACCATTGACCATTGCAGGCATGTGAAGCGAAGTCGACCAGACCATCGCTTGGGGCATCTATAGTTTGCGCTCAGCCTGATCAATTCACTGCAAGTGCATACCTAGTCGCCTCGCGATGGATTCTGAGTGGCCGGTCACAGTAAATAGGTTGCTTTTTGAGTTGATGGACCGAAACTCGCCCTACTACAAATAAGCCATGCAGATAGAAAGAGTCCAGCACTTACGGCAGCGTTCAGATTAATTTCAGAATCAGGTTGATGGGTCCGAGATAGAACGACGCCACCGAACAAACAGAGGCAAAGCCACAGCCTTGCCGCAGCATCGCAAAGTCCAAGCAGCCAGTCGACTAAATCTAAATTACGACTTCACGACAACTCGTGCTTCAGTGACATGTTATGGCTCCTGTCAAATATGTACGCCTCACATTTGTTCACGGAACCTTTCTTGGTGCTCCCCCTCTTCGCTTGCTATCGGTCGTGTCTCGACGACCTGTCTTGTTTCGACTCGCACGTCGGCTCATACTCGATGGAGCGTATGCAATCTAGGGATTTCTCTTCCCCATCGGCCTAGTTCGGCGTTCCTGGGTTAAGTCGGCGAGTTTTCATAGCCTACCTCCGCTAGGCAAGGTAGTGGTCAGGTCGACTGTCCCCAACAACCTGTAAGGTGTCGTAAATGTCTTCTGTTATTCAGACGGTGGCATTCTCCGTTGGTAGACTGCAATCTAGCCGCATCTGGCGACCTCAGACACGTTCCTGTTGACACGGCCTGTCGCGCCCGCTACAGGAGAGAATCCGGACGGACGATCATTATTGTCCACTCATCAGGGTGTAACCCCATGATCACTCAGGAATGAACTACTCAACAGATCGTCAGTGGCCCGACCTTCTTCGGCAAGTCGCCGTGAGTTGCTGTACGTTGTACACGCTGAGCAACCGTTGTGTCTTCCTTTGGTCACTGGCGGTCTGAGTCAGTAGGCCGAGGCCTTACAATTCACCAGCGTGCGCTAGCAAAATGACAAAACCCCGATTGGGTAGCGAATCGCTGTACCATGTCCGGGCGCGTGAGCTCGCGGAATACCGGCGTAGTTTGAATGCTAATTTGTATATAGTACACAACACTTTATGTCGGAGTCCGACGAAGGCATGGTTATCAGCCTTTCTCAGGTCTGGTGAGCTTGGCACCACTTTCATTGCAAAGGAGCCAGAATTTGACTCATACACGGATAATGGACATACCAGCCTCATACCAGGTTGTCACGGTCATTCCAATTGGACAGCGCTCGTGCGGAACCGGACTAGGAGGAATCGAGTTCTATGTTGCTTCTTCGGACGCTTAAGCTGAACTGGGCCTTCCCGGTCTTCTTCTATTCCGTGAGAATGCAACATACAATTCGGGCTGCTTCAAATCTCTTAGAAGGTGGGTCTCGAGATTTGGTGCGTTGCAGTAGCTGAATCGATCTGAACTGGGCAGACTGGAAAAAGCATCGACGCCTGTCCGAAAATGGCATCTCTGGACGTCAGTACGTACTAAGCGATGACACGCTTCATCTTCACTTGAACACCGCGAAGCCTTAATGCAATCGTCATATGGCGTTTGCGGGCTACTTAATATGTGGATGAATCAGAACTATCGCGTCTTCCGTTTCCGGAAATGCCGTCGGCCTAGGCTTGAAAGGATTGTGAGACCAAAGTCTCATCCCACGCTCTCCGGGGATACTATCGATCCAGAAGGTAATTTAGGCGCTTCCAAACCTTTGTCGGATTTTGAATCACGCCAAAAGACGGAAATGGTATGGACATCCCAGCACAGGTTGCTCTCTCTCCATTTATTCCTGCCCACGGGAGACCCTAGCGACGGGAGGCCGCATGCCTCCGCGACAGCGCTACCGTCGGGGCTGGAAGAAGAAGCGGAGCGCGAACAGGGCACTGCACGACTTGGCGGTGTAGGTGTATGACCAAGATCCATAACTACGCTTGCCGACCAACCTCGACTCGATCAGCATCCCAAATTCCCCGGCGCCCGTCTGGTCCTGGCCTGTGGAACGGGCTGGGCGTTGCAGCGTGATCCGGATAGACTGAATTAATTGTGAATAGAGCCGAACTGGATTCAGATTTCGCACAGCGGGGGCAAACGCTTCCTTGTTGGTACCTTGGTCGATAACGTACGTTCCATGCATCACGGCATCTTCAATGGCAGCGGTTCAGTGGCCTTGAATCTTATCTGCTTTCGCCGTGTTCGCGCGATGGTCAACTTCTCCGACTCGCACGTTATGTCACGCCCTGCAGAGACGCCTTTACCTACCCGGGAAGCCCAGGTTTCGTCCGGAAGCAGGCCAGGGACCGTGCCACCGACAGGCCGACCCATTTCGGTGCGACTTGTATCCGGAACCTTGCACGGTTCGCTGCATGCAGACATTCGCAGGATTAGCTCGGTGCCACTGTCTGGCGTCTAGGCTATGGCGCTGGCAAGTACATAAGTACGTACCATCAACCTCTCTTGACCTTGACCGTCGCCGAACATGAGCCTCGACACAGATTCCCACTCACCGCCCCTCCAGTTCAAGGGAGAAATTATGGATTTTGACTTGGGCATCGAGGTTGATCACCGCAAGAGGTGAGTCCCAGATTGTTGAAGCCAATGTCCTCATGGTGACCTTTGTCGTTGTTGTACAGGCGCAGGAATCGGACTACACAATCATGTTTAAATTGTCATACTTCCAAACGGAAGGTAAGATCATCTCTGTGCCTCGGTGCCTTGCTGTTAATGCGGCCTGTCGTCAGTGCGACCGCAAACGCCCATGTCAGCGCTGCATCCAGCTGGGATTGGTTTGTTCGATGTACTTCTTCCACCTGGCTTGGATTGAGGGAGCATTTAGACTGGGCTGTGCGTGTACGAAGTCGACGATCCTGCATTGAGGTTAGTTAATTTCGAGTCTGTTGATCACGTCGTGCTAAGGACTGCTGCCGCAGGGACGATCCCAACGTCGACGAGACCACTCGATTGCGAAATAGAATAGCCGAGCTCGAGAGTCTCGTGCGGGAACTTCGTGGTACGTCGCTTGCACTATCCATATGTCTAATGCCATTCCGACTGCGCTGTAGGCAAGCCTCACCCTCGATGGGCTGAACCTAACTACTGTGAAGGCGACGCCAACGAGAAGTGGCATTCAAGATCTGCGAAGCGAAATACTTCGCAGTTCCAGAGGAGCAGAGAAAGTCTCGGCCTCGCGGCAGGCAGTTCCTCACAGGGCTCCTCGACTGTGAAGACGGAGCAGTCCAGCGACTTCTCTCGTCCACAGTTGTACAGCCTCTCATCGTCACCCTCATCAGATTCCCACGATACCATCTCCGCTTCGCAGGCCTACTATCGCAACTACGCTCAGCATAACGGCCTCGACGAGTCTGCCGCCTACTACTCGTCCTCGTCCTCGAGCTCTCCCATGGGCTATCATGACGGAGATTTGCCGGCACAGACTAACGGGAATCACTACTCCCACCATTCATATACTCGCTCAGCGGTGCATACGGCTGACGGCCACATGGTGTCGTGCTCCTGCCTGACCAATCCAGCTGCGGCCCACCCTCTGATAGCCTTGAGGAATCAACTTCGAACTACCTCGCATATTCTGAGACAACTGCCGGAACATCATGCGCAACATGAGTGCCATGTCCTCAACAGAATCGTTGAGCTTGACGATATCATGCAGTGAGTTCCGATGCTTCGATCACGACATGCTGGTGCTGACGACGGCTTGCAGCGGATGCACTTCCGGGTACATGGCAGAGACACCATACGACACGCAAGTGCCTGCATCCTCGGAGAGCGAGCTGCTGTCACCTACTTCCGTTTCAAGCCAGTCAAGTCTCAATACTCCGCTACAGGAATGGTCTGCAATGGACGCCCAGGGTTCATATGAGTACTATCCGATCTCGGCGACCGAATACCAGAAAGCGTATCATGCTGCCTAATCGATATTCTTATTTCTATGATGTCAGGAATCTAGGACATAGCAAGTACCGCTTTTGACGTATGTATCGGCTCGGCTACCCGGCACATAATAGGTAGTCAGGTTCTTGGTTATTGAGATCCGCGACTCCGTCAGGATATACTATATACCATCATATAGACTGCGTACATGCCGACCACTTGGCGACTTCTATTCGCAATGCCCCCCGCCGTCGGACTTCAATTGAAAGTGAAATGTATGCTGATTCGTGCTGTCGGCCTTCGCCACATTCCCGTATGGGTCGAGCATCCACACGTCTCGTTCTGCGAAGCTGACGCTGCCGTCCCTGCGGATCAGCAGCACGGTAGAAAGTCGAGTGCCGTAGTACTCTTTGTGCTCCGACGGTTGAGTCACAAGCATGGGTTCTACTTGGATTGTATTGCGGAGCGCGGCGCGGTCTACAGGCGCAGGATGGCTCGTCCAGCTTTCGGTAAAACCCATATGCGTCAGCAGTTACAAGACTGATAGCGCGCGGTACCCACGTCAGGAGCCTGAACAAACGTTCCAGGAGTTCGGACTCGCTCGTGCCTTCCACGGCAATTTCGAGCACCTCCTGCAGCGCCTGGACGCCCTGCTTGACTTTCGGCCACTCACTTGCGCCGTGGCCGTCTATACCATTGGACATTCCACCGCAGCGCCTTTCGGCTTCTGTGAGGTCGCGCGCGGTTATCCTGCCACCCCCACCGGAATTTGTCACAAATGCTGACTCGAGGCACAGCGCGCGCCGGCTGTCGCTGTCCGCACTGCGAGGAGCCAGGAGCAGCATGTTGAAGCCCGCAAACCTGCCGTCCTCGGCGACGAGCTTATCTACTTCATCGCGCAGTTGCGCAGCCGGCACCTTCGGGAGAAGGAACGAGGAAGCGAGTTCGCCCCGCGTAGAGCCATACTGCCCAGGAGATTCTGTGATGTTGGTGCTGTGGAGGCTCTTAGCATAGGTGCAGATGCTTGTGGAGCGCACTGGCATACAGGAGTGCGACCCTTCCGAAACGGCTCACGCCCGCCCAGGTTCCGCCAGCGAGCAAGTCCCTGCCGGATAGGACCTGGCCGTCTGCAGATGGGTCGGCCTGGCCAATAATGGGCCCGAATGAATGGAAATGGGCATTTGCGGTCGGCCGAGAGAGATATTCGTCTCTGTTACTGCATAGGATTCTATTAACATTCAGGGTCAGCAGCTAGAAGCCCGCAAACTGACCGATAGGACGAACAGCGCGTATTCAGGGTGCTCCAGGGACCAGAATGCGACACACATAATTTGCTTGTGTCAACAGCGTGCAATAGAGTAGGGCCTTGTGTAATGCTTCTTACGGATGGAGGCGATACATGAGATCGCGGTCCAAAGCCGGGGTGCGAGCAAGTGACACAGGTGGTGGACTCACCCAAGGATAGTTGGCCTGGGATTCCAAAATTAAGCATCAAAACCACAGGGTATCGATCTCAGCTGGCTAGTCAGTATACCCCCGAAATGCTTGTTACCACTCGGGATAAGCTGCGTGTTTTCGGCATCTCAGCTTCATTCAAGTATGAGGTCAACATGAGGTCACTTGGTCTTAAAAGCGGGGATGCTCAAGCTTGTGTAACAAGGTTAGGCTGAGCGTATGTCCGACCTGTCGTACAACAGCCACCGACACCTTTGCCGCTTTAACTTTGACCCGCAATTCCAGGCCTCGAGCTGATTCAGGACAAACACTCACCCTACAGTGTCCAAGCGTGCCAAACGAGTGAGGAAGGAGACAGGGGTCGAGACTACTACGCGGATGCTCTGAATGTATGTAATCACGAAGTTTCGCGGATTTTCCTCCGGTGCAGCTAGTCTGACAGACACGTCGTGGTCGTGGTCAGTCAAACGAGGGGAGATATGTTGCGAGCTGTATCTCGGGGAACAAAGAGGGTACTGACCGGGATAGTCTCAGCCTTACCCCGGGCGTCTAACGGGCTTGATGACCGGAATCCAGCAAACTCTGGCTGTGCTGCTCTTCTCGCCTTGTTCCAAACTCTGTGCCATCCCTTCTCTTCTAGTCCCGTTCCACACTTTGGCCTCACACTGACCACACGTACCACATACTAAGGCTGTTGGGTGTCTGAGAGTCATGAGGTCTTCTACGATCATAATTTTGGACAATGGCGCGTCGACCATAAAGGCAGGTGTTGTCGGTGCTCACAATGGTCATCCCAAGTAATCAGCCGGCCTTTCTCACTGATGTTTTTACTGATTGTGTGGATACGAGGCTCATCACGAATGCGATTGTTCGTTCTAAAGGAGATAAGGCAACCTACATCGGTCATGAGTTAGAAAATTGTCGCGACTATTCTTCGCTACACTATCGTCTGCCCTTCGAGAAGGTAAGAAACACTTGATTTCTGGGTGTGAAGCACGGATCCGCTGATTCTCGTTGTACTGAAGTAGGGATATCTAACAGACTGGGATGCTCAAAAGGCCATTTGGGACGGGCTGTTCTCAGATGCAGTTCTAGCTGTCAGTAAGACTGCAGCCTTAAACAATATCCTGTCTAAAAGAGGCTCGGTTTTGACTGAAGGTGAAGACAGCGGAATCTTCACTCCTGATCACAGAACCATATTTCAATCCACCCAACATACAAGACGTGTATGACCAGTTCATCTTTGAAGAGTATGACTTCCATTCATACTACCGATGCACACGTGCGTCCCTTCCCGCAAATCGAATCGCGAAATCTAGCGCTCACAATCTCCTAGCCGGGTCGCTAATTCCATGCGGGAAACTCTACACAGACTCGGGCCTGTCCAGTCCGGAGTGCATGCTCATAATAGATAGTGGCTTCAGCTTCACTCATACCATTCCCATCCTTGATGGAGAAATAATATGGAATGCAGTCAAACGGTCAGCGAATGGCTTCCTGGCAGTTTCTACATGGACTGATTGCACAGCCAGAGTTGATGTTGGAGGCAAGCTACTGACCAACCAATTGAAGGAGCTCGCCTCTTTCCGTCAATGGAACATGATGGATGAGACACATATTGTGAACGATATTAAGGAGAAGTGTTGTTACGTATCCGCCGACTACAGACAAGACGTGGAGACTTCTCAGTACGTCAAACCTACTGCGCCAAGCTTATTTGAGCTGAGTCTCTGTAGCCTGGACCCGAAAAGGAACCCTATCGTACAGGAATACATACTACCGGATTTCTCCATAAACCGACCCGGGAGGGTTCGGAAACCGGGCGAGCCGCTCGAAGAACATGCCCAGGTAATGTACATGAACAACGAACGGTTCACAGTGCCGGAGATCATCTTCCGCCCAGATGACATTGGTGATTGGATTCATTGTCATCTCCGCAAGAGACTGTTCTCAGCCATCGTGTTAACAGGTCTGGAGCAATCTGGTATTGCCTCCACAGTAGCACACACCATTAGTCTGCTGCCGGTAGACCTACAAGGAATGTTTTGGGCTCACATAGGCCTCATCGGTGGGAATGCCAAGCTTTCAGGGTTTGGCGAACGCCTGTTAGTTCCTCCCGCAGATCAGTGATTGGTCGCTCACCCTGCTGTCATGCAGTCGGCATGAGCTCCGCTCGCTGGCGCCTATTGACTGTGAGGTATCCATTTTTAGTCCAGACGAGTGCGTTTCATTCCGCTCAAGAATTGGGTAGGCACTGACATGTTGTTCTCAAGCCCTGTTCTAGAAGCCTATCGGTCTGCCGTGGCTTTTACCGAGAAGCCTGCATTTGCGCAGCAGGTGGTAACTAGAGAGGAATACTTGGAGATGGGCAGTAACGCGTCTCGGAGGAAGTTCAAAGATTGGAAGCCAATCTCTGTGGATACGAGTAAGGGGGCGGAGCAAGCGAGAGGAAGAGGCGCTACCAGGCCGCAGCGGACCGAACGTGGCATTAGCCCACCGTCTGCGAGAAGGGGCACGAGAGGGAAAGGCAAAGGACGAGCTACGACAGCTCGGCGCCAGGGTTAATTCGTAGTTGTCCATTACTGTCACATTTGCATTTGTTCAACTCGAAGCGGAAATCGTATTGCACCTACTCGCCTATCGCTTCACCTTGCACTGTTTCGTTTCAAAACCTCGACGCTAACCTCGTTCAGCAATCCGACGATAAGACCGGGTTCCCGGGCTATGGCACTATACACTACCGTCATGCCCTGCGTACAGTATGTATATGAACATATATAAGCGGAAGATCTCACGAGGTAAAGGTACAGCCAGAGAACGGTATGTAGCTTCTGGCGGGGAGGCAGGGAGACAGTGTGACGAACACTAGTGGTTATGTCAATACATCCGCCGGGCGCACATGCATCTCCGGATCTTTCAGGTGCAGAAGCCACCTTCACGATGGGGTCAGTGGTTCCTCACCAATAAGGAGCAATGATGGCACTCACGAACGGAGGAACGAAGCTTCACGTATGAATCGCGTTGGATCGGACAACGACGCCGACGACACGCTCACGTCTCGCCAGACTTTCGCAGGGATCAGGGCCGGGAGCCCTTGCAGCACACGAAAATTGTGCTTCTCTTGAGGAGTCAGGTCTTCGAATATGTCTGGAATTTCCCGCTTGTCCACGATATGCCTCCGGTTGAGGACGTCCACACGAGTATCCTTCACGAAGAACGACATCCCGGAGTCGTCAACTTGGGTGACTGTAACCTTCGTTCCGAAGGCAACCCACTGTTTGCCGCCCTGAAGGGGAGCGAACCAGCCAGGTACCTCCCTTGTGTGCTCAACAAGTTCTCCAGCCCCGCGATGCTGTGCATCAATTCTTAGTCGCTCCATGATCTCGCGATTGCGGTCGTCGTGTTCGAACATATATTCATGCACTTCAAGGTGGTATTTATTGAGCCTTTGAAGTGGCAGATCTCGGCTCGAGAAATACCTCAGATCCAGCGCGACCCCTTCATCGGCAACATGGTCCAGTGCGGAGGGATTAGGCGTCAAGCCGATGTGCTTCGTCATCTGCGCCTGGATCATTTCTATGCGCTGACGGTCTCCCGAACCCTCGGGGAACTCGAGGGCAAGCATCGTTGTGTCAATCTGGTACGCGACGTAGGCACCCTCTTTCCACGGGCGTTCGCCCTTTTCACTTCTAGGGCAGACTTGGATAACGGTAGCCGTCGACTCCGGAGAACGCGCGAGGTCAATGACTGGCGATGCTGATGCGGGCGGGGACACGTTGGGGGTGGCAGAACCGTCTACTTGGGACGGAACCACGGCGGCTGCGAGGCTGGGCTGTCTAGCCATACCGCCGCTCCTCGAGTCACGATGAGACCTCATGCGATTCGCTCGAGTCTGTGGAGTCCGAGGACCAGGCTCGGGCGTTGACGAGACGCGGCGCTGGATGGAAGCCGGAATCCCTGTTGGGGGTGGCAGGGGACGAGGAGTCCTAGCTGTCGGCTCAAAAGCTGGGGCTGGGGGGGCCTTACGTTTGCGCCCTGCAAGAGTTTGCGAAGACCCAGCTATCGCATCCGTGTCCGCGGCGGCATAAAACGTTCTAGGGTCCGTGACATCTGATTCGTGCGTCGGCGAACGGTACAGTGGCAAGGAGAACTGAGGCGCGTCGTAGGAAGGCGGAGGACGGTATGTGGGACCTGCGGAATATGCCGGGGCAACCAGGTGAGCAGGAAAAGCGGTGAGACGCGAAGAAATCACAGAGGGTGCAGGAGTTGTGTGGGGTAAGGATGCCGTGGCACGAGCGACTGGAGGCATGTGGTTCAGGCGCTGATTTGGAGATAATCCCTGTGAAAGAATGAAGGTTCAGAATCTGGCTGTACTTCACCGAAGCTAACACTTGCCTGACTTCTGACGTAAGCCCTGTAGGCATCCAACACATGCACATCTTCGCCGTAAAACCCCCGCGGGAGTAGAGGTATGCCCAGCTGCTTCGAAATCTCGGCGTGCCGAGGGTGTGGGGACACCTCGTTCAAGGGTCCGCTCTGTGCTGCGGTCGACACTGCCTGCGGGCCTGAGGACGACGATATGCTCGACCTGACTGCCTCTGGATGGGCGTGCGGAGGCGGTAGGCAAGCAGGCAGCGATATTGGCCCTTGATGTCCAGCGAAGATCGAGGGGACCACAGGGACCCTAGGGATTGCAGGGGGAGGTTTATCGTTGACCTCGTAGGTCATTCCACCGCTGTCGACGGGTCGAGCTATTTTCGACGTTGCTGAACCTCTCACTCTCTTCCTTATCTGGGGGGCCGCATCGTCGTCACTCTCAGATGACACAATTAACGTCGATGACTCGGCTCTCGCTTTCCGTCTTTTCGTGGGGCGTCCTGCTGGCTCCTGGGGCGAGCCGTCGTTGGAGCTGGTGAGAGAGCCGGAAAAGGAGACCCCAGTACTCGCTGTGGCCCTCGCAGGAACGAGGCCAAACGTGGGAGCACAGGCGGTAACTGCCGTCGCCGTGGAAGAAGGGTTTGTGCCTGCGGGCACAACGGGAGCTTCTGCGGGGGCGAACAATATGTCTGCAGTGGGCGAAGCCGAACAGACGGAGGAAGAGAGGGCGTCCAAGCTGGGCAGGACGGGCGGCGAGAGGCCAAACAAGTCGTCAAGAGATTGGGTTGCCTCCCGTGTTAAATCGCATGGACTGCCAGCCATGATAGTCTCAGGGGGCCCCGCATCCGCGGCAGGGGCATCGTCTGACGGTTGAAAGTACTGCGTGGTCGTACTGACAGGCGCAGACTCGCAGGCTTGCGCGTGGCCCTGAAGCGTATGTGCAGATTCACTCGCCTGGACATACGGTTGCGGGGTCAGTATGGGGGGCGTCCCACAGCCTTGCACATTCGAAGTCGTTTCCAGAACAGGAGTGGTTGGGTTCTGAGCCAGGTTGTCAAACTCCTCTAGTAGGCTGGAGAAATCTGAGAGGTCGGCACAATAGTCCAAAAAGCCTGAGGCAAAGAGGCCATCGCTCGCGGCAGGTGCGGCCATGTTCAACAAGACCGGGCAGGGGGATGATGGTTCGGACAACAGAGGAGGCCGTCTCGACGTTGGCGGGCTCCATTATGTAGGGCTTCCTAGGTCAAAGCGAGTGGCCCAAGCGCCACTGCCGCCACACATGGGCCCGTACCGCGTGTTGACGACCGAAACACAAAGACGCGAAACGATGACGACCGACCACAGCAGTGCATTATTAGGCAAGGATAGATGATACAAGGCTCTAGCTCTGTTTAAGCACCCCTGTACAACAATACAAAGACACAAGTGTGACAATAATCGTACCGAGCGACGAGCGCCTAACGTCGACGGGGATCCTAACCGTATCAAGCTGCGCCTTCACGGTCCATTCGTCTCCGCTTGCGCTCCTGCTCTTCGAAAATCAACCTCTCCGCTGCGGTGATGGGCGCTTTTCTCTTCTCGCCAGTCACTTTCTCTGGTTCGGCTGGTGGCGCAGCGGAGGTTGACAAAGAAGCAGCGGCAGCCTTGAATACGTTTGGCCGCTTGAGTGGATTGACAACAAGCTTCAGTGAGTTAGCCGCGGGCTTCAGTGAATTGATCTTCAACCCGCCTGGCGGCCCTGTGGTAGTGCCTGGGGCGGCGGGTGCCTTTGGTGCGAGGGAGAGTACGACCTTCTCTGTGGTTTCGTCACGCTTCAGACCTTCCTCTACGGGAGGTGGCGAAGGATCGGTAGGGGTGACTGCAGCCGCCCGCTCGATCTGCTCGCTGAGGAGCACACGCTCGCGCTGTTCGTCTGACATAGTCATGCGTTCCTTCTTAAGCGATGCCTCCTGTTACAATAATATTGAACACCACATAATAAGTGGCCGTCATGGCTGCAACGTACCTGCTTAGCTAGAGCTTTCGGACTGTTATCAATCCATGCGATGAACCACCCTTTCTCCGTCTCATCCACCCTTGCAACACCTGTCCGGCCCAGATGCTTCGCAAACTCCGTCAGCGTAACCCATCTGGTCGCGTTCATATGCAGGTGATGCTTGTCCTGGATGAACTCCTGGTATACCGTGTTCGCCTTGACACGCTTCGTGCCGAACCGGCGGGACAGGAGCTGGACGAAGTCATGTTGGAACTGCGAGGAGAAGTCAGAGATGTGTCTGCCGGCGTTCTCGCCCACGACGAGCATCTGCCGGAGGTGGGACTCGGACTGCGCATGACATTTGAAACCGTTTTCGTCGCGACATTGTTTCTCGCAGACTTGGCAGTACCACCGGAGCCGTTGAAGGCCTTTGGCCTTCATCTTGTTGGCCAGGTACTTGGGCGTGCCGACTGTGAGCAACGGTTAACAGTTGTAAATGTAGACAACATGTATCAGACCTTCTGCTCGAGGCATTTTGACAGTAGAGGATCGCAGAGATGAGTTGAGAGTGTTGAGCTCGAGAGTGTAAGCGTAAACCAAAGAGCAGCCGCGCCACAACCCTTTTCGGGGTTTCCTCACAAAAAGCTGAGTAAGACGGAGTGTGAACTTCAGAAAGGGAACGACCAAGCTCCGTTTACTACAGTCTCTCCCACGGTGTCTTATGAGTCGCTCCCACTGCGCGTCCTTTCTGCACCTTATATCGTCGTCTTTGTGCGTTGGCAAAAATGCTGAGTGCAAAGGCAAAAGGAAAGCAGCGCGCGGTCGACGTGGGACCTGGTTCCAGTCAAGAGGCACTGACCAACGACCTGGTCATTCGCTTCACTGAGGGAATCCCTGACCTGACAATACAGGTCGCAGAGAAGGATGTCGTCCGGGATGTCAAACGGAAAGTACGCACTCAATGCCCATTCATTCTCAACTGCAGTTTTTATCCGTGATTAGATTCGTGACTCCAGACCACAGCTGGAGGAGCGTCGCCTAAAGCTTATCCTTGCTGGTCAATTACTCACGGAGGCGACCCCGCTTTACCCCCGCCTCGCATCTCTCGAGCAACGTCAACGCCGCGCAGCAACCGGCGAAAGTTCAGTACACAACGAAGAGAAAGAGGGCGCGAGCACCACATGGCTTCACTGTTCCGTCGGTCCTCAGCTGACAGACGGCGAAGAAGAGGAAACCGAGGTACAGGTACGTGACCGTGTATGGTTTGACGCAGCTGAGTGCTTATTGCATCCGTGGGTTTCCGTAGACAGCGCAACTGAAGCCCCTCCGCGGCTTTGACAGGCTCGCGGCAGCAGGCTTCTCCGAGCAGGATATTGCAAACATCCGGCTGCAGTTCCATGCGCACTCCGCCGGGGACTACATCGACCAGGACTTCGAGACCGATGAGGACTGTAAGCAATTCATTCGTCTGGGCTCGTTTGCTCTTACTGATGGACGGTGTGCAGTCGACGAACACGCACGCGCTCTGGAAGAGCAGTGGATTGACTCCTTTGATAATGGTGGAGGGGCATCGCTGATCTCGCCTTCCCGCGCGTCTCACACGATAATGAATGGGGTTGTCGTGGGATTTTTCTTCCCGCTTATACCACTGTTTTTCATGCGTCCGCCCAAGCTTGCCGTATTTTGGGAAGATGGTAGCGAGCACGAAGCAATCAGCAGCCTTGTCTTCTCGTAAGCTCCCGCCCATACGCTTGACTAAGGTTGACAATTTGCTGACTTGTGCGCTTGCGCGTGGATATGCATGTGGCGTGCAGGCGACGTATACAGATGGGGATCATTGTCGGCTTTCTACTGAACGTGATATTTGGTCTATGGACTTACCTGCTGACCTCACCTTAAGGATAGCTTCTTCCCGCGCAGCCCGACAGGCCCGATGTTCGCATGGCGGAGAAGTGTCGGACGACAGTAATTTCTGTCTTTGGCGATACCGTATTGTGAAGCGTTGAATTACAGTCTGAATCAATGGACGGGCTGTTGGTCTTGCGCCAGTCTCTAGTACCCGCATCCCCATATTTGTTACGACGAGGGAAATAGTTGAGTTGGATCTCAAGCTTTCGATGAGCAAGTTTTGGTTGTCGCGCGAGCAATTACAAGCTGCCACAAGGTCGTCGTGCATGGACATTACGTATCCTGTTAGAAGTATGTTGCTTAAGCTGGGTGTTCCTGTGGACTTGCCTGGCTGCACGCTGAGGCAGCAGAGAGACCGAAGTACAGACGAGAAATAGCCCATTAGATGGACAAAACGCACGTAAATAATATCGAGTCCATGCTGGTTGACGGAGACGATGACCCGATGTGGCGAAAGCGCGACGCGCGACGCGTCCGGGAACGCGGGTGTGACACAACGCGTACATGCGTTGGCCTGAAAAATTTGTGCTTCGTTCGTCCTGGCCACTCGCCACTCGCCACCCGTCACTCGCCTCCGCCGTATACCCATCCTCCACATACCCGCCGTTTGTATCTTCACCTTTCCCAGAACCCTCATCTCCTCCAGCTCCTGCAGAAATGGATCTTCAAACACTTTCGAATCTTTTCGCAACCACGTATAGTCCTGATCCCAATGTTCAAAAGTCCGGGGAGCTCCAGATCCGCAAGGTACGTGACGTCTGCCTTACAAACATGCCATCGCCATGGTTCAGTCTGTTCTGTACAGATCGGTGGTCAGGAGGGCGTGGTCACCGCCATCTTGCAGATCATTGGAAACGATAACATCGACCTGTGAGTTTCCTACGCGTCGTCCTCTCGCATATCTCTACAGCCAGTCGCCTTGCAGCGCAACAAAGCAGGCAGCGGCAGTCTATCTCAAGAATCGCGTCTACACCTCATACTTTGTCGAGCCCTCCCAACAGCGCGCAGACCAGGTCCCCATCGCCCCCTCCGATCGCAATGCCCTCAAGGCGGCTCTCCTCCAGCTTCTCGCCGCCTCCCCATCCAACCTGATTACCGTCCAGCTTGCCAGCACCCTCAAAAACATCGTAGCACGCGATTTTCCTGACAATTGGCCGGATCTCCTCAGCAATGTGAAGCAAATGCTTGCCAGTAGCAATGTCCGGGAGGTATCTGCTGGATGTGTGGCCTCACTTGAGATGGTCCGGGCCTTCCGGTGAGTGGTATCTCCGTTACTAGCCGTGATGCCATGCTGCTCTGGCTCGCTCTTGTCCTTCCTCTCCACACCTATCTAAGTTCCGCAACGGTTGTGTTGTGACTTCCGCGTCGCTATCGTGTCTGTCTGGCTAATCACGCCATCACCATGCTTACTAGCACACCTGACTACGCCCGGCACCGTCCAGGTGTCCTGCATGACGGCTTTGCCAAATTGTAGCTGCTGCCCCGGGATTGTGCCCACATGGCTCAGTGGTATAGATTTTGTGCGGAATGACGAATTGTAGTCGCTGTGAGCGGCTGCAGACCCAGATGCCGTCTAGTTTGAGTCACCCGTCTGCGTTTGGTTCCTGTCTACGTACTGAATGCGGCGATAACAGCGCACCTATTTGGTCCACAGTGATAACGGGGTTTCAGCTACTAACTGGCCTTCCTGAGGCCCCTCTGGGGTCAACCGTTCTGCACGATGATGCACAGTATGCATGAAGAAGCCTCTGCTATGGTAGCGTCGGCCTTTCTGGCTTGCAAGGGCATACTAAGTTAGCCGCTCGTTTGTGCGCGTCTTATCTGCTGTGTTATCACCGTCATCAAACATTGGATGGCGTCGAGGTGTGCAAATTGCTCAACACTGCCTAGTCAGTCACGGTCCCCGTCTCTGGGAAGCCTAGACTAGAGGACTTTCTAGAGGTTTTTGGTGTCAAAAGCTAGCAGTGTCATATTTGTTTACACCGAGAGCTTCGTTCGATGTCTTGCGGACTCCCGGCGAGCCGATGCGGCGGTAGGGTTACTTCTCCATGACCTTAACAGCTATGACAACGGCACAGAAACAGACACCATAAACCTCGTTCCTAGAGTACCCAGCGACGCGCTGGTCACCTTGAGGTTGCACGACGCTTCGAAATGCGCGTCTATTCAACGCCTGTGCCATCGCGCAGGACCCTGTGTCGCGGCAGCTTTAAGTACTTTCTGCGCTGCTAGCTCTGAATCCTTTTCGTAACTCGGAGTCTGTCCGCTGGTTTGGTTTGCGCCAGCCCCTGCAATGGTGCCTCTTGTCACACGCGGATATTCTTTGGCGTCCCGCGGACGCTCTCGTCGGTCAGCAACGGCGCATAATGCCGGTATCCTGTGGTTTGCGCGCTGAGTACGGCTGCACAGCATATGTCGCGCACGTAGTGTCCAGATACCCTGCATTTCTCTGTGCTCCTAGCCAGACATCGGACTAACTCTCTGGCCTCCAGCTTCCGCCAGAACAATGACATCCTCCCCAAACTCGTTGTCGAGCAGTTCCCCGTGCTCGCCAACATTGCTACCCAGCTCCTATCCAATCCACCCGCCGATGCCTCCGCCGAAATCCCATTCATGTTGCACACGATCCTCAAGACGTACAAGACATCCATCGTGCTCTCCCTCAGTCCGCATCAGCAAAGCGCCGACAGCATCGTGCCGTGGGGCCGGCTGCTCTTCCAGGTCGTGAACCTATCAATTCCGACTGACGCGGTACCCGAGAATGAGGACGACCGCGAGCGGTCCGAATGGTGGAAGGCAAAGAAGTGGGCGTATGGCATCTTGGGGCGGTTGTTCCACCGGTACGGTAATCCAAGCCAGTTGCCGAGCTCGATGCAGAAGGAGTACGGCGCGTTCGCGCAGCACTTTGTGACTACCTTTGCGCCGGAGATCTTCAAGGTTTACCTGCACCAGGTGCAGCTCTACGTCTCGGGACAGGCGTGGCTATCGAAGAAGTGCCAGTACCAGATCTTCACATTCCTCAACGAATGGTAAGGCTCGCGTTTCTTCTGCGGAGCATAGCTGAGCGCATGCACGTGCAGCGTGAAGCCGAAGTCAACGTGGCAAATGCTCAAGCCGCATTTCGAGGAACTCGTGACGTCCTATATATTCCCCCAACTGTCCTTCACGCCCGAGAGGCAAGAGCAGTGGAACAGCGACCCTGTCGAATACATCCGCAATGTCATCGGTGAGACCCCTTCATCATTTGTTACGCGTCCGGACATTCATCCTCAATACAGATGAATATGAAAACTTCAGCACGCCCGTCTCTGCCGCGACGTCCTTCCTCTTCTCGCTCGCGAGCAACCGCACCAAGGTGACGTTCTTGCCGATCTTGGGCTTTATCAACCGGGTGCTCCAGTCGTATGTCGACGGTCATTGCGTCTCTATTGGAACTGACAGTCGACGGTCATACAGGAAACCGGCACCTTCTCAGCGCTTCGGCGCTCTCAACATGACCGCTGCGCTTGGCCCGTTCATCATGCGCCACCCGGACGTCAAGGACAACATGGAGAACTTTCTCGTGCAGTACGTCCTGCCCGAGTTCACAAGTCCCGAGCCGTATATGCGTGCGATCGTGAGTGCCTCATTCTGCTGCGTGTTGCGCGAAGATCTGACGTGCTGTCTACCGTAGGCATGCGAGGTCCTTGGCACAGTCGAGAAGAACGGTATGCAGTGGTCGAAGGAAGAGGTGCGCTCAACAACTAAATGTAGACGTGTTGTTGATGCCCCGTGAAGGTCCTTGGCCAGCACTTCAACGCTCTCTCGGGGTGCTTGGACGACCCTGAGTTGCCCGTCCGCATTCAAGCGTGCATGGCACTCACCGAGATGATCGTGGTGCACGAGACTGGTGAGCGTCAAATTATCCTATGTGGGACCCGGATCTCATCGACTTCCAGTGAAGACAGCTGTTGCACCTCAGGTCGGCAAGGTCATCCAAAGTAAGCCAGCTGATACTCTCCTAAGTATTGACTTGTTCCTGACCGCGAACCCGTAGCTTTGCTCAGGCTGTCCGAGGAGACAGATCTTGATGTCCTGAATTCTTGCATGGAAGTGATGGTGGAGCAGTACCACCAGGAACTCCTGCCCGTTGCTGCCGAGCTCACGGCTCGTTTGGTATGGCATACGTGGGTCGAGAGGCGCTTCGCGTTGCTCATGTTGATCTTTAGTGCGAGACCTACTCTCGTCTGGCGAGGGAGGCGCAAGCTCTCGACGACACCGACTCTAACAATGTCGACATGGACTCGCTCATGGATAGCGATGCTGGCGAGGATAAGACTTTCATGGCTATGGGTGTAGCTAAGACTATCGGCACAGTATGTGGATTGGCATTGTTCGATACTACAAGTAAACCTGACTTGCTCCGCAGATCATTACCTCCGTTGATTCCTCCCTCGAGATCCTTGCACAGATCCAAGAAATTATCATTCCCACTGTTGTTCAGACCTTGGAAAATAAATTTCTCGGTGCGTTCTATGGTTGTGTTAGCCTCAACGCACTTCTTACAATTTTGCATATTCCGCAGACCTGTTTGATAACATGTACGACCTCGTTGATAGCCTGACCTTCAAGCTGCGCAGCATCTCGCCGAATATGTGGCCCGTGTTCGAGCTTACTTACAAGATGTTCATGGGTGAAGCCATCGATTTCTTGGATGGTGAGTAGGCTTTGTTCGTTTTGTCTAAAGTCGACTTACATCATACCCAACAGAAATGCTGCCAAGTTTGGATAATTTCGTCTCGTATGGCACCGATGTCTTCAAAGCGCGCCCCGACTACAGGCAGATGCTGCTTGACATCTACACTACATCGATTAGCAGCGACCATCTCGGCGAAAACGACGCCGTCAACGGTTGCAAGCTCGTCGAAGCCGTGATGCTCAACCTGCGTGGCCATGTTAACGATGTGAGCTCAATTAAACACTTATCTTAACTAGCGGTCGTGATTAGTTACATGCACACGCAGGCTCTTCCCACTATCATCGCCACGGCGATTAAAACACAGGAGGCTGCGAACACGACGACCCTCAAGCTCGCGAACCTCGAAGTCCTCATCAACGCCGTGCTCTATAACCCCGGCGCCGCGCTGCACGTCATGGAGTCGTACGCCTCCGGTACTGCGCGCGCATTCTTCGATAAGTGGTTCGAGGCGATCAACGCCGAGAACCGGCTACCGCGCGTGCATGATAAGAAGCTGAGCATCATGGCGCTGTGCGCGCTGCTCGAGATGGACCCTGCCCAGATCCCGGACTCGGTGAAGGAAGGTTGGCCGGGCATCGTGTCCGGCGCGCTGCGGATCTTCAAGGATCTCCCGAAGGCAATCGCGGCGCGAAAGGAGCTCGAGGATGCATTCCAGGCGGACGATGACGAGGAGTCGAACGAGGCGGATGACGCGCAATTCCTGAACATGAACGAGGAGGATGGTCGGTACCTTTCTGCCCGTGTTTTATGCCGCTTGTAGCTTATGGACCCGTGCAGACGATGTTTGGGACGAGGACTCTGCGTACATGGAGATGCTGGCAAACGAGGGCGCGCGCCTGCGTGAAAAGTCTGCGCGACAGGCTGCGGGCGAGGACGACGATGAGTCAGAGGAAGAGTCTGATATTGGTGAGGAGCTTGGCTACATTAGCCCGCTCGACCACGTCGACCCCTACGTGTCCTTCAAACAGGCTTTGACCGGTATGCCTACTTCCCTTCACCTCTCATCGACAAGACCGGCTAACGCTTCGCGACACCTGTAGCTTTCCAAATGAAGAACGGCTCAGCCTACCAGCTGGCGACGACCTCACTAAACCCAGACCAACAAACGATGCTCATGGAGCTCATGCGCATTGCCGAGAAGAGCGCAGCTGCATAGATGATTCAAGGGAGTGCTGTGACTCGTGTGCATGGGTTCTGTTGTGGCTTGTTGCCTGAAGTCTATCCGTCGTTAGTTGTCCCTCCTGTCGTGTTTCATGCTTCGCCGCTCTCGTAATGTCGATGCCACCGTACTCCAACTAGTCCTCCATACATCGTTTGTGATAATACAGCCTAGATATATTAAGCAATCGATATTGGATGTTGAGCGCTTAGAACTTAGGTTCGACACATTCACCTCACGCGGAGTATCTTGTATTGGCATTGGAGCTAGCTGAGCGATGTAGTCCGATCTGAGGCCTGAAGGCTGAGCTCAACACCGGGATAGTGATGGGCGCTTTGTCAGTTCCTCTCTGGCTCGAAGCTGACCCCAACTGGATCCTACGCCATATTGTAGTCTGGCCTCCGGCGGGCCGCCAAGCGCGATCCTTGATTGCATTCTATGTTGTCGGTAAGTTGTTTCATCATAATATCTACCTACCTGCGTGCTCCCTGAATTCAGATGAGCTCGACTCAGAGAACACTGCAGTGTGATAGGAGCCTTGTCGAGTCCATACTGTACACTGGTCGCACGCTAACCAGCCGCCACGTCTAACACGCAGTACCGAGTGTTCAATCCTAGTCTTCCGCCCATCTAGTAGTCCGTCTTCGGCTCCCTCGGTAACGCCCGCATCTTCTTCAGGTACTCGCCCATATCCTCCAAGCTAAACTCCGTTGTCCGCGTGAGCGGCAAGATGCTCTCCCCGCGCGCGGCGTACTGCGCGAGCCTCGCATTCGTCCCCGGCTTCGTCCTATTCATGCTGTAGATCTTGATGCGGTGTGCGGACGAGGTGACGTGGAGGTCCCAGCTGGAGACACGCGCGCGAACACCCAGTGATTAGACATTACATGCGGTTGGTAGGAGTGGGAGTGCTTACTTCCAGGCTGAGCGCACGAAGGTCGGCTCAGTGTTGCACGATGAGTCCCATGTGCGCGCGCAGAATTCGATCCAGCCCTCTGCGTCGACAGGGACGGAGATTTTCCAAAGGCGCCATGCGTGGTAGTGCTGTGGGAGGCAGCGGATATCAGGAAACACGTCCAGTGGTCAGCTAATCGAAGGGATCGAAAGCGTGCGTACCTTCTCTGTCATGTCAGCGGGGTCGACCTGATACCATACATGGCCGCTGCAGAAATCAGCAACCAGGAATCAACACTTGTGAATAGGCCAACACACCCGTCGGGTGAAATTTCCACTCGCTCTGGCCAGTTCCCACCACCACTGTACGCCCATCCGCACAGCTCGATATGCCCATCGTGAATAATGGTCTCCTTGTCCCTCGGGAAAATCATCGCGCTCCTGCAGTATCAAGATCCCGGAACTCAGCTTTCTGTCTCCGTTCACATGAAAATTGGCCTCAAACGAAAATGAACGCACGAAACGGGCATGTTCTGGATGGAGAACCCATTTGAATACTTGACGTTGTGCTTCCCTATCTGGCTAGTGTAGTAGATATACTCCTGGCTCTGCACCGGGCCCAAACTCGGCTCCGCGAGCGCGTTGATTTTGTAGAGCCACTTCGTGCTCCGCGCACCGATGATGCCCGACACCACGACACGGACTGGATCGGCGAGCAGGCACCAGTTCAAACATACGAGAGCTGCAGGCACATAGAAGACGTACGGGGAAAGCCATGAATCTTAGGCAGAGGCTTGCCGTTCATCTCCCACGCGAGGAGGACCTCCTCTCCGCCGTTCGCGCGCACCTTGCGGTACGGCACAGAGACTGCGTAATTGTATACGTCGCCCTTCCTGCAAACAGATGCGGTGAGGCCGGGTCAGCGTCTGAAGCCGAAACATGATTTACAGGGGGTATGAAGGGAGAAGGGGGTGGGGCAGTAAGACCAGGAACAGGATGTATTTAGAGGTGGGGGAAGGGTGCGATCGCATAATCATGAGAGAGAAGGCTTACTTGAAATACGTATCAGCACCCAAGAACTCGAGGTGCTTCGCCTCGGGTTGCAGACCATCGCAAGCAATCTTGAGCAGCTTCTTAAGTGGGACGCCGCGGTAGACGGCTGTCCCACTGTTTGAGCAATTGGATGCGGTGAACATGCGTGCGTGTATCGCATGACTGCAACTGCTTACATTGCACCTTCGCCCCATGGCTGCAAAATCTTCGTGAGGGGGAAAATAGAGCATAGAGGGAAGTAAAGACACACAGCATTGATGAGCTCGTCGCCATCTCCCGGATACTCCTGGATTTGTTCGATGCGACGCGTGCCACTGCACTGGAGGGTGACTGTTATCGTGATTTGCCTGTATATCAAACCGCCAATACACATGAGTCACTATGGCAATTTAGACATAAGCATCTGCGCACGGAAAGCGAGTCTCGTCCTTTAAGTCATTCATAGTCAGTTTGATAGGCTTGTTGACCAGTCCGCCGATCTCCAGCTCGAATGCGTCCTCGTCGATATCCGGGATCCCTCCATGGTTTCTTACACTGTAGATGAGTGTCACTATGACTTCAGCATATTTCTATATACATAGTCACTTACAAATGATATTTGTTGTCCGTGAGCTTTCCCTCCATAAGCAACTTTCTGGGAGTCTCGCCGTTGTACGGGAAATCCAGCAGGTGGATCATGTCATGCTTCTCCTTCTGGACGGTCTCCCAGCTGAAATCGACGATCCGTCGAAGGCCCAGAGCCTCGTGGTACTCTTTCCAGCGATAGCCGATCAAGACGGGGTTCGTCTTCGGGAGAGGCTCGAGCTGGAACTCTGGGCTGGGAGTAAACTCTTTGGTGGCAAGGATGCGCTTTGCAATATCTTTTCTTTCGGGTCTGTCCTCCCATTCGACGTATCTGCAGCACATGATGTGGGACTAGCTAAACGGAAAAATGAGATCGACGGGAATCGAACGCACCCCCTCCATCCAAGCTTCTCCTCGGGGAAAAGCTGACTCAGTGGCTTGCCTTCAAACGTCGCCTCAGGCATTATTGTGGTTGAAGCAGGGGGGCAGATTGTGGACGAGAGGAGGAGAGGGCAGAGTGTAAGGTTAAAGTTGTGAGGCGGGTGCTGATGACCAGCTGAATTACATTGCTCCAGGATTCTATACCTTTCGGGTTTACCCCCGGGCATCCAATGTGGTTGCGGCGGTTCCTTGTTACGTAGAACTCCGTGCCCTGACATTGATACCGTCGAAGCCTACCTTGAGAAGACACGCTGGCCCGGGCGTGCCCCACCCGGGCCAGTGCGCGAACGCGCATTCAACATTCGCCACAACGCGTCGTTTCTTCGTGGAGTAGTAATATCGCTGCGCTCAGCCTCTATATGCTGAAGCTTTGCAAACTCAGGGACAGGCAGGAAAAGGCTCATGCCAGATGACTGACCGGACAGTACTTCGAACTCGGACTCGGTGTGGTATCAGGTCCGACCTGTGTGACACCCATGCTGCACCTTTACCTCGCTTGGCCAATCAGAGCCCGTGAGCACCACCCGGAGGGATGCGGGGTCATTCCGCACTTCCTGACGAGGCAGGTCAGACGTTTGCACAGGCGCCACGTTCTACTCTAGTTGAGTCTGTTCTGCGTCTCGTACGTGGTACATATGCGCAACTTGCCATGTCAATTGCCAGCATCAGGGAGTGCCGTGCGTATCGTTGATTTGGAATCTACAGTGCTACGTGCTATATCTGTTATCTCTTCCAGGATGCACGTTAGGAGTCATGGTTCACAAGCACAGGGTACCCGCAATTGACCGTGCGTTATCTAGGCATCTGAGATTGGTCTCGTGAAAACGTTGATTAACACAAGCCAAAAGAGATCCGTGAAGGTTTCTAACTCATCGCATGTAGACTCACACCAGCGACGCGGTTAATACGAGGGACAGAGACATGCGGTTGGTAGTTACAGGACGCCGCAGGAGGGTCATAGAGCTATGGATGATTGGCCGCAGAACATGTCCCGCCTCCCGAGCCGTCATCTGTGTGGCCAACGGACCAACTCGCGAATCGATGATTGTTTCCTCTTGATGCATGAAGACGCGGTTGTTGAAGCCTCAACGGTCCGAAAGCTGGTCCCTGGCGGATTCCCCTCACAATCGAGGGTATTCAATCCTGTCAATCGAAAAAGTGGCAGGCGTCTTCAACGAGGAGTACCCACCCATTTCATAGACATATATTGCAAGGACAATTAAGGAATTAGATAAGGGCGTGACGGGCTTTGCGAAGGGCAATGTAGCGTGAGTAGTAGTCTTAGGTCTTCATATGTTCCAGTTGTGGGGTTTATGTGCCAATTGGTCTTCTCACAAGGAATGGTTGGCATCAATTACTACAGTTGCTCATGTTCATTGATGCATCCATAATAGTGAAGGTAGGTGTCACTGCACATCTCAGTGCATTAGGCCTGAAGCTTAGCCAGGGCAGACCCCAGGAGCTTGTCCTTTGAGTAGGCAGTGACCATTCTCCTTGGAACTGCAGTGGGTGCTATAATAAAAGACGTGGCCATGGATGGCTAGAGTCCCTAGAGTAGGAACTCCCCTGTGATGTAGTTGAGAGACATACAAACAACACTTGCTCCAAATGCACTTGCTTAGGGTGATGTTAAGACATATTAACAATCCTGCTAATATGCACCTGTATCTGTGTCCAGCATCAGGCTCAATACACAACAACCACAGAGATCTGTGGAGAAGGGAACTGTGGCAACCTCCAGAGTGTGATAGTGAGTACTTAGAACTAGGTTGGATTAACCAGGTCAGGCTTGAAGGCTTGTGTGCCCATCAATGTTTCCTCAGCCTTAGAAATAAACACATCAACCACCATCTGTGCTGGAAGTGCTGCTTTTGCAAATGGGCTGTATACTCCTACACCAAGAAAATTACAACTGATAAGCTAATGTCATGCTCTCCTTCACATGTCACAGCTAACTGTTTGGCAGCAGGAGATTACAGTACATCCTGAAGAAGGATTGTGAGTCTCATGGCCATACTAGCATGAGAGATGATGAGATTGGTGGCAAACCACAGGCAAGGTGTAATGCCTTACACCTTCCATGCCCAATATGCGCTGTACCCAGTTTCTATTATTGGAGTACTGACTACAAATGCATACAAGTGGTGGAAGATGTTAAGGCTAAGGTCCATAGTGCCGCTAGTACAGTAGGTATAAACAGAACCAAACAGTGGATAATATAAGATAAATAAAGGAGACTTGCCCAATATGGCATCCTCAATACCTAGTTGGTATTGCCCTGTAATGGCCACGTTACACAAGGATTGACAACATCGTTGGCCAGATGCATGCCAATCGAACGTACTTCCTTGTCATCACTGCCTGCATAGAACACACACCATTGACTCCTGTATTGCACTTGGTAGCTTACCATGATTAATATATACATGTTGCTCTCATTGTCATGTGAGATAACCCTTGATGTGTGATGCAGCCAATCCCGGTCCCTCACAGTGTGATGATCACCTGCCTGCTTGCTGTCTGAACTGACAAAATGAATGTATAATGTACATGCTAGCTCCATGACACTCAAAGTGCCAGCTCAATGCCACTCTTAAAACCAGCCTCAGGTCACTCTCAATACTTGTTGTGCGTGACATTGAGTGAATGGACATGCAGATGTCTTATGGATATCTGTGCAAAATATAAAGCCAACATGGCCTATATTTATGGTGAAGTTTAGATTATGATGCACCCTGCTGCCTGAGATTTATTTTAGTGTGCAATGACATCATGGCTGCAGCTCAATTCAATAGTGCCTGTGATATAATTTTGACATCAGCATGAACTGGTGATCACCATCAGCTTAGACCCAGAAAGCCTGTAGCTCCTTTGTGACCTTGCCCCAGTACCCATGTATCTCACCTTGGCTTTGCATATGGACAAGGACAGCATGCTGTAATCATTCATTACTAAACATATAATAGTGAGATATGAATAAGTGAACTTACCAGCAATGCACACACACAACTGAATGGTGATGCAGCAGTGGGCATTGACAATATCTGGGGTAAGCATAAAGATGTTGGAGTGATCTTCTGGGTTCACATCAGCAATGCCTACATGTCTGATGAGGAAGCTATCAGTGGGATTGACTTTGTGTGAACATACCTTGGCCTTGATAACAGAGTGTGCAGTGGTTTGCACACCCCGGATAGCACTCAAACCAAGATTCCAATATCATGCTCTATGCCCACCAGAAGCCCATAGCTTCAGATGGTCCTGCATATATCTGCTGTGAAAGACAAAAGTTCTGAGGATTCAGGCAGGACTTACCTCAACCTTGTTTGTTATATAAACACAAGAGTTGAAATATAAATTCAAATACTCACTTCTGATCTCATATCTTCAGTCTCAGAGAATTCCCCTGAGAGCAAACATAGATCGCATAAGCGCCCGTCGATGTGAAAGTACCAAATGTGGATGCCCGGCAGTTCTCACGAGGGGGTATGTATGTACTAGTTGTTTTCAGCGCTTGCTCGTGTGTCGGCCCTTGGCATTACTCTTCCGCCTCTAACAGTTGCACCTCACAAGAACTATAGCGTGGATCCGGTACTGAGGAACTGATATTGACATTCCCTTCTTCTGATCTCTGACGTTTTCTATGAGCAAGCAGAGCCAAAAGGCCAGAGCAGCTCCTACCCACGTTACTGGCATTTTCAAACCAGATATTATACGTGTATGTCTGTGCACGATCATCATAACGCGTCTAATTGAATCCGCGTGTCCTTGGAGCAGGATGTGGCCGAATCCTTGAATATATCCTCACTGCCGGACACGGTGGTCTCAGCACTAGCGAGCGATGTGGAATATAGGATACATCAGGTCGTCGAGGTGAGTGGCGTCTCTGTCGGTGCGGTCAGAAGGGCAGCTGACGCTTACCAGGAAGCAGCTCGCTTCATGCGTCATGCACGACGGACAACGGTCACGACGTCCGACATCGACCAAGCCCTCCGAGTCCTGAACATCGAGCCGTTGTATGGCCACTCCTCCCACAATCCCCCCACGTTCCGACGCGCGCCGCCGCTGCCACAGGCTACTTCGGCGTCGATCTACTTTGTCGAGGACGAAGAGATTGATTTTGACCGTGTATTGCGAGAAGAGAAGGTAACGTTGCCGAATGGGCCGCGATGGATTGCCCATTGGCTTGCTGTCGAAGGAGTCCAGCCACTCATCCCCGAGAACCCCCCTGCCATCCCGAAGGACACAGATGCAGAAGTTGCGCCCCGGCCAACCTCTCCTGCCCGACCTGGCCAAGTATTCCCTCTCACCCCGCCCTCATCGGACCGGCCGTCCCCTGTGCAAGCGGCGAAAAAGCACCAACAGCAGCAGGTGAAGCAGGTGCTGTCACGCGAGCTCCAGCTGTACTATACACGCCTCACCTCAGCGCTGCTCCCTCCCTCTACATCTGATTTCGCAAAACGGACAGCAGCTCTTGCCAGTCTCCGGAATGACGCAGGACTGCAGGCGCTCCTGCCGTATTTGGTGCGCTGGGTGGGCGAGGGCGTCGTCGGCGCGCTGAAAAGCGGTGCGCAGAGCGACAACGACGGGCGAGTACTTGAGGTGTTGCTTGACGTAATCGGCGCACTGCTCGACAACCAGACACTGTTTGTGGAGCCATATGTAAGGCGTTCCGAGTGTTCCTAACGGTCGGCTTACTCTGTCCTAGCTCCATCAGCTCCTGCCCCCGATTTTGTCGACCCTCCTGCACTCCTCCCTTCCTCCGGTTCAAGCGGTGTATCTGCGCACATCCGCTGCGCAGATACTGTCGCATCTTTTGACCCAGTACTCGACGACTTATCCTTCGTTGCCCCCACGGATTATGAAGACGCTCTTGCTAGCACTGATATCACCGGGTAAAAGCCGGAGCACGAGGGAAGGTGCGATTCGTGGATTGATGGGCATTGGAAAGGAGGCCGTCCGGAAGGGCTTGGTAGAAGGGGGTGGGGCGAAGGTAGTGGGCAGCGAATGTATGCCCGGAGAAGATGGTGGTCTTGCAGAGTCCGTCACGGTGAGTACCTGTTCATTGAGCATGGGGCACCATCAACAGACACATCTGGATCAGGACGCGCTGAAGGTGTTGCATCCGCCGAGTGCACAGCCCGTGTCATTGGACAATAATAGTGAAGTGGACACGGCGCTCATTCAGCAGTTGCGAGAAACGTTGGGCGACTTTTTTGCAGAGAGGCTTTGGAGCGATGCTGCATGGTCAAGAGCTATTCTCTCGGGAGATGGCGATGGATAAACGGATATTATCATGTACTGTATTGTATCTTGTAATTGCTTGGGCGTTGTGCTGTTGTGCTGTATCGTGTCTAATTGTTGTGATGTGCCTTCCTGCGACTTTTGCAAGATGGGATCGTGTCTTCTCTCTGTCTACAATATCGTTGAGTCAAGGCATTCGTTGAACAAGGGTCCAGGTGTGATATCCCAGGCATCCCGAATCTGAATGGTAACACTTGCCATTTACGAAATACATACGGGCTCAATTGGTCATGGTCAACCACCTGTAGACACTGTCCCGGTCCGCTTACAATCAATACCGGCGGCCACTATCCTCCGTGCGCGCTGTTGCCATCTATTCTCAGCTTTATGCTTTCACCCCACGCATTGTCTACATAAGCATTTGAGTGACCTCGCCAAGCCGTGAGTGCAGTCCGGTTGTACAGTGTGATGATTTAAGGCTTACTGTGTGTTGGATGGCAGCGCCGCAGTGATGCCTATTATCGTAGACCTTCCACTGGATATCCTGGACCAAATCGTAATCGAGCTCGACCCTCTCGACATTGCCTCAGTCGCTCAGACATGCTCGGCGTTCCATGCATACATCTACACATCCCCGGACACGAAGAGACTATGGCGGACACTCTACCTCACACAGCCTCTTGACGACCCGCGAAGATGCCGTGGTCAGCTCGGCTTCCCGCGCACATCTTCGGTTGACTGGATGGCTGGGCTTCAGCGAGCAATCCGAGCGCGCACCGTCATACACGATCCTACGAAGTGTCGGCCAGAGGAGCGCAGTACGGTGTTGCAGACATTGGTGGACCTCGTGTGCAACTTGCCACCCGCACCGAGTTTCCTGAGTGAAGAACCGCCCCAGTCTCTCGTGTGGTTGGCGGCCGTGCTGCGAGGTGGTGCCTTTCTGGACCACACCCACTGGGAGCCATGTAGCGATGAGCGCCAGCTGCGCTCCAGGCTGCACACCTACTTCGGACTGACAACCGCGGATTATCGCGCTGCGAAGTTGACTCAGTCTCGGGCCTATGTCTATGACATGCGGCATTACACGTGGGGGAACGATTTTGGGCCGTTCCTCATGGACGGCAGCGGTACGGTCAATTGGGAACATGTGCAGGCGATCCATCACGTCATTTCCATGCAGATCGTCCCGTCGCAGGAGGAAACCGATGCTGAACAAACAGTCTTCACCATCTTCCCATTGAGTCTGCCATATTGTCAGAGTATCATCCCGGATGGTTTGGACATCAGTCGAGAGCAGGATTGGGCTGGCGTGACCGGGTCATGGCAGTGTTCATTTTGTTTCTGCGATCACCGTCGGCTGTCAGGTATATACTCACTCCATCTATTTCCTCCTACCATAGCTGTTAATGATGATTTGCACAACCTAGTTCTGAACAACTTTACAGTATGTCCACCTTCCCATGCATGCTCACATATGATGAAGCAGTTTTAGTTCCGCGAGGGAGAACCGCTGGAGCCCGAGGGAGACGGGCCCTTGACGATGGCTATCTTAGAAGACCCAGGGTTCGTTGAGGTGTTTCGGTCGATCAATATAGACGTGCGGGTTATCTCCACCGAAGCGGACCCAGAGCACCCGTCTCACCCCAAGATCAATTTCTTCGGCTCCATTGGCCCCTTCTCAACGATGTTAGGCTCAGTAAAGGTTACACCAGACGGCCAAATCCGTTGGCGTTTTGTGAGTGAGTCGTCATTCGTTTACTGTTTGTTGCACTGAGCGTGGCTCACAGGTATCCGGCGAACTAGGTAATGCGATGTGGAGGTGGGTTACACAATTGGCCATGCTCATGGGATCGCTGTTAAGTATCATTGTTCCCCACAGCTCTGAAGGCGTCCAGATTGGCGCGGTGCGATCGAGCTACGGGGTGTTGGGGGCATGGACTACGACGCACCATGATACGGCTGATCCAGTCGGTAAGCCTGTTAGTGCCAAGTCGTCCCTCCTGCGCTCATGGCCGATGCGCAGGCCCGTTCTGGTTGCGGAAAGTTCACCCGACCTTCGAAGGCGGAACTGCTCAGGGTGCATAAGAAGTAGGGACAAATGTTGGTACAATATTGTATGATACCGACGACAGTTTACATGTGCCACGTCTCTATACCGGCGGCTGGTACTCCCACTCGAGGGTCGCATGCAAGTCCGGAATTCTATCCTCGCTCGCGTGCAGTTTCGCTTCGGTACCGGTGAAGTCAGTAGACGAATCTGCCCAGGATATCAGGACGGCCTGGAATTGCCGCTGTAACAAGAGCAGTAACACTACTACGAAGGTAGATAGGTAGGTACTAGGTAGGTATATTCCGGTCGCGGTCCCATTCACACCGCACCGCAGAAGGTAATCTAGATTACCTCGTGTGAATAAGTCTGCAAGCGTCTCCAACCACGTCACTTCACTCTGTCCTCTGCTACGCTCAACACACGCTACAACATTCACCACAACTACTTGTTGACGGACATGTCCGACCCACCAAAGAAGCTGGGGTCGTTGCGGGATCGTATAGCAGCATTTGAAAACAAGGGTGCTACCACTGCTCCGGCCCCGCCTGCACCGCGACCTAAACCTGCAGGTGTATCTTGGAAACCCCGCCCGCGCTCACCTCCACCTGCAAGGAGTGATGAACCTCAGGGCTCTCCGAAGGCAGGCGGGATGTCCGCCACTGACGCGAAGGCCAGCATTGGCCAGGGCGGGAGTCTGAAGGAGCGCATGGCCGCTCTGCAGGGTCTCAACGCCTTTGGCGGAAGTCCCGCACCACCTCCGAGGCCCACGGCTGAGAAGCCAAAGTGGAAGCCTCCTCCGGTGGGTTCTCCTACAGAGGAGGGTGACAAGGGGGAAGTCGACAAAGCCGCCGTCGAGCCTGAGGGCGACACGGATCACAAGCCCACCGTAGAGGAAGCGCACGAAGAGGATGAGAAACCCGCTCAGCCCGATCCAGAGGAGGAGGAGGAGGAGGAGGAAAGGGAGCGACGTGCCGCCATTGCTGCACGCATGGCTCGTCTGGGAGGTGCCAGAGTTGGTATGGCTCCCCCAGTGTTCGGACGGAAACCCGAAGCGAAGAAGCCCGAGGTCCCCAAGGCCGAGGTTGAGGATCAAGAGGAGAAGGGCTCAAAGACTACATCCAATGCTAGCCCTCCCCTGGGTGCGTGTGTCAGTGCCTCCTACGTCCTGTTGTTCTAACGAATCTGCAGTGCCGAAGGTCTCACCGCCCCCGGAGAAGTCACCATCTTCACCAGAACCGCCACCGACTACAAGTGCAGGTACTTACTGTATACTGTCGGACTGGATGGTCTCGCTTACACTTTTGTAGACTACTTCGAATCTAAGGATACAAGTCGCCTCTCGCCCGAATCTGTCTCTACTCCCCTGGTACGCTCCCCTGCCATGCCGGTCCCTGCAGGTCCCCGAAGAGCTGCTCCTCCACGCAAGCGCGCTGCCAAATCTCCTTCACCCGCCCTAGCTCCGGTTCTCCAGGAGGGCGCCATACAGGAGAGTCCATCATCTGTCCCTGGCGCCCCCGCCGTGCCGGAGAACGCGGTCCCGTCTGCGGTGCACGCGGAGTCTCTTGGCGTACATGGCGATCGCGAGCCGGAGTTGACAGGTTCAAAGGTCGAGTCAATGCTTGAGACTATGCATGATGGCACCGATACAGGACTTGCAGATGAAACGAAGGAAGCAAAGGTGGACGCGGGATCTGCCGTTGTTGCAGGGTCCGTCGAGGCCGAGCACGGCTACGACACGCCGTTACCTGCAGGAGAGGAAGTACATGTCTCCGTCGCACCGGATCAATCACCAGCATACAGTCACGACGCAGCCCAGGTCAGCGTTGCCGAGCCCACAGCCGTATCGGAGGAACACGAAGCATGGCTACGTGGGCAGCCCGAAGACGAGAGTGAAGAGGAGGAGGAGGCGCGACGAAAGCGCATCGCTGAGCGTCTTGCGAAGTCCGGTGGCGTCAATCCTTTGAGCGGCCCTCCTCTTGTTGCGGCTGTCTCCCCTCCGTCGTCCCCTCCTCTTACCCCGAGAGTCCCGTCTTCTCATGAGCGGCGGCAAAGCTCGAGGAAGGATAGCCAAGGGTCAATTGGACACGCTGCGCCTACAGTATCCGAGAAGTCTAGATCCCCGCCCCCTGTGTCACCGAAGTCAGACATCCAGCAGCGGCAAGGAAGCGTGAGATCGGTCCGGTCGCAGGTGGTTATTGAGTCTTCGACTCAGGATGAGATCCACGATGGTAAATTTTAATGTTCCGGAGTGACGTGCAGGAAGCTGCAGCGCTCTCGGTGTATAGTAGTTATTGATTCGGTTCCCTCCATGTAGTGCAGAAACATTCAGCGGTTGAAAGCGAACCGACATCATCGGAGCCTATTAGTGCATTCACGGAAGAGGAAGAGCAGATCGTCGAAGAGCCCGAGCCGCATGACTACCATGAGGCTGTCTACGAAGAGCAAGATGTTGCCAGGCAGGAGGAAATGTTGCCGGAAATAGTCGATGAACGTGAGTATTCATTGGCGGCAGTGAACACGGTTATTGAATTTGCCGCAACCGCAGCCGCAGGGGACAATTTCTATCGCGATGAACCTGCGGACGTGGAGGAAGACGATACAGCACCTCCGCCTCCGAGGTCACATACAAGCGCTTCGAATGTGAATTCAGCCCCCCGTAGCCCGCCCAAGCGACTGTCTGTTCCGCTGCCTCCTCCGCCTCAGGATGAGCCTGAGCCTGAAATCATCCCCAGAGATGTACTTTTGATGCGACATTCCATATCTCCGCCGCCACCGCCTCCATTGCCTCCAAAAGAAGAGGAATTGGATGGACAAGACGTACATGATGTTCCTCCACCTATCCGGCGAGATCTCCGACCATCAATTCGTGAAGTCAGTGGATCAAGCGGTGCACATGACAGTGATCCTCCTTCAGAGCATACTGTGACATATATTCATGTTGAAGACAGCGAACAGCCTGTCATCCATTCCAGCTATGCGGAGGACAACTTAGAAGATGATCCACATATTGAGCAGCTCGTCGAGCCAGAGTATGAGGAACGGGAAAGAGACGACGACGAAGACGATGATCCTATTGAAGCAATTGTGCATCCCCGCCATGAAGTATTCCCGGCTGCTGACGATGTTCTGGAGGGCCAGGCGCAGTATGCGGTTGAGGCCGAAGCTGAACAAAAGCAAGAACAAGAAGCCCCCCCTCCACCACCTAGACTGACGTCAGTAGAGCGTCTTTCCAGAGCTAGTTCTCTTGCGGTGCCTCCTCTGAGGCGTCCCTCAACGGAGCGATCTCAGACGCTTGCCTTTCCGCCAACTGTTCCCAGAGTCGTGACCCAGTCTCCGAGACGCGGGAAGGAAGCGTTCGATGACACTGATGGTGGTGGGTGTAAACCAATTTTCCTACCCCTGTCTGCTTATGGTGTTGGTGCAGATCCTATAGATCCAGACTTTTACAGTCCACCGAAGTCTCCTTCTGTTAATCTTCAGTCTCCTTCGTCTGCAGCCTCAGTCGCGGTGCCAGAAGCAGCGCAGGCGCAGGCACACCCAGTTGATAATGATGCAGAAGACCCGGAGCAAGCCCGCCGGCGCACCATTGCAGAGCGGATGGCGAAACTAGGCGGCATCAGATTTGGTGCGCCACCACCACCACCGCCAGTGCGCCAAGCTCAGCCTCCCCCGGAAGCCTCCAAGACCGAGGAAGAGGCGCCGCAGGAACGTGGGGCTGAAGCGACAGAACCACCAGAAGAAGAAGACGAGTTTGCCCGTAAACAGCGAATCGCAGCACGGATTGCAGGTATGGGTGGTATGCGTTTTGGGATGCTTCCCGGTGCTGCCCCGTCTGTGCCACGAGCACAGGCACGACCGGTGAGCCCGCCCACTCGAGAAGACCAGCCCGAAGCCCCTGGGCCACCTCATCGCATGGCCTCCATGGCCCCTCCACCGCCGCCACCAGAGCCGTCGGACGATGACAGCGAACGAATTGAGCATGAAGAAAGCGAGGCCGAGGAGGTCATGTACGAAGAAGTCGAAGAGGAGGCACCACCGCCAGTACCGCCACGAGAAGACAGGCGAGGATCTCGTAGGGAAAGCCTGAAGCCTCCAGTGCCACAAATGTCCCGACCACCTGTTCCACATGTACAAACTTCCCAGTACCATAGGCCAGCCAGAGTTGGCTCCGGAAGTGACGCTTCCGCTTCCTCAACCTTCACTTATCCCCCTCCACCACCTATCAGACGCCCATCCATTCCAACACACGACACGCAGAATGATTTCGTCATGATTGGCGAGGAAACCCGAGAAGAACCGCCACCACCTCCACCCCGTACGGTCAGTCTGAAGAAGTCGCATCCTCCTTCGCGAGCGGCACCGCCCCCACCTCCACCGATCTCAGTTGCTCAGCACTCTGCAGGCCCGGTAATTCCGCATGTTGACTTCGGTGGGGACACCGATCTGTCGCTCTCGGGTCAGTGGTCGGAGGACTCAACAAACTACCCGCCGCCGCCGCCTCCAACAAAGGGCGAGTTTGACCAGGCACCTGCTCGTCATGAGGTGCAGCTAACCGCGGAGGACCTCATGGCGCAATGGGGTCGTGTGGGTGTACAGATCCACGAGACAGCGTCCGTCCTGCACGATAAGTCCAAGAAGACGCTTGTTGGGGATGGATCATACCTTGGGTTTGTTACAGCGGTGCTGAGCCAGGTCCCGAACGCCGCGCATCCCGCCCCGCAGTCTGATAACTTCGGCTACCTTATTTATGCGCAGACTGGGGGCTCTGTCCAGCGAAGGATCAGCGACGTAATGCCCGGTGATGTGGTCATATTGCAGGAGGCGAAGTTCAAGGGCCACAAGGGCATCCAGAGCTATAACCAGACAGCTGGCGTAGGCGAGCCTCTATATGCTATTGTGAGCGACTATGAGATGAAGAAATCCAAAGTGAAGGTGTTCCAGGCAAACCAGCATGTTGGACAGCAAGTGAGAGTTGCTCTTTCATCCACGGGTTATTTATCGCTGACTGTCATACCTTGCCAGACCGTAGAAACGGTGAGCTATAGGCTTGAGGATTTGAAGAGCGGATCTGTCAAAGTGAGTGTCTTGTCTGAGATGGGCATGCAATGTCCCCAATCTATGACTTCAGATTTTCCGCGTCCTGGAAGCATAGCACTTCCTGCTGCTTGGCATAAACAAGTGGCTGGAGGAAACTTCAATTGTTGGCACCTCTGAAAGCGGATACACTCCAACTTACATCAGTAATTGGCATCAATATATCTTTCATAGTTACACATCAAGTGCCAATGCTCCCCGTGGGACGTCGACGAGTGATACTACTCGGCTACTAAGGCTGGTGGGCCAGCTGGGATGCTGCAAATATAGGACCAGTGGTGCAAGAGTGAACAGTGGGGATTAAACAGTGGATTTTCGCAGATTGCAATCTCGATCATGTGATACGGGCTCTAGGCCGGATTAGCCTACTCAGTCAGTCGAGTACAGCAGGCGAGGTTTTCGCAGTAACTCCACAGTGGGTGCATCGGTAGATAGCTACAATCGAGAGGGGCATGACGACACAAGCCTCACATAAAAATCTACAGAGGTTGGGGAGCTATGCACTGGGCGGCCGAGTAGGGTGGCCGAGATCTCGGCCCGAGACAGTAGATACCATTTACGGTTGCAAACCTTGCCTTCCATTCACCCAAGTTCACCCCATTGAAGTTCACCCACTGCCTACGGCTCGATTCTTCCTGGGCCACTCTGAACTACCAACCTGATCAGGCTCAGTGCAGGTGCGAAGATGCCTCGAGCAGGTAGCTCTGGCGGTCAATATGGTGGCTATGCATCGGAGGAAGAGGTTTTGGCTGTCGACCAGCTATCCGACGGTGAATTCGTGGACGAGGATATTGTACCACAACAGAAGGTTGAGATTGATAACAAGGTACTTTTTCTATGTCTGTTTTGCATCCATGAGTCAACGGCCTTCAGATTGCACTCGAGCGCATACGAGACTCCATAAAGCTTCCTTCATCACTTCCCTGGACAGAGACACTTGTGGTGAACTATCCAGACACAACAGATGTCGACGTCGATGACGACCTAAACCGTGAACTTGCTTTGTGAGTGATCTGCTGCGCAGACAGTTTTAATTGCTTCTTGACGGCGTTCTCCACACAGCTACAAGCAAGCATTGCATGGTGCACAGCTTGCGAAATCCCTCGCCGCGAAACATGGATTACCCTTCACCCGACCTTCTGACTACTTCGCTGAGATGGTGAAGACGGACGCTCATATGGAGCGCATCCGGCAGCGTCTGTTGGACGAGAGCGCGGCGATCAAGCGGGGCGAGGAAAAGCGCAAGGAGAGGGAGGGGAAGAGATTTGGCAAGCAGGTGCAGATGGAGAAGCTGCAGGAGCGGGGGCGCAACAAGAAAGACATGGAGGAGCGTTTGAAAGGTCTGAAACGAAGTGCGTGCCACTCATTCGTGCGTCTCTCTATGACGGCTCACTATCACACTGTACAGAACGCAAAGGCGCACTCGACAGCCCTCAGGGGGACGACGACGGCTTCGATGTCGCAGTCGAGGATGCTATATCCGAACGTCCTGCCAAACGTGCCAAGGGCGCGGGTCCAGGAGGCAAGATGCCTCGACAAGCACGGGACAAAAAGTTCGGTTTTGGAGGACCTCGGAAGCGGTCAAAACAGAACACGAAAGCTTCGACGGATAGCTTCGACTCACGTGGAAGTGGTGGAGGGAAAGTCCGTGGGGGCAAGGGTGCAAAGGGAACAGCAAAACGACCAGGTAAAAGCAGGCGGATGGCCGCACGCAGTCGTTCGTAATCGTGCCTCATGTTTCGCCATTGTTGCTCCTCACTGTCTTATTACGCATGGTGACCTTGTTTAAAACAAGCAGCCGCGATACGATACAGGGGTGTATCGGATGCCTTGGCCGTTTTCTCGCCGAGTGCTTACATACTTACACGCTACTGTTAATCTCCACGCTACCGCTCAGAGCACCTTGTCGCTCTCGCGACACGGCATAAACGGCTTTTATCACCCAGTCTATGTACGATCAACAGTCTCCTCGAATCCAGTGCATTCGTGATTCGGAAGCACACAAGTACTTGGCCGACAGTGACTGCGACCTGCGCGTGTCATCATGCTCCCATGCTGGACTCGGGCCTGTGCGAGAACGCATGTCAACTGGCTCAGAGGGACATTGAAATTTGTACGCACCGTCCTTCACTAACATGGGATTGCACGACCAGCGATAGACACATTGCCGGGGATCAGTTGCTTCAGAGAGGTACAATAAACAAAGGTCGTGCGGAATAGGTGGTTGTACCCACTGAGTCTACCGCTATTAGTCTTGCGTAAGGGGGACTTGGGGCCAGGAAGGAACCTCGACGCCCATGAGCTTAGGAAGGTCATTCCACGCTTTCTTGCGCTCCTTCAGGTCCCTAGCATTAATCATGTCCTCGCATTTCTCACACACGTCGGTCACGTCAGGTATCCCGCACCATGTTTGCAGTACCCCGCGGCTACAATATCCCGTGGCAATCGTCGCGTACAAATTCGTTGTCCACTTGATTTCTTGCCTGCAAATTGCTGCGGTGACGCAGGACGCGGAGGATACTGGCTTGAATATATGAGAGAAGGCTAGGTCGAACCTAATCGTGATTCTGTCTCTGGCTTCGAGACAAAGCTGTAGGTCTACGCGACTTAGCTGGTCGACTACATCTGAGTCGCCGCCGATGCTTCGCTTAATGCCATTGAGGAGCGCAGAGATTGGAAGCTGGCAGCAGCAGTAGAGCATGGCTGGAAGGAGATGGTGAGACTCGGTCGCGCGCGCGAGGTTGACAGCCAGAATACTACGCCGCTGCAAGTCGTGGTGGTCCTTATCAAGTATAGAGTAAAATTCGAGATTTTTGGGGTAGAGTTTCTCCAGACAAGATGTGGCGTGGGCGCAGAGTGCCGGGATATCGTACTTCTGGCTTATATGCACCCAGGCGGCAATCTCGTAGATGTTGATAGTTGCTGGAATGCACTGACAATGACTGTATATAGTGGACCGTCAGTTTCCCCCGAGACGACATAGCTAAGGCTTTGTCCGCACTTTACGCCATTGATGATGGTCCGCAGGAAAGCACGGATGTCAATTGCTGACTCCGATAGCTGGACGACAGGGCAGCCCTCAACGTTCTCCGCGTCAACCGGTTGGGGAAGCTTGAACATATCGCGAAAAATCGCCGAACGCTCCGCGAGCGAACCCTGGTAGAAACGAAAACCCACCCCTCCAGCTACCAATATGATTGTGCCGTCCTCATACCAAAACGTGGTATCCCTCTCGAAGTGAGTATCCTTCGCATCAGGTTGCGACTGGGAGAGACGAGGCCGTTTGCGGGCGGGTACGCAGTCGTCCTGCGACGCCATTGTAGTGTTACTGTAAGTTGAAGACTTTTTGACCTGAAGCTTGAGCTTGAAGGTCTTCGTCCGTCGTGTACTATGTACAGTACCTATTCAGTCAGGACACCTACGGTAAGACTAGATTTCCCACGGTATCAGTGGGCGCTCTTTCCAGAAGGTGCGACCTGGTTCATCGGGGTGTCACGCTGCCCAGCTCGGACACTCCCTGACCTTTCGTACGTTGTCCTTGCCCACCATCCTTCTGCATCAACATGTCTAGTGTATCGCCACCGCCTTTCAACAATGGGTACGCCTCTCCAGCCCCGTTTGTTGTTGCGACGCCGCCACCGAAACCCACAAATCATCCCAAACCCAAACCTGTAAATGTATTCTCTAACGATGGCTCATTTCTAGAGCGATTCCAGCACATCAAGAAGGTAGGTTGTGCTACTTGTCACACATACTCTGTATGGCTTACGTTGCATATGGGCAGGATGAAGAGGAGAAGAAGAAGCAGGACGAGAGCCTCCAGAAGTGGGTTGTCTGCAATACCTAACTATTTCTCTGTTGACGGAAATTGTTTCCGCAGGAAGCGAAACTTTGACGAGAGATTTGTATGTCTCTTTGCACCACTCTGATGTCCTTCCACGACTCACAACTCTCCACAGAAAAGACGGGGCAAGCGCCCTTCTCCTGATGCTACAAACTCAGAACCTGCCACAGAGCCGTCAGTAAAGAAGCCCAAGGTGGACGCACCATTAAGTGAGTTCGTTCCTACTATTCACTCTGTTCTACTGAGGCTGGTAGTCGCAGCCAAATACGAGAAGGAGGTGAAGAGCTACAACGCGAGCCTGAAAGACAATGGAGCTGGTGTACGCCCATTAGTGAAGTGATGTATGTCACCTCAAGATGCGTCTCATCCACAGACTGTGCGTCCCCTTTTTTGCTTTAGGCCTTATCAGTGGAAGTATGGTGACGGCGTAGTTCATGGGCGACAGCTTTGGTAATTGTTCCCACATACTGGCATACTTGACAATTGTACTATACACAATCATGCTTGTTAGATCTGCTTACATTGTGTGTTGAGTGTCATCTCGTATTCGGTCTGCCGGAGCACCGCGTAAGATTGAACGACACGGCGACGGAGCGCCGTCCGATGAAGGTCTCGGATGACATAGCTGAAATCCCCGCAGATTGTATACATTGCTGTTCTGGATCGCAACTGCGAAGGCAACCTTTCAAACACGAACATGTGTAATCGAAACCGACTGATATCACTGTTCACTGCTCCGCCTTGCAACGTCAATGCAGAAACTAATAGAGTATGGCCATTCTTGGTTGTGTATGCTCTCCCAGACACGTCTTGACGGCGACATGTCTTCGTACGCGACACTGAAGCGCAGAGACGCGTTCGTTTGACCTAGCGGCGAGAATGAGACCTACTTCCCCGACTTTTTGCTCTCCATGAAAAGAACGCGCGCTCTGACTGCCAACCGGAATACTCGTCAATGACCAACCCCGGCGTCATGCAATAGTCAGGATCCACTCACCCTTCGGGTCGTACTTCACTGCCGCGAGTCGGGGGCCTAAACGGAGACGCTGTGTAGTGTAGAAGTAGCCAGTTTTAGCTGTGGAGATCATGCGAACAATGACCGTCCTTATGATTCAAAGATCAGAAATTGTCGCGATGCCAGGGCAAAACATCGCTCACCGCGCCTTCGACTTGCTGGCCATGACCGTCAGCGGCGAGCGACTTGTTACAACTACAGGACACGAGCGCCCAAGCCTGAGGGAACACTGTGACAGACCACAGGAAGCACGTGACATCGCCATCACAGGGGGTTGGTCCAAGTCGCAGCCACAGACGTGCCCCCACACCTTTTCTCAGTCAACCATCTGTCCCCCCTAGCCCCGCAGCTGTCCTTCCCCCCAGAACCAGGCTACAGTTATTCTGCTGAACTCACGACTTATTTCGCCCGCTCAAACGCGCCTCAGAAGTAACTTTATCCCTTGAGCCGAGCACCCGACAAGTAAGGGCCCCTGTTCACCAGGTACGGATTATGGACCGGTTCACTGTAGTCAATCCAGAAATAAACTCAATAACGCGTAAGGTAGGAATTTCGCTTCAACTTCCTCTAGTCCAGGAATTGTTCATGCGACGCCACAATGCCTCCTGGAACGCCATACCACTCATTCGTCCGCAAATACAAGATCCGCGTCGATGACTTCACCGGCACTATGGAGAAGTCTGTACTTCACTTGCTCACCCATACGCACACAGACCATCTAGCTGGATTGTCTGCACAATCGTTCGGACACCTCGTAGTGTGCTCACATGACGCGAAGGAAATGCTCCTACGGCATGAGATTTACAACGAACGTGCGCTGAAGGATATGGAATTACGAGCGGAGAACGTACGGACCTTCAGGCATCTCAGAATTGAGCCCCGGAAAACCCAGGATGGCACCATTTATTATACTGGGTCCCGGGATTTACTGGTTGGTGTCTATTTGGTATCAAGCCACGCGTCGTCGTATATACACATGCATATATGTTGGTGTACGAGGACGAACGAGGGTCATGCTGACACTAGCACTGACAGAGACCCCTTCCGCTCAACACTCCTACCGAGTTCCACCTGCATGATGGGGAGGCCGTTTGCATTACCTTGATTGATGCTAACCACTGCCCTGGCGCAGTAATGTACGTTGACCACCTCCCGGAGAAATCACGCACTAATACCTCAGTGACAGGTTTCTCATTCAGGGGGAACGCGGGACGGTACTCCATACCGGCGATTTCAGAGCAGAGCCATGGTTCTTACAGTCACTCACGAAGAACCCGCTGCTTCAACCTTATCTGGCCGCACCTGATGACCCGCAAGAGCCCACGAAGAGAGCCGGGCGCGGGAAGCTTGTCGTTGAGACCCTTGATGCCATTCATCTGGATACTGCTTGCTTGCTCAGTACTATTGATGTGCCGACGAAGGTATGCGCATTATGGTACTGGCCGCTGGAGCTTCTAATCCCCTCTGTCACCCTAGGACGAAGCGACCCTGGGACTGGTGTCACTCATGATGTTGTTCCAGCATACCACTATGTTTTTCATCAATGCGTGGACGTGGGGATACGAAGACATCCTGAAAGCCGTGGCTCGGGCCTTCAACAGTCAGGTTCGCAATATTGTCATTGACTGAGACAACATACGTACTAACATCCCTGTACCCAGATTCACGTCGATCGCTATAAGCATGGCGTGTATAGCAACATCAGAAGCGAACCCTTTCTTAAACGAATTATTACCATGGACGGGGGAAGCACGCGTTTCCATGCCTGTGAACGCTTCAACCGCTGCGAACACGTTAGAGTCGACGGTGATGGGCGTTGTGCACCTACTGCGGCCGAGCAAGCAACACCGAGTCTCAGCGGCAATGGAAGACATGTTGTCTACGTGAACCCGGTCACGATGGGGACAGCGGGCTGGCACCTGTACCTGAAGGAGATGAAACAGAGGCTGCAAGGTGGCGAAGTCATCAATCATCTGGTTAGTGTTGCATATAGCTCTCATTATCAAAGGTGGCTCATTTCCCGAATGCCCCAGCTTGTTCCACTCTCACGTCACTCCCCCCTGCCGGAACTCCGCGCCTTCGTATCGTTGTTCAAGCCAAAGGAACTCATACCCAACACGCTTGATCCTGTACTGAAGGGCCTAGACTGGGCCTGCATGTCTGAGATGTTTGCCGGTTGCCTCGCCCCCAACGATGCCGTGCCGAGAGAATCACCGGCAGACTATTCGAGCATTGATTTGCGGGAGATGGTACATGAGCTCTTATCTGACGGGGAAGCGGGCGAGGATGTCGCGCTGAAGAATCTTGAGGGCAACGGCGCACGCGAGCTGGCCGAACGGTGGGCAGACAGCGGGAAATTCAGGCGGAAGCTTGAGACTATGCTCCAGCACCTTCAAGGCAAGGATCGGGCGCTCGTTGAGCGGATCCTCGACAAGGGGAGGCGGAACATATCCTTCGACCCGCCTTCATCTGATCGCGACTTATCCAAGTTGGTTGATACCACCCTGAAGGTTCACCCACCGAAGTCATCCATCCAAGGTCGGGCGACGATCGAAGAGACAGAGCGTGCGATGGCGCGCTTGCGATCTGGATTTGTGCCCCCTATCTTCGCCGAGCGCGAGAGCGATGAGGAGACCGAGGACGAGGACGCAGAGGAGCAAAGAGCACGAACCGCGCACGAGCTCTTCGCAGAGCAGGCGGGTATCCACGAGGATCCGTTTGGGACATCGCTCAGGAGTTCTTCGCCCTTTCTGTGTAGTCCCGGAAGTCAAATGGTCAAGGGAATCATTCGGGCATATCCTACCAGCCCTATCGTCCCCAATCTTGCTGCGACTGCACTGCCGGCCACACCCACCTCCAGGAGTGGTTCGCAAGCCGGTACTTTGCGAGTCCCGAAACAGCGCGTTCGCAAAGCGTTGCAGGCTGAACTATCGTCAGGCCCTTGCACGTCTGCGGACAGGTCGCCGCGTACGCCTCGCCAGCGTGCCGATAGCTTCCTAGATATGTCCGTAAATTGCCCACCTGGATGGGACAGTTACGCTGACCGCAAGCGCAAGGAACCCCCCTTACCCACGCCTCTAACCGAGCCGCGACCGCTCGTAGTTCCTGGTCGCAAGGCAGCCTCTCAGCTAAGAACGCCACCAATGAGCACCTCAACCCTTACCGGCATGCGCGATTTCGACTCACCACTAACCGACATGCACAACTTAGAAGAACGACCATCATCGTCACCAAATCCATCCACGGTCAAGCGTCGAAGAGTCAACCAGTCCAGTGAGAGTGCTAGCAAGAACGCATGTACTAAGTCGTCTCCCATCTCGGTTTCGGCGTTTGCGCGACCACAAGAACTCGTGGAACATCGATTGCCGGCGCTTTTCGCAGCCTTGCAGAGTGACAAGACCAGAATCGAGCCAACTAGCAAGGCAGCAACGTCGCCAATGTTGTTAGATGTGATCTCACTGACTACAGACAGTCGAGGTGGACAGCTATTCGCCACTGATCCAGAGAAGGAGAGGCGGCGAGCGCTGAAGCTGGAGCGTGATATTTTGGCGGAGAAGCTCTACCAAGCCCGACCAGACATGGCAACGAAGGCGTTTGTCGCCAAGCGTGAGCGTCGGTTATCCCGTGGCCAGCGCGAGCAAGAGCGTAAGCAACGTGTCAGTAGTCAGTCCTCAAAGTCTTCAGTATCGGTACCGCTACCTGCGGTGCCGCAACAGGGCGCCAGCAACTCGACGAGCAAGTCATCACCTCGTCCTTTCCGCTTGCCTGAGAAGCTCCCGTCTCAAGACATTGAAGATGCGGCATCAGTCCCTATCAATAGAGAACGAAGCCGGCTGATGGCAGAGCAATTCAAGCAGGCGATTGCAGGGGGTAAGAGGCCTGGACAAGTCATTCCTCGTATGCAGTGTCTCGAGAGCCAGGAGGAAGAGACTTGACTTTTACGAGTAGTCTCCCGCGCACTTCTGTTAGTATTAACCTTATTACTTATGTATCGTGGCCAGCTTGTGCCCCATTTAATCATGTTGGTGAATGAGAGTTTCCGCGCTCCTACTGCCGTTTCCGAAAACCTTGTCCGCGAGTGTCCAAGTGTGTGATTTAATTAAAATAAATCGAATAAAAGCGAGAAAAGGCGAGAAAGCAAGAAAGGCGGTTGGGCGCGACCTGTATACTCTGCACATTACTCTAGTATACACTGATATATGTCCACCACGACCCTAGGATCAAACAACGGGCTCCCCGCCTCCGGGACAAAGGCTACAGCGTGGAGCAGGCAGCTAGAGCAATGGGTGTCCACCCGAAGAGCATCCGCCGTTGGGACATCAACTACAACTCTTACGAAAGTGTTTGTCGGCCCAATCTCCTCGCTGCCTGTCGCCGTGGTCTTCTGCCCGAGATTCAGGATGCAGTGCGAGAATTTTATTGTTTCCGGCCTGGCACTTTTTTCGATGGATTACCTCACTATAGTGCACGACTTGCATGTCAGCCTCGGAGCCCTGCATGGAGCAGTCATTCGGATGAGTCTCTCTCACAAGGTGATGCTGAAACCAGCTGCTGAATGTGATGAGGATCGGCACAGGGCTTGGAGGGTTGAGCTCTTGGACTGTGCCCCCGAGCAATTAGTTTTCAGATACAAGGTCAGTGTTGATGCTTGGAACCTCAGGTGCAAACACGGCCGCTCCGCTGTTGGCCATCGCTCTATACAGTGGTATAGCCAAATAATTGTCATCAACTTGTGAGCCAACTTGAGGAGAGTCTGCAGAGACAGTTGCAGTTGTGTGCATTCAAGACGTCGACTTGGCCGGGCGGTCATATGTTGCAGTTGTCTCTTCATGCTCCCGCTTTTCTGGTTGTGAATCGGACTCCACCACATCTTCAGCCAGTGCGGAAGCCGACACAACAGCCATAGGGGTTGGTGCATGAGGCAAACCATCTACATATCTCGGAGGTAAACGTGGTACACGAAGTTTGAGCTTGGGAAGCAGTGTCTCTGCCAACACACATCTGTCAGAGGCCTTGGATGCACAAAATCTGACAGTGTTTGCACCAGATGGCAAACTCATAGTGCCTACACCATCAACAGTGTTGTCCTTGACCTTCTTGGTGGGTTTGTTGGTACTGGGCTTCTCTGACCATCAAGCTGCCCATCCGGAGCATTCTCGTCACCCTCAGTGGCCTCCATGGATATGCAAGGCTCCCCGGGAGTAAGATCCACCAGTACAGATAGCGCAGCCTTACATTCTTCGTCCGTCAAAGCCTTTTCTCGATTTTCTCGATTTTTAGAATTTATTTTGTTTAAATCACATGCTCGGACACTCGCGGACAAGGTTTTCGGAAACAGCAGTAGACATTTTACGACACCTGCCATAACAGGATGCACCGATACCAATGTGGCCGCGGTCGCGCCCCGCTTTGCCTGAGCGTTGACACTCGCTGGGTCATTCAAGATCTGCCCTGCAGTATTCGTACGTTTTGCGTATCGGAGGTTACCACAGAATAATGTCTGCCTCCGCACAGCATCATGATAGCTCGAATGGCCTTTCTCCCTCGTTTCTTCAACCCAGTTGTTCTGTCATCATCGTTGCCGGGCCATGGTTGTGCTCGCGCTACCAAGGCCTTTGATGGTGCTGCTCGAAGGAACTGGTCGGCACGCAGTCTGAGCTACTCATGTTTTACGCCGTGGAGGCCGCAACCATATTCTCTGGTCGTCAGCGGTTTGCTGAGCCTTCAGCCGTCTTCAGAAGGACCCTCGGCATGGCTTGCTGTTGCAGCTTTGATTGGCCTACCCCTAGGTCTTTGGGGATATAAGGCTGGTTTTCTCGAATACTCTCTCCAAAAATTACCAAATTGATCATCTTACAGTGTATTATGATGATACTATTTCAGCGAAAAATCATTTACATGGGTTAGTGCGACTGCTCGTAGGCATCTTACCAGGATCTATCGTGTTTACTTCCTCATTTCATAGGGAACGTACCACTGGGCGCACGTAATGAAGAGCTGGATGTAGATGTGCCCACTCCTAAGGGTTTACTATGCGAGGAGATACGCCTTCAATCCGAGCGACGCGTCACTCTGTATGGCCTCGACGTCCGAAGACAACTACGCCAACCTGTATCCCGCTTCCGCAGAGTGGTTGTAGTATATCTACAAGGTCTGTCTGGCATGTGCGAAGTCCAAATGAGATGACAGACACCCTGCAGGAAACGCGGGCAACCCCTTAAGCCGGCTGCCTGTGTTTGAGACCCTGCTACACCGCGTTCCACTGCCAGAGAAGCCCTCAGACGACCCATATCTCGATATTTCCATCGTGGCGGTTGCGCCGCGCTCCTACTGGAAATCATCTCTTCGCACGCCAAAGCAAAGAGGTGTCCTCGCTGACTACACAGCCGCACTTTCTTATGCCACGTCCCAGTATCCCAGTGTTCCCATCGTCCTGTACGGTCATTCGCTGGGTGGCGCAATCGCTGTATGTCTAGCAGCAAAGCTCAACGCCACTGACCACGCCGCTGTCAAGGGCCTCATTCTTGAAAACCCTTTCTCCTCTATCGGCGGCATGGTCCAGGCGCTCTACCCGCAGCGCTGGCTGCCGTACCGGTACCTGGCGCCGCTTGCGTTCGACAAATGGGACGCAGTCGCTGCTATACGCGAGATGGAGCCGCAGTCCTTACTTGGCCACATTCTCAAGAACACTTTTGTCCTGCTGAGCGGGAAGGATGAGATTGTGCCGACGTCAATGGGCACGGATGTGTACACGCTGGTGCTAAAGACGTTGGCTGCGTCACAGGAACAGTCGCAGGACCCCGAAGATATACACCGCAAAGTGATTATACGCGGCGCCCTGCACGAGAACGCCTGGATGGATCGCCAATGGGCTGGGGAGGTGATAGCGTATCTGAAGGAGGCCACAGAGCAAGATGAGGTAACACGACATGCTAATGCTATAACTGCTAGTGTACGTGCTCGATAGTCCGATATTGGTGATGTGATCGACATAGATGATGAGTAATCTTACAATGTTGTCAACGATCGCAGTTCCAGAAATCCAGGAGGAAAGAACATTGAAGTTAATGAAACGGACGCGATTGGAGTGCAGCCATCCAATGGATGTAAGGGACTAGGCGCGGGCTGGTCTTGAGAATGGGAAAAGGCGAGATATAATTATAGATTTGTTGACAAAGAGAAGTGTATCTTGCATGCTCCTCGGAATCTGCTGGCAACGACTGCAAAGGTCTTGGATCAGTACTATCGACGGAAGATCGACAGTTTTAACCACCTGTTGTACGTTTTTCATTGTCGAGAACATGGTCACAATGGAGCCAATGTAAGTCTCGTGCTGCGCCCTGACTTTGGCGTCGTTCTCATCGCCTGCCAGCAAAGTATGCGCGAGGTTCTCGAGTATCTCTGTGGGGTTGTCAGATAGGATGCCTTGCATGAGAAGCGAAAAGGCATACTCTGGACGAAAGATGGACGTCTGTGCACGAAGTCCTGTCTGGTGAGCTTGTACCCGCCCGAAGCCTCGTCCAGTTCGCATGGAATACCGCGCAGCAGCGGATGCCTGAGCCCATCCACGGAGAACAGACAAGATGTGTACTCATGCTCTACAGTAGCTTTCGCTGCCACCAACGACGCCGCCAGAACGTTGAGGAAGGGGGCTTTGTATGACTTGAGATGGATCATTTAGAACACGTCAAGAAGACAACTATATAACGCGATGCTTACTGCATATGCGGAATGGTCGAGGCGCAAGACCATTAACATGAAGCGTAGACCAACGCGATGGCGCCAGGAGTCATCACTAATCTTCTGCCACGACTGCGGCCCAAGGTTGAGGAAGAACTCCCAGTCCTGGTCGTGTCAAGTCAGCTATTGAGACGTCTAACAGCAGCATGTACACTAACCCTCTTGTGATTCTGGACCAGGACGTTCGCGCAACCAACCCAGCAGTCAACCCACCTGTCCGTTTCGTCGCTGTACTGCTCCAGGGACTCGGGGTTTGTCGGGTGGTTAAAGTGCTTCATCACCAATCGGTAGATAGTATCGGAGATGTCGCGTGCGATGACCTGCCGCCAAGCAATGAAATATTATCCCTGTATACCGCTGAAGGTGGACCGACCTCGCACACTATCTCATCCTTTCTCTTCAACTCTTGGCCTTTGGCGGAATTCTCCGGATCGAGAGCAGCTACAAGCTCGGGGTCATCCCAATTCATGTCGTCTATTCCGAAGTATTCCTGGCTCTCCTGGCTATCTTCAGCCGTCTCTGCAGACGGCCGGACTGGCCGAGATTGTGGCAGCGCCGCGGCCCTTGCGTCAAGGAATGACTGGACTAGTTTGCGGATTTCCACACCAGTCATCGTATGGGAGCTCAGTTGCGTCTCCAACGAAAACACGCGTTTGACCCAAGCTACCAACGGATGCCAGGTCACATAACAGACATAAAAGTGGATAGAGACCACTCACGTCCTGTCAGGAATGCTGGGTCAGGATATTCCGATATATTCTGCCCCGGCTCCATGAGAGGGGTCTCGATAATTCGCCGCACACATCCTAAGAGTATCTGGACGCCTAACACAATCTGAGGAACGTCATGCCCACTGGATCTCGCTTGCACATATTCGTCGACGAGGACGTTGGTCATGTCGGAGAGCCACTCGAATATGTCGTCCAGTGGTAAGCGAAGATGTCGCAGCATAATCGCTAGGTGCATGAGGCCCCGGATGCAGGCCCGGCGCGTCTCGGGATCAGCATCCTTGAAGTTCACATACCGGCGCGCATTCGCGAGGCGATGTTTAACGTTGCCTAGGAGTGGTTCCAGGAAGACTGATACAGCAACGGCGCTGAAGCGATTGTATAACAAAGATAGTTGCTGTTCGCTAGGGGGTGTGGCCTTCGTGAACGGAACAGAGCCGATGGGAACGCAGAGGGACAACAGCTTCTTCACTTTCGGCGAGAGACCCTGGGACCCATCACTGCGTGTGCGAGTGTCGCTCGCCGCTTTCACAACCAACTTCAGAAGGAGAGTGAATGCTGTGTCACTACGCTTGTTCTCCGACAAGAGGCTGAGATCGCTATGACGTAGGAAGCTCGGCAACTCTGGACCCTCGTCGGACAGATTGGCAAATCGGCGGCTCTTGAAAATATCCAGCAAACGGTTAAAGAGAATGGTCGCGTCATCCAGCGGCCATCTCCACCTGCGACTGAGTACCAAGGAGCGGGCGACTAGGATGCGGATATACTCGTCTCGCTTGTGCAGGCTACTTGTCGAGAGCGTTGCTTCCAAGTTTGGATCCGCAACCAACTTGATGCGCTCCAATGTCGCCACGACGAATAGCCACGAAGCGGGTATGCGGGGCAGCGATGTCGAGGTCCCGTGGACAGAAAATTGGGACAAAGCGCACAATGTGAAGATACTCCGCCATAGTGTTTCGCTGGCCGCGACCTCGGAAGAGACACCTCTTAGGAGATCCTCATGATGAAGAAGTCCAAGTAGTGCATGCCACACGGAGTGGAGTCGCGCGCTCTCGTTGAGATGAGGGTCCATGCACGGCGCCCAAGCACCCACAAAATGAATGACGGACACCCAAAGCTCGGAAATCCTCCTTGACGTGTACCCATTCGCCGACACTTCAACATGTTCTTTCATGAACGGGTCTAACAGGCCTTGGAAACCGAGATTCCATAAGCACACAAGAAGCGCGTTCACCCCCTCATTCGTGGTAAATGCTTCCACTTGACCAGATCGCTGTCTGCCATGGTGTTCGAGTCGTGCGAACGCTTCCAATACGAACCATCGACTCTCCAGTTCTAGCACGTTCACGTCTTCGTCTTCTGGCAAAACCTCCAATGGCTCCTCGACGACACTGCCCAGTTGAGACAGGCGATTCTCCAGCATATCGCGAACTGCGTTGTAGTCATCATCTGCACACTGGCTCAGCAACCAGGAGATATGCTGGGACACTGAATGGAAGAGGAGCTGCCAGGATCGGGAATCCTCAACTGAGGGGAACTTCCTCTGCACGAATAAGTCGCGAATCTGCTGGCACAGTTTATCTAGCACCAGTTCGAGCTCCTGCGTGGACATAGTTGGATACAAGTCGAACTCGAGAAGGGAACATGAATTGGGGCGGAGGACATCGCCTTCGGCACTAATCAAACCAACGAGTTCGTGGAGGAATCCCTGCCCGAGATAACAGTCAGTAGCAAAGCTGATACCAGACGGTAGGAAGGGTATGTCCAGGTCGACGGTGACTCTGCGAGACGGAACGCCGTGTCTGTCGTTGTCCTCAACGGGGGCGCGGACATGCGCGCGGGAGGTCGCATTGTCCGCCCAGTAATCCTGCAAAACATGGCCTTCGACATCGGCCGCACTCGTCCCTTGACGTTTCCACCTCGGCCTCGAAATAATATCTGAGCTGTAGTCGTGATTAGCAGGTCGAAGGATGGACACAGGATCGCGAATCGCTTGCTCGGTGTCAAGGGTCACTGGTGCATTATGCGCTCGCCCAGAGACCAAACGTCCGGCCTCGCCGGCAAACATGAACAAACTACCCTGATTGCGAGGCTCCTTGCGCTTTCGCGCCGACTTCGATGTTTTAGAAGGGGCATCTCTGACTTGAACGTGCAGCTCGTCAGATCCTATGATTCATATCAGCGCTGGTAGTGTTATAGAATGCGTTCTTCTACTTACGCGCACGGTGCTCGACAGGAGATATACTTCGGGAGCTGGAAGCACGGCCGAATGGCAGAAGAGTCTGACGACCTGACCCCATTCGCCGCGCACCGGCTGCAACAATGTGCAACGGCCTCGCTGTCGTCTCCCTGCGACCCCCTCTAGAGTTACGCGCGCCAGTGCTCCGCTTCTTGCGCCTCATGGTACCGGAAATTCTGGTGCGCGTGAGCATACGATCGATCAGGTCCTGTTCTAGGGCTTCCCCTTCTCGCGTGGAGGGCTTTGGGTGACTGGGCTTGGGGACCTCGACCACGTCGCTATCACTGGTACCCTCATCCTCGCTGTCATCCTCGATCTGGACTGCATTTGTGTGTGGTTGAGGTCGCCTCCAGATAATGACTCTATCCATGTCGGACTCCGAAGAGCTAACCGACGACTCTGCGGCTTCCAAGGGTGCGTTGAGGATCTCGACATCCGAGCTCTCAGAATCTCCGCGGATCTCAAGATTCGTCCTCTCCGAGTGGGCTCTGAGGCGGATTCTGGATTGTCCCGGTCGCAGCAGATCGTTCGCGTCCTGGGGAGGCTCCTCTCCGCTGGAATCTGACGGGGTCGCGGGCCGCCGAGCTCTGGCAGACGGACGGTTCTGCAACTGCTTGATCATGATTTGAGGCATCATCCTCCGCAAGACTCTCATACGCTTCCGGTCCTTCGTGGACATCTCGTCCGTGGGCGAGTCGCCCCGGTTCCCAGAACTCTCGTCAGAGTCGTCGCCCAGTGACCCTGGAGGGAATTGTAGACCGGCAGAAACTACGGCCACGTCAGAGTCAGAGTGCTCGCCCAGCTGTCCAGGCGAGGATCCGAAGGTGTGGTCGACGTTGACAGACGGCGGATCCACCGCCATTGGCGTTGACGACGGCGGAAGCCCAGGACTGCCCGACTGGAAGAAGTCATGAGCAAATACTGGTGACGGTGCCTCACATGCGGAGGTGTCTGCGATGCTTCTTGTCGGAGAACTGGTGGGTGTCTGCAGTGATATCGACACAGTGCTTTTGCGTCGTCGCCATGTCGGCAACGGTTCATCGGCATTCCCATCTGAGGCGTCGTTTATTGTAAGATCCGTAACGGAGACATGTCCGTCCCGTGGAACCTGAACCGACTCCGTCAGAGAGAGCGAAATGAGGCACAGGGTGACCGACCTGGGCTGGACGCTCCGGCGAGGGTGAATCGGGCACCAGATCCTTCTTCCTCATGGGGAAAGGTTTCGCTCTCTTGCGAACAGAGGAGGCCGGCCGTTTCTTCGCCATCTTCTTTGCACTAGCCTCATCTTCCCCGTCTGCAGCCCCTGCCAAATCCTCGTCGTCGCTACTGCTAAAGGACTCATCAAATGCGCTAGGTTGCCATATAGGACGTGTTGCGTCCGTAACTCCGGGCTGTCTGCTCGCACTCCTCCGACTCGGCGGCCATGCATTCGGCTGTTCTCCCTGGCTATTGTTGCCCTCCTCTAGCTCCAACTTATCTGCAAAGACGCTGCGCGACCTGCTCTTCCTCCGCTGTCGTTCCCATTCGTCCTCAGGTTCTTGCTCGTCGTCCGCACCCACATATTCATCGCCGGTGTCCTCGTCGCCTAACCTTGCTGCACTCCTGCTGCAGTGGTTTCCGTGCCGCCGTGGGCTCACCATCTGGACGATAGCATCGGGATTTGAGCGCATCTGCCGCTTGTACATCGCCTTGTCGTATGCGTACGGATTCTTCTGCCTGGCCAGTCGGGCACGAAGGGAGTAGCGTCCGACAGCCTGCTCTATGCCAGCAAGTTGCTCCGCAGGGTGTTCGTCAGCGGCCTCTGGCAATGGTCGTGTATTGAGAGGTGCACCTCGTGAGGGAGAATAGTGGTCTGTAGATGAGCCAGCTGATGATGCCCTACGCCTTAGAATAGGTGATTGCACAGGAGTCAGAGGAGAAGATGACTGCGGAGATGTCCTGTGAGGTGGTGACGATCCAGGAGACGAATTGGCACGGTGATAGGATAGGACTCCAGGGGGATGTCTTGATGGAGTGAAGAGCAATAATGGGTTTGCGAAGGGAGAGCGATATCGGGTGGGGGTGCCTGAAGAGGACGTGGGAAGGTGCTGAGGAAATGGTCTAGTTCCTACTGTGACCTTATCTGGTGAGAAGGAAATGGGAGGCCTTTCCATTGCACCCTGTGAGCCCATACGGTCTGTGGTATATCCTGCGACAGTGACGGGTTCATCTTCGTCCGACTGGATAGACGGAGTCGGAAGCAAGGAGCTGGACGCAGGCGAACAACTACTGACCTGCACAACGGGAACAGTAGGCAGCACAGAAGGTGATGGACTTAGAGGAGAAGTACATCGTCTATCACTGGTAGGAGACGACGGTATCTGCGTCGCTGTTGGAGAGCCGTATTGACTGAGCAGCTCTAGTGGGTGCGAGAGCTGACCGGGGGTCAAGCAATTTGTTCGCAGGACAGAGTACACACTCACCTTACGGCGCTTCCACGGAGAGCCTGGTGCTCGTGAGGTGCGGGCGCTGGAGCCTGCGTCGAAATCCTTAGCATCCGAATGACCACGGTGGTATGCCCTCAACCCCACAGCTTCAGCCATCCCGCGCTGCGCGGCCTTTGAGAACGGATGATCATCCCCGCTCCAGTATGTCGGCGATACGGCTCTCAATTCCTCGAGCTCTTCAGGATCGGATGTTGGGACAATGTCATCGTTGACCATCTACCATGAAGAGGCAAGTGAGAGTTATTCAAGTTGGCGAGCGTCGGAAAGGTGGAAAGGATGTCGCCAGAGTGGCTGGCAGAGATAAGAGTGCAGTACCACGGGACTGACCTCGAGCGAGCAACCCCCAAAGTCAAAGTCGAGATTTGAGCCAATTCCCAGATGATGATCTTCGCAGAACATGTCGTACACGACTTGCAGGACGCTGTCACGGAGGCCTGTTACCGTTATCACATGGGTGTGACTCCCTCGCGTCCGTGACTGATATACTGTAACAGTAGTTACCGGTTCTTTTTTACTTCTATTTGCTCGTAGCGATATAAAGAGCAGTCAGCCGTGAAATAGTTTGTAAGTTGGATCAAACATCAAATTTACTCCAACCCAAATCAGAAGATCATCACAAGTCACTAGGGCAGTACAACCAGATAGAATACAAGTAGATCATATAATATATATTCACGGGAACTGCAACATAAGGCCATTGAGCAGCTCCATCGCGTCCGTACGAAACGTGTCAGTCGTAATGTCGACAAGAGGTGCTGGGTCAACGAAGGTGAGCAGCAGTGGTGCATCCAGAGCAGAATCCCACTTGTCCCAGTTTATACCCGATAGGTAACTGAGACCTTCAGGTAAGTCGGTCGGCGCGTTCGGATTGAGGTTTGCCGTGAAGAAAACTGCAAATACCAATATGAGACGTGCAGTATCTCTTAGAATGACAGGTCGCACTGAGCGCATCCGGCGCGATGTAGTCGACGGGAAAGAAGAACTCGAGAATGTCTGTCGCGTGACCAGCACCAAGGTAAGGTGTCTGACTACCACGTTTGTACACTATGCGCATAAAGTTGACAACCAGTGAATTCCCGGTGGCACGAAAGAGACGACAGATAGATCGGGCTCACAGTACGACCATGTGGCTTGGGTCTGTGACGCTGTCTCCAAAAAGTAACGCCGCGGTGCTTGCCATAGCCAGTCACCTTGAAAGAATGCAAGCCGTTTGAACTGTGGCCTGTCGGTTGTGATGGATTAGTAACGATCTCCAATCGTGAAGTCTACAGGCGCACGTAAGTTCCCACAGAAGACCCGTATTGTATGGAGCGCCCTGTGTTGTGTAACATTATAGTAGAGATTATCGAGGAGTATCTCAGGCGCTTACAGCGGATGGGTCCGAAGGGTAGGCTGCTCCTACTGCCTCCACCTGTGCATCAGTAGCGATCGAAATGTAGCTTGTGACAGAGTAGTCAGTACGACGATCTAAAGAGAAGCTCCTGGGAATACTTCGTTTGCACATATTCAAGGTATTCGGCATCAGTTCTGTATGTCATCAGTATGTTCCCTTAATAATAATAAACACGTTGACATACGTTATATTCGTGTTGGCAAAAGAGAACAATGTACCCTCGTCGTAGCAATCACCAATGATAACAGGCACCTAGTAAACGAACGATGTGGTCGTGAAGACAACGCCTTCACGCCGAATTAGGATGGCATATCCAACCTACCTTCGCATATAATCCTTGCTGGATATACTTCATCCCATTGCGAAGTAAGGTCTGCCCATCAACACGAGGTTCCCAAGCTAAGTTGAGGCTCTGGTAGCTGAAGAAGCTTGGGGTCAGCGCAATTGCAGCTTGTAGCTCCACGTAGTCTGCGGCGCGGAGACAGGCCAGTGTATCCAACTCTCCGGAACAACCTACGGTCTCGACGAGTTGGTCATAGTACTGCTGCCCCTCTGACACGTTCTGCAGCGAAATCGGGGGACCAGATTGCTAGCATGCCGGTGTTACTACTTCGCGACAACCCGGATGTCGCGAGCAGCACTCACCATCACCGCTGCTCGGAATAAACCGTCGCTGTTTCCGTCATTCCATACCAAGTGGGCGGCTACCGAAAATGCCCCGGCGCTCTCTCCCCAGCTAGTGAGCAATCATCCTGTAAGCCTGGGATATACTATCATAAATGATAACGCAGGAACCTACATGGTCACCTTGCGGGGATCGCCTCCAAAAGCCGAGATGTACTTGTTGACCCATTCTAGGGCTAGTCTCTCTGCACGTGCAAAAGCGGTCTCAGTTCGTGCCATCCGTTTGGTCCTCAAGAGACCACTTACGATCCCTAAGGCCGAGATTGGTGGCATTCGCTTCCAAGACCTCTTGACTAGCCAGAAACCCGAAAGCTATAAATAAATATATCAAATGTGTTATGTCTGGCTCCGTGCAAGCTAGAGTGGCGAATGTAAGACTCACCATTCAAGCGGTAGTTCAGCGAGACAAATATGATCGGTTGCCCAAGTTCCAGTGACCTCGACACATACAGTGACCCGTCGTAAATAGAGGTGTCGCCGATTTCAAATGCCCCTGCCACGAATAGGTAGTATATGTTAGGCCATCACCATTAGACACTGAGCCAGGTCAGACACTGCACCTCCAAATATCCACTATATCAAATAAGCAAATAGTGGTAGAAGGAGGGGAGTTCAACACTTACAAAGAGGACAGGGAGATCATTGCCAGCAATGGCAGATGTTGGCTTGATGACATTGATATTCAAGCCTGGGCATTATCAGATCCAAAACACACAGCGCATATGTCTGTTGAGCTCACAGTCCTCAGATACCAGCCCGCCCGAAGGAAAGTAAGTCATGTTCTTCGGCACGAGCTCCGGGAGCACGATATCTTGCTGAGGGCAAGCTGCTCCAAACGTTGTGGCATCCGCTACACCAGAGAAAGGTTCGGGTTCCTGGGGGACCGCAAACCGGAGGCTACCCACTCTTTGACGACGGAGTCAGCGAAGCTGGATTGGATAAACGAGATAACATCACCTACGGGGGCTGGGCATAGTTCATCCCCAGGAACGACGTGATGTCCCCTACGGTGATCCCTTGGTATGTACCATAGTCCAGAGCTACGGTTGAGAAGGCCTGTGAGTCTCGAGACACTGGAGGAAGGCCGAGGGCAAGAACTGCGCTCAAGGCGAGAAAACACAGGGTAGAACGGAGCTGGGACAGCATCACTGAGGAAGCCCACTAGGCCGCGCTAAGCATATCGCTCCCTGCAACTTTAAGTGTCGTCCATCCACTCTTATAAGAAAGGCGGACAGCTAAGACACGTTAGCTTCCTCATGAGAAACATGCGTGTGTTTTCTACGACATTATCCCAGGGCCGTTGATTCGGGGGCAGTAAACCTCCCGAGAAGGCGGATCGTGATGGATCGGCAGTCAGGAGTGGGTGCTTGTGATAATCCCCTCCTCGCATGTGATCCTAGCCAGCCCATTTAGTACTGACACTGCTCATATGCCATTTGTACAGAAGTACTGAAGCGGTATCCTTTGCCCGAGTAGAGTCAGAGTGTCTTTGTCATGGGTTTCGTTCTCGCAAGGCTTGGTATGGGGACCTACACTTACAGCATTGGTATGCCTCTCACCCCATAACAGCATAACCCCATGGAATGCATATCCTTGCGATTGGATTGCACCTGTGGTAGAGACTGCGAGACTCGAGCTCACTGTGAAGTCGGCGGCCAGCCCTGAACAATATAGTCACATGCATATTTCTGCTTATGACACTTGAATCGTAGTTGGATGAATGCAAGAACTATTGAAAAAGTATGAGAAAAGGACTCAGCGTGTCGGCGTTGCACCCAAAAAGTTTAAGGTTGAAAAGCAATATCCATGAGGGGTGAGACGGCAACAGCGCCTGCGGAGTAGGATGGTTGCCTGATATAGGTACGCAAAGCTTTGTCTCGATTCGGCAAGCAGGAAGCCTGCCCTTGTACTCCCTTACCTTGTGGAAGACATTCAAATATAACGCTTTCCGTTTAAACTATGCAAGGCAGCTGCTCAGATCTTAAAGGAGGCTGCGAGCTGTCGTCAATCCACCATTCTGAAATCTGCCCATTAAGTCGGGACGTCTTGCTAGTAGTCCATCACCCCCTCATTCTCGTCAACGTAACCCATCTCTACCCCACTCCTTAGTCCCACACGTCAGGAATCGCTCATGCATCATGTCTGACCCGTGGCTTGCTCAAGAAAATGCCGCGATCGCTTTCTCGTTCATAGGGTTCGTTCTGGTCAACGTCCCATTGTACTGGCATCTACGAGGTATGTCCAGGCTTTGTTAAACGCACCACGTCCCGAGCTGAGTGAGACCAGCGTGGAACATAGGATGCTTGTTGTACATGTTCTGGGTGGGCAGCGCGTGTCTCATCCAGTTCATAAACGGCATCGTCTGGAAGGACAACGTCATTAATTGGGCTCCGGTGTGGTGTGACATCAGTGTGTTGTGTGCGAATCAGAGGTCGTGCGATGAGCTGACCCGCCCTGACTTAGCAACAAGATGGATGCTGGCGTCCAGTATCGGCTTTTCTGCCTCGTCGCTCGTAATCATGCGTCGCCTCTACCACATCGCCAATATCACGACCATACATGTTACTCATGGAGACAAACGTCGCATGGTCTTAGAAGACACGGCCGTTGGGGTGGGCATCCCAGTACTTCAAGTCTTACTTTGTGCGTCTTCTTAGCCCAAGAAAGCCCCTCGCTGAAACCGCTTTTCGCCAGATTACTTCATCCAAGGTCATCGATTTGACTTATTTGAGGGTATAGGATGCTGGCCGGCAATTCCGAACACAATCCTCTCATGGTTTCTGTACGACTTGTGGCCTGTCTTTATTGGCACGATGTCCGCCGTCTACTGCAGTAGGTTCAATCCGCCAGATTTGCAGAAACTCATTTGACACTCTTTCAGCATTGACGATCAGGGCATTTCTCCGTCGGCGCAAGCAGATCGGCGAGCTCATGTCCGCAAACAGCGACCTCAACTTCAACCGCTACTTTCGCCTTATGGCCCTCGCATCCATCGAGCTACTCTTCATCGTCCCCCTCGCCATCTACACCATGGTTGTCAACGCATCTACGCCGGTGTACATATGGAGGGGCCTCTCCGACCTGCATTACGACTTCTCCGCGGTAAATCAATATCCGGCTGTCGTGTGGCGGGCGAGCCCCCTCGCCGCGCGTTCGCTCGAGTTCAGCGAGTGGACGTACATCGGCAGTGCTCTCCTGTTCTTCGGGTTCTTCGGTTTCAGTGATGAGGCGCGCAAAAACTATCGCACGGTGTATGATGTCGTAGTCAAGCGGCTCGGCATTCGTTCTGACCGATGGGGGCGTCTCCCTGGCAGCTGGCAGTCGAGGTTTGATCCACGTTATTGCATCATCGCGCGACGTCTGTTTACTGTTCGATACGCAGGTCGAAAGGGTCTGAACGGCCAATCCGGGTCGAACTGCCCACTCTCGCGCCTCTCCCCAAACGCGGCACGATTTACTCCACGTCTGGCAAGTTTTCCATCTCCATCTCCCTCTCGGACGTCGGCCCAGATGGCAACGTCGTCGACAAAGCGGGGATCGCGAAGACCCCGTGCACGCACTCGACAAGCTCTGTGTACTCGACAGACACCGAAACCTGCGTCTCGTTTAAGGACATGGAGGCCGCGCAAGCAGAGAAGAAGCGGGACTCTCTCCAACCTGCGCTCCCATTGGATGACCCGGACTTCGTCCTTGACATCCGCCGCTTGACGGCTCACCGGGCCCCGCCGGACGTCCCTTCATCTGTGCGGCACTCCGTGGATATTGTTTAGAATCTCGACTCTTACACTCGTCTCAGCACACCACCTCATCGGAACTCACTACAACCAGAATCTGGCAGGACGTTCTGCCCGCCGACTGTACTAATTGTTCTGCCTGCTGTATCGTTAGGTACGCTGTCTGTCTTTACCCTTTTCTTTGTAGATCCCAGCCGCTCGTTCTCCATCACGGTGTAGCATATCTGCCAATCGCGCAATTTACAATAAACCTGCTATTCGCTCGTTCCAGAGAGCTGCACACATATGACGGTTCGAGTCGAGCGCTGCGGCGCCGTCTTTGCGCGAACCTGAGGTTTCCCGGACAAGGCCAACCTCGGCCATCACACTCAGAATTGGTAAGAGCTCAAGCGTACATTTGAATCGGTAATGTGATCATACAAATGTGATGTACACGAGATGGTGATGTATTCTGAGTCCTAAATGCGCACTTCTCAAAACTCTTGAGCCCCGACTGACGAATGCACGACAATCACGCATAACAGAGGACGCGGTAGTTCTGCGCCATCGATCCGTTCAATCCCATACACCTCAATACACGAATAAAGCACTTACCGCCTCGGTGATCTCCGTGTTGTTGGCGGGAATCAGCGCGGCTACAGAATGATATCAGGTTCTCCAACCAAGTAGAGACCACACGAACAGACGGGTAACGCACCATCGAGCTTTTCGCTGACCTTGCCGGGGACGATGCTGTCGCCGTGTAGCACCCTCGCGATGAACAACGGCGTCCCATCCGCCTCGCGGCCGCCCTCGACGGGTTGGGCACCGAGAGCACGCAAGTTCAGGCGGCCGCGCGCATCGACCCAGCGCAGGGCACGGGGGTCGCCGACGAGGACTTCGTACTTGGGGAGCTGCGAATGTTCAGATTAGAAGGCGAGACTCCAGCGGCGCGTGGAGCACCCTTACCGAGACCTCCTTGAACCCGAACCCGACGACGGCGCCCTTCTCAAAGGCAGGCGATACCTTGCCGATCTCTGCAAACGGCCCAGACTAGTCAGCGACAATGATACTCCGCCCGATAGAGCGTCGCGGACACGTACGAATTCCGCCCTGCCAGTGGAGGATCCATGAGTAACTCGAATGCTTTCACACACGGCACCGCGTCCATACCTCGTAGAAGCCGCGGCACACGTAGAGCGGCTCGCCGTGGTGCTGGCCGACGGGAAGCGCTCCCGGCGGGACGTTGCCGCCCTCGGAGAGGATCCAGGACGCCGGCCCCTGCGGACCGCTCTGTTCAAAGCTGCGCTTGCGCACTTCGGCCTCCTGTACCCAGTTCTGCAAGCCCCAGGCCATTGCCTTTTTCTGTCAAACTGTGAGTGCGAAGCGCAGAGCGTTGCGGAACGGCGCACCTGCTCGTCATTCTTGTGCGAGTGGTATGCGTAGTAGCCCGCGCCCATGAGGGCTAGCCCAGCGGCCAGGCCGCCGCCGATCTGCAAAGGGACCAGGTTAGAAATAAATTTCCTTGCAGTGAGCTCGCCGACTTAATGCGTACTTCCAGCTGCTTCTTGCGGTGGTCGTCGAGGTCTAACCAGTTCTTCTTGCGCTCTTCGTGGTGGACATCGACCTGTTGCACTTGCTGCTGATCCCACTTCTTGTCATCCTGACTGCCACCGTACCCACCTAGACAATGGAACAGCCACTCAGTCAGGGTTAGATCTGGGTTGATCTAATCAACATGCTTGCCTAGAGGCGGTGGCGGGGACTGGTATTGGGGCTGCTGGGGTTGGGCCTGCTGAGGTTGAACATAGCCTGGGTTGTAGCCGCCTGGTTGCTGTTGAGGTTGCTGCCCATAATATGGCTCTTCCATGCGACCCCACAGAGCGGGCGTGTTCGGGGGCTCCCATCTGGGCTGAGGGGCATCCATATCAGCACGCCGCCGGGAGCGAAACATAGGACCACACCTGAGAGGTGTGCGGCTGGATGATCTTATACCTAACACCTGTTTACGATGCCTGATGTCAGCAGCCAACATCGAGCACGGGTATAATGGTCTACCTTGATATACTACAATCGAACCAGCACCATAAGAAGTTCCCGGCTCCCATTCGTAGACTTCCGACGTCATGTCGATTCTGGATGGTGGACTGTGTAATGGCTGGAGTAGTGAGGGCTTGCTTGTCCTGGGGACTGGCCAGTCGCGGCGATGGGTAAGATACTTATATGATCAGGCTGGACAGCGCCTCGGGGGTCACAGCGTCGCACGTGCACTCCTTATGCCACTGCTTCGCCTCGCCTCGCTGCGGACATGATGTAGCGATGCAGAAGACGACGCTTCTGCGCCGCTGATCACCGCGATCAGCGAGACGACAGGCAGATGCTGTACAGGGGTGTATAGAGATCCGACTGATACTGCGATAGGTGCAGAAGGCAATATATATGAGACGATTCAGAAGTAAATGGTCCAGATAGAACGTGGCTGTAGCACAAAGCACGAGATGGAGGTGGCAACGTGAAGCCGTGACCAGCGTCCTTTGCCCTGGAGTAGGCATTCAGCGAAGCGGGATGGCATCTAGAAGTTGTGGCAAGCCTTGCGTCGGAATATCGAATGGCACATCGGTTTGTATAGCATGCTCCGCGACATCCATCACATCTCTCAACCTAACATGTATCCTCTGCAATGTGCGTGACCACGTTGGGGTCAACATACGTAGTGTTCTGCATTACAATGCCAAATACAACAGAAATGAAAGCACTTACCATCACGAACTGTAACCTTGCCATGCGCATACGACATTCCTTGTTTTGCTTTTCTTTGGGAGAAAGGGAGCGTGGGGATTGGCAAGTATGCACTGTGCCGGATTTAGCAGGCGAGCTTCCCGATTTAGTAGATTTAGATCTGTGGTCAGACAGACGCATTGGCTGAGATCGGCCGGCAGAGCTTCCCAAATAGTCAGCGGCACAAACGTGGAGCTCTCAGACAACTTAATATCTATGAAAGTTAGATTTGACCTACTCTGACAAGAAGTGTCAATGACTCCCGTAAACACCCATCTGAACGTTGAAAGTCCCTTGAGTTTGTTGTTATGTATGACAGTAGCAATCCGATATTGATCTTGGCAAGTCCTGTCTGTGGGATGGCGGTTGCGGACTGCCCGTCTCACAGGCAGGCTCGCAGGCTCGGCGTGTGAGCTCCGACTCTCATTGCATCTCGAGGCCCAGAACACTGACCCCGTCGCCACAATTCTAGTAGGGCTTCTTGGCAGCATATCTGCCTGCCGCACATTGCAGATGAAGGACCTCGCCGTTCGCTGCACCATCTACGCGACCTTACTCCCCAGCAACGTGCCTTCTGTGAGTTCTGTCAACCGTGAAGTGCGCCAATGAGCACTTCTTCACCTCAGTGTACAAAGACAGCCATTGCTAGAAAACGTGAGAGTGTCAAGCACGGAGACCGCTGACCGCTCACAGCCATCCGCCAAGCGTACGCCCTACTAGCGTATGTTTCGTTCGTTGATCTTTTGTCGTCGATAACCGCTCGGTACGCGATCCTTTTTTGCAGCATTACTCATACCGCGCACTGCTGAGCACATCAGGCATCCTGAAAACAGCCATGTCATAGTACTTGTTGGCTTGTTCCTGTACAAGCACACTATCGAATGGTTAAACTCACGAAAGGACGACCCACGCGGCCGCGGCCCTGCACCTGACGACATCCCTGCAACTATACTGCTCAGAGCTGAGGTGTATTCGCAATGTCGCATGTTGCGAGTCAATGCAAGTCATGTCGCAATCTTCGTGGACCTGTCGAGAAAGCATTCTGTTGTGCAAGATCATGGATGTGAATGGATAAGAGAGGACAGCAGGCACACATGTGACACTACTGGTAAGATTGCGAGCATGAGCGCGTCTCTTCCAACTTCGCTGTTTCTCCGTCAGCGATATTGTCCTCTTCCCCCGGAGTCTGCGCTCACTACGAACAGCAGAAGGCATTGAAGCGGTCCGATTTCTACTTGAAGCTGTCACAAGACGGGCTCGTTCTGCCTGCGGAGAGCAATAACTTTAATAGTATGTTTGCCGTTCAAATTGTTAACTCTCCGGACTCATTCCATGCTCGTTCTCTGCTCTCTGTACGCGGTGTTGCATTGACGTATGTGTAGGTCCGAATGGGTGCGCACCAAGGCCGCCGCTCTGTCGACATTTCAGGAGGTCGTGCGCAACTTCAGGAAGTCTAATATTCTCGTTTATGTTCTGAAGGTGCTATCCTCGTACGGCAGGAACCGCCCTCCCTGATTCGCCCACAATCGTCCACAAGCACTCCGGACACTACTCCAGTGCACAAGATCCATGTTCCTTGACGGTGTGCCGTTCTCTTTACGTCTGCAGCTCTCACGTTCCGCAGACCTAACGACGAGCATGTGCAGTTTGACGCTGAGTTCACGATCTAGATCTAGAGCTCGACTACTGCAGCCCTTGCCTCGCTCTTGCTAGTTTTCAACTGAGTCTGATCGGGTTCGGAACAAAATAATGCTATCGTGCTTCCCACTTGATGTCTGTCGGTCTGACCCTGCAGAGATATGCACCCCACTGAATACCGCTACATGCGTAAATCTAAACTGGCGCCGATCCTGTCATCGACTGCGTGCAAGACAAGTTTGAGGTTACCGGTCTGGAAAGCTGCGCCGTAGACGATCAAACTTTGTCACACCTTCTGTGGAGCACTGGACTATCCTGGTTAGGATGCGATGCGCACAAATGTATCACCTGGTGAAATGTATGTCCATCCAAGAAGCATCTTCCGAGTTCCGCTAACTCGAGAAGCTTCATAGGACTGTCGAGGGTAGATTAGTGTTGATGTTCATGCATCATGCGCTGCATCATCAAAAAAGAGACATGTCAAATGAAAGAAACCAGGCGTTAACGATGCACACACGCCACGTAGGCTCAAACGTTCGACGGCAAAGCCGACTCAGGTGAACGCTTTAGTCAAGGCTAGCATGTCAGGATTGTGGTGGCTGGTGCTCAATGATACTGTCGATGGTACTCTTCCCACTCTTGCTGCTGCCTCCCACTGATTTTGGTGAAGTCGACCGAAGTCGCGCCCCGGCTCTCGCTGCCGCTGTTGCCACTGCGAATTTAGCAGCTCCTCCCCCTCTCGCTGCTGCCGGTCTATCATCTGTTGTTCATGCTGCTGTCGCTGCTCCTTCGCTTGTTGCCGCTGCCGCTCTTGTTGCTGCGTCCTCTGTAGTTGCTCTGAGTGCTCTCCCTCCTGCCCTCTCTGCGGTGGTGCGAGGCGTCGTGCCAGGGTGTGAGAGGGTGTCACACCTCACGTCTCGAGATGCCGAAGCCCTGCACGTGCACATACAATCAGGCTCATACATCACATCAACAACTAGCATCTCATCGTGAAGATGTATACCGGGACTGGTGTGGCGCAGACGATGGCAACCAGGCATTGGAGGATACAAAGCAGGCAGGTGACGCGCATCTCGGGCTTGGAGAGGGTGACTCGTGAGGTTGTGGCGTGTAGATTGTGTGAGAGCGATGAACGTCTAGGAGAACGAACAACTTAGGACAATGGACAAGCAGATGGCGATGAAGGGGAACTTGAAAGGGAGGACGAACCAGCGTCACGCCGGACTTGGCGGCCACATTGTGATCATTTATACTCCATTGCCGCTACGGCGAACTTTGACGATGGAAACGCTTGTAACGCGGCGACTGACACTACAAAGAAAACATCTTTTCCTGATCTCGGAAACACTTCATGAATTGATAACATATAGTCAGTGTTTCCTCAATGAGAGAGCAGGCTAAAGAGGTTAGCCCCGGCAGCTTTCCGATGCCTTTCAGTGATGCTGAAGCAAGAGAAGGCTTCTTTTGGCATCAAAGAAATGCTGGACTGTCTGGATCGCGTTCAGCTTTTATTTCCACCTCATGGAATCGATGCTTTCTTTGCAGTGTGACCACTACTGATTGCCGATGTGTCAGAACGCTGTGGAAGGCTGTGGGTTGCCCGCTTCTCGCTTTTCTGAAGTATCAATGACTCTGAATCTCTGATGGTACTTAAAGTTAGGATCATCGCAGACATGGAGCGAGCCGAGAGCATGATGCACGGCGGGTAGTATGATATATAGGTGTTGTATATATCATGCCTGGGTCACAGTGCTGATGGAACGATCTTGAACTCATACCTGGATGACCTGAGTTTATTTGCGACTGAACGGGTATGCCAAAATCTCTACTCAATCCGATAACGGCCTATCAGTGGCCTATCCTTCAAATTTCAAAAGTTCAGTTGCCCATCACATTCTCTCTACTGTATGGAGTTCTTCTCTACTCTAGCCCTTGACCACGTCTTCTGGGCTCTTCGTACCGCTGCAAGGAATGAATGATGGGCATCTCCAGCCTGAGACACCGGACAGTGTCCCCCACCCCTCGCTGTTACATTTGTCTCTACATTCTGATCGTCGACGCCCGCCACCACCGGCTGCCCTCCAACACTCACCACTCATCTTAGGGCACCTCTGCAGATTCAGTCCCTTCACATGGGTTGATCAGCGTCTGACGAGTAAATTGATGCGACGCACCATGCTCATGCCAGACACCCATCCAGTGATACAACCGCGCTCAAGACCCAGGATGTCGCAACAGCGCCAGAGCCCGCCTATCCCAGCGGTAAGTGGCTGAATGAATCGATGGGTGCGGGTCACCTCCGAACTGGGCAGGTCTATAGTCCGATCTAGCAAGCCCGTGTCATGCCCGAGAAATGACCGTGGTTGCTATTACAAACATTGACACTCTTAGTCAGCCTCGTCTCATCGTCCTAGCGCGGTGAACCATTGCTCCACAAACCAGTCATTATCGCTCGTACTGTCATATATTAAGTTGTGCGCACATGTGCTCCGCTGCATCGCTGCAACATGACACGCTATGGACTCGACATCCTCTCGACAGGCTTCGACTTCGATCTCTCTGGGACATCGCTCGACTAGGTCTCTCTCCGGGCAACCTCAGCTCTCTCGCGAGCAAACGGAGGCTGAGCTTTTGGCTGACAATGACGAGCTTAAGCTACCCAAGACGAGGTCACTCGTAATCATGCTCACCGCTAGCATGCTGATGCAGGTGCCGTATAAATTACCGGAATAGAACCGGTGGTGTGCTCAGCAGGCGGCCAGGTCACTTTCTTCATCGTTGTGTCCTCATCGAGCGAGTATGCGAAACACCTCGGAGGAACGTCCACGTTCTCAGGTCTCGTCATCGGCGTTCCGGTCGTGTTCGCAGGCCTCACTCTCTTGCCTATGATGAAGTACGACGGTGGTAAGAGAGCCTTTCCCTAGACACAAAACTTCAGTTTACGTGGTGTGTATAGGTGGATAAAGAATGCCTCTGCATTTTGCATGCGCATGCGCGATACTCGGGAACGTGATGTACAGCCTCGCGTACCTCGCCAACTGGCTCTACCTCATCCTCCTGGGGCGCATGGTGTCCGGCCTCGCCATGACATTATTTCTCTATTCCAAGAGATATTGCACGGATCCCCGGATCGTCGGCATCCGGCGGCGGACGACACTGGCCGGGTGGCTGGTCCTAGGCCAGGGCGTTGGCTTTAGCGTCGGCCCCTTCATGGGTGGTCTCCTGTATGTATATATCTTGCATCAGATCGTGTGGACACCGCAAATTGACAGCGTTTTCGCTCAGCTACAAGATCGGATTTTCCAACGCAGTCTTCAACGGATACACCAGTCCAACCTGGGTGTTGGCTGGCATCTGAGCTGGATTCTGGGTGGTTGCGGCAGCACTCTTTGAGGATGTCCCTCCAGCATGGCAGGCGCAATCGGAAACGGAATTGCAAGACCTGCAGACTCCTTGCCCTGCCCAGAAATTGCCTCATGCATCAGCATCAAGTGAGGGACAACAAGACCCGACCGCAAGCAGCGGGCACGAATCTCGGGCACAGTGCCCAAGCTTCGTGCACGACAAGCCAGAGGACCCGTCGGTACAGGAAAGTCGAGTAGCATCCGAGGCTGAGGAAGCCACTGCCAGTCAGCCAGCCCGCGCCTGGCGTCCGAGCCACTTCCGCATGACGGGTCCCCAGACCGGGGTCACCGTCACGATGTGCTGGTTCGCGATGACCTGCTTCTTCGTTCTCGGAGCGTGGGAGGCGAACATCCCCATCTTCACGTCGTCCGCCACGCCGGCGAACCCGTTCCACTTCAGCCCGTTCGCCGCGGGTAGCCTGATCGCGCTCGGCGGCGTGTGCACCGTCCCGCTCCTCCTCGCGAACGTTGTCGCTGCGCGCCGCGTGCAGGATCGCCACACGCTCGCGCTCGGAACTGCGGTCGGAACTGCGGGGCTCCTCGCCGCGGCAGGCATCCTCGCAGCGCGCGAGGTGACGTACGCCCGCCTGTTCGCGTGCTGGTTCCTCGTCGCGCTTGGGTTCAACGTCGTCAGCACGGTCGTGCTCAGCCTGCTATCGAAGCAGCTGCCCGGAGAGTGGAACGGGCGGATCAGCCTCGCGATTCAGTGTAGCATGTTCAGTGGGAGGGTGACGGGCGCGGTGTGGGGCGGCGCGGGCGTGAAGGTGGGCATGTTGAACTTTGTGGGGGTGCAGATCGCTCTGGTGGGAGTGGGTGCGATCCTGTTCTCTGCCCTCTGGAGGCAGCTGAAGGCCAAGACAGGATGACATATCACACAGTATCAGTGTTGAAACGGCGGCCTGCGAGCCCGGCGATAGTAGTGCATGTATAGATTAGCATATAGACGTCAATGAAGTTCAGAGATGAGAGCAGTCGGAGAAGTTATCCTGTCGACGGGCCTTCTGGATGGGTTGTCGTTTCGCCTGATGTCAAAGTCTCACTTAGACTGCAGAGCATACGAACGACCATCGTGTGCAATTCGTGTACTTACTTCTGAGATTCGGACGGCCTAAGCATTGGCAGGGAGGTTTGTTAGTCATATACATGAGCACATTTCTTGCAATTGGATTGTGTATCTCACCGATGCAGCTGTTCTCCGCGTTTCGCAAGCCCTCTTTTTGAGTCGCTCTCTGACTCCTTAGTAACACGCTCGTAGGTTTCATGAGCGGTTTACTCGGGAAGCGCCTCTTGCAGATGGCAGGGCGAGTCGTGGGAGGAAGTGATGTACGGTCAACAATGTTTGCCGCTGCCACTGCCAGGTTCCAAAAGGGCAGGTCGCAAGACTGCATGTTCCATGCAGCAGGAAAGCATTGTGAACAGTGGATCTGACCGTACGAACTGAGAATGCCTGCCATTTCACATTGTATGCCGACTGCATGCACTCTGAGCGACAGGCTTAAGGACTCTGATGGGAGCCGTCTTTTGGTACAAAGCAGAGAGAGAAGGAAAAAACAGCAGCTTCCAGAATATACTGGTTTGCGTTTCGACCTTTCAGGAGTCCCTTGGGGCCTCGAGCTGTGCATGTCAATCAAAGGCGACATAATGGATGTTCAATAGACATACCATAACAACGCTGAGACCCGGCAGCCAGCCAATACAACGCATGGCGGCGTTCGTTAGTCACTGTTGCAGATAATGTGGCTGCTGTTGCTGGTTCCTTTTATTGTCACTAAGGGCGAGGCCGAGCTAATACAGATCTCTTGTTCCGTCCCTGTCTCTGAGCGTGAATAATGTGGGCTGAATGACGCAAACAGTAAAACTACATCTCGGAAGGTTGCAAGCATTGAATCTTGGACTTGAACCTTGAAGGCTGTGGCCACGAACGTTGTCCTGAGCCAAATCAGGTAGTCGGGCTCAACGCGGAGCGCACGTGCAGCCACCCAGGCGGCCCTTGTGTACGCATCGCCTTGCTAAGCTACATCGACTGAGACGGTAAAGCCGATTCACATCACACTCCTTTAAGCAAACTCTAGGCTGTTCACCACGCGGAGGGTCTTACGAAGCCTCCGGAGACATCACACCTTGGTGGCAGAATCTATAACGATCCCAGTAACGCTCATCGGTGCGCTCAATCAACAGCTCGTGTTTTGCGTTCAGCAAAGTTGACACAGCTGCTCAACAGATGGCAACAGCCTCCTCCGGAATGTCGCCGCTCTTCGATGACTCGTCTTCGCTTGCGCTCAACACGCATTTCCTTCTCCATCCAGACCCAGAGCTCGAAGAATTCACCAGCGCATCATCCGACATGGCATTCTCCGATAATGACACTGCTTCGCAAAAGTCTATCGCCCTGTCTTCTCCTCCACACTCACCGCGCCCAGTCGGCCGCCTCGGGCTCCCGGAGGAGGACGAGGAACAGATCACTCCGTCTGCAATTACACCGGTCACGTTCATTCGGCAGAGCCTCTCCTATTCGAAGCGCAATACCATCGATACGGACTTCAGCTCGGATGTCGATGACGACAGGAGCTTCTTCACGCGGAGGCTGGAGGAAGGCGAGTCTCCTATTTCGAGTGCAGCGCCGTCAGTTATGGAGGAGCGGGAGAAGCCCTCAAGCCCGCTTCCCGCGCAGGCCCGCGCATTGCCCTCACCGCCACACCCAGCACGTCCGCAAGCGGGAGTTCGCGCGAAGAGCGACACCGAGAGTGTCATGTCGGCGGGGTCTGAGGGGACCTCGTACTCGAAGAAGGCGCGCCCAGAGTCCTTGCTGCCTCAGGCCAGCCAGGGTCCCCTCGTATTGGGTATCGCATTAGTCGACTTTGACCACTTAGTGAGTACGTATTTGGCCCTACCCGTGCTCGCCTTGACGGTCGTCGAAGGTCGGGCCGAAGATCGAATTTTCGAGAGGGGATGTGTGCGAGGACGAAGAAATCGCTAAGATTTTGCCTTTCCTCGCGCTTCCAGATGGCGCGCACTTGGTGAGTGCACGTTCTCTATTGAGTGCACACTCGTACTGAGCATTCGCATAGTCGTCGGAAGACTACTCTTACTTCCACCTCGTTCCGACAGGTTCAAGTCCTTCCACCATATTTGGCATCTCGTGAGTTTGCCCTCGGTGTACACCGCACACAAAGAGTTGTCTAATCTACATCCGCAGCTGCAACCGTCAAATCGGCGCCTCCGAGTTGCTCGTAAAGGATGCCGACGTCACGCGGTCGACGGTTCAGAAAGCTGTCGTCGTTCTTGCGTCGAAGCCCGTCTTTGGGCTCATCCGGTGCGTAGCCCATCCTGTATTGGTCATTGACTCGTGCTCAGCTCTACTGCAGGGATCGCCTCGGCGTCATCACCCGCACATTGTTTGCACAACGCGACTTCACGGACATGAGCATCCTTGATGATTTCCACACGTCGCTAGAGCATTCCCTCCGGAGCCAGATGACAGAGAGTGGGCTCTACATGGGTAAGGGCGATACTTGTCCTATGATTGCCCGTTGCTCATAGACAAACACTTGCAGGCACTAGTCTGTAAGCAAAAAGTTGTTGTTGTTGAGGACTTGAGTATTGACGCATCCAGGCGAGAACTTGTGCATACGTTCCGGCAACGAACGCTGGTCCTCTTGAAGGCACTTATGCTGCAAAAGAAGGTATGCGTTTAATTACACGCGACAGTATAGTGCTAATGGCTAAGTGACCTTTAGATCATGTTCTTTGGGCACCCAGTAGAGCGGCTATGTACCTACCAGTACTCGCTAGTCACTCTTGTACCTGGTACGTTCGGTGTCGTAGACCTGCTATCGGCGCTTACTTGGCTGTTCTTAGGACTGCTGCAGAACTTGGATGATTCTGGTTCTCCACCGCTCGCGAAACGCGCACAAACACTGTCTCCCCCGACATCCCTGCGAACATCAGATCATAAGAGCATGATGGCTTATGTTGGACTACCTCTCGATTTATTTGGTAAAGTGCGTGTGATGCTGCTGGCATGTTCGACCTGTCTTGATAAAAAGACTGTAGGATGCTTTCTTCCAGCCATACCTGCCCCTTCAGCAGCTAGACATGCTGAAGGACACGCAGAGTTGGTTATGCGGGAGCACGAATACAATCGTCACACAACAGAAGGAGGTAGACATCCTTGTCAACGTGAGTTTTGTCTGCCTGCCCCAAGTATTCACCAAGGAAGGTACTGATGTCTCGTTAGGTAGAAAATGGGACCATGGAGTTCCGCGATCCAAAGCTTGAACGTTTGGCTGGTTTGACTGCAGCGGACAGGAAATGGATGGATGAGATCGTGAAGGACGTGAATCAAACTTACGATGAGGACCCGACAAGACCACCTGGCATGCTGTAAGTATCCATGAGCGCTGAAGTCTGGCATTCTGCTTATCACGCGGAACAGCTTCAAGGGTAACGACGACTACCTGAGGCAGAAGGTGTGCACATAATGAGCATGAGCATATGGTCATTAGTGGACTGACTACCCACCTCTAGTTTGAGGAGTACATTTCTGGCGCCCTTGCCTCAGTTAAGTACTCTGCGTTCATGGCGAAGGCCGGAAGTACTGGCATCGTAATCACCGATGGACAAGGTATTGTGTCTCGTGTTCTTGCTTGTCTCAGATACCGATGTGGTGTATAGGTGATCCCAACTCAGCTCTGGACTTTAACGCTTTTTGGATACAGGAGTTCAAAAAGACCAATGCGTATGAGGTCTGGAATCGTGTAACAGACCCACTTTTGTTCGACATTGTTGAGGCACGGTATGACCTCTATCCTATGCTTCTTAGGCTTTCCACTTATATGTGATGTGTACACAGGCATCCATGTAGTGAGAGGCCTTCGGTGCTAGCTGATGTCAGCTTACGGCTATCAGAGGGTATACAAGAGCTCAAGCTCGAGCAGCAGTTGGCGCCCACAAGAGAGGCCATCTCACGCACCATCACAGTCGGCTCGACGAACGTGATGAAAGCGGTGGAGGGTATTCGTGGCCGCTGGCTAACATCACGGATCTCGCCCACTCCTCCTGTGTCCACTGCGTCGTCGAGCGAAGGTTCAGGTGGTTCTGCGAGCACATCCAACAGTGCTGATGAGATTAGCAAGACTAGTGGCTTCCCGCCCTCCCGGCCGCCCTCTATGAGGGGCGTTTCTGATTCTGGTCGACCTCCTTCGCGCTCTGGTGGTCCACGACCCTTGAGCCTGGCGGCTACGCACCCAGTCCCAGCACCACCCCCACTACCCGTTTCGGAGGCGAGCCGCCTTAGTGGCTGGGTTGGGTCTTTCTTCTCGCCGCGTCCTGCATCTTCGCGCGCTTCTACGTCGTCTTCGACACGACGAGGAAGCACCGAAGCGGCATCGATAACATCACGCGGGGCGTCTCCGCACCCTGCCTCGCCGCCCATGCCACATAGGGACAGCACTAGCACTGCAAGTGTTGCGGATTCTGTACGGAACGAAGCGATCCAGACCCGAAACCTGGACGATGTTTATAGTTCGGGAACCCAGGAACGCGGACATCAGGAAGCAGAGCTATCGGGAACTGGAGTGGCGCTCTGAGGCTGGGACTGAAGCGATGACCACGAACTCGGATTTTTTGCATGCATCGGTATTTGCGGTATTATTATATTGTTTGTTCCTAGTGTTCTTCCGTCGCAGGTGCAACATCGCCACTTCATTGACAGCTTTCAGTTCAGATGTGTGCGGTGCTAAACTAGACTGGTTTTTGTGTCTGCTTGTCGAGCGTGCTGCGCGATGTTGGGAGAGGACCCTGGCAACTCACCTAGAGGTTCGGCTAAAGTTAGGATCTTTGGGGACCGGATTTTGGCCATATCCTTGTCCAAGTTAGGATCCCGGGGACCCCTTGGGCTGCCCCAAGTGCTCAAGCCTTGTCTGAGTTAGGATCCCGGAAGCATCTGTGAGCCATGATCCAATCACACTACCAACCAACTTGGACCATGCTTCTAGTATGCTTTGCCCCAGGCAAAGATGGTTAGCTTTGCTGCAGCTCCAGTCTCATGCTTCCTTATGTCCTATGTATGCATACAGGCCTCACACATGTTCCCTGCCTGTAACTTGGGTGCAGGAAGCTGCTAAGATAGGCCTCAACCAAACCCTTCCCATCATGTGTGGCTACATGTAACACTTATGAGCACTCACCCTCCAGTTGGCTTGTTAGAATGTCACAAACTTCTTCTACTTAGGAACTACCCCATTAGATAAAATTCTGCCTGCAGTCAATTGTTCTATGTCATGTTTTCTATTGAAGTTCATGCCAGTTTACTTGTATCCGAAGTAGTCACTAAATGGAAAGAGGTACAAGATGAATGTGTTTGATGATGTAATCAGCTAATGTAATGATCCCGCTGCAAGCGCCATTGCCACCAATGTTCAAAGCAATCGAAAACGCCTCTGAAAAAAATGAAAAATACAGTAAGCAATCACAAACCTAGCTGATTGGATCCACAAAAAGGCTGCCAAAAAGCAGCACATCCTAAGGGATCAGGCTAGTACTATTTGTGAATGGCTAAAGCCAATAATCATTGAACTATTACTACTACAGTCGCCTGAGACACAGCCAGTGACACCACCACCATACAGAGAACCCACCTTGGCAAACCCTGAGATCACTCCAACCACAAAGATGTTCACCCTCTATGGGAAGGCCAAGGAAGGCCTGACCTCACTTTCTCAGAGCTCAGCATTGCTCTTTGAGCAGGTCACTCAGCCAACATGATACACACATCACTATTACATGAGTCAGACAGGCAAGCAATCATATACATCATGGCTTGACACATTTTTCTCATTAAGGCAGGTGTGACCTCACATGCCAGTGGGTTTGGTTGAGGCATATCTTACAGGCAAATTTTCAAAGTGTGACATATCCCATGACACAGTGTTACATACTATGACATGTGACTACCCTTGTCTGAGTTAGGATCCTGGAGAGCCAGAAGTTTGGATCTTTGAGGGCCATTTTGGGGGGGTGTTCACAGCTGAACCTCTAGGTGAGTTGCCAGGGTCCTGTCGGGAGGCCCGATGATGTGGACCACTACCGAAAGCATTGTAGTACTCGAGTAGTACTCGTCACACTGCGTGAAGCCTACACACGAGGGCCGCCATTGGCAATTGGCAAGCCGCCTCTGTCATGAGGAAACGAAGACTGAAGCGTTAGTTTCCGAGGCAAAGATGAGACAGGCATTCTGAATCTGCTGCGACATACTTGGCCTGTGTTACCGGTACACGAATCTCGGGTCATATATTCAGAGTCGGAGCACTTCAGACAATGGCAAGCTGAATAGGCAGCATAAACTCACAGATCCGTTGGAAATACAGTGTGAGAGCATAGTGATACATGGTCACGAATGACAAATTAGGAACAGAAGTCGTGAGCAGACATGTGGAACCATGCAGAGCACACGACATTCGCAGCTGAACCAAGACAGTATAACAGCCTAACAGCTGGAGAAATGGGCATCAATCAGTACCACGGCAGTAGTCAAAGGGATGTTCGGACGCACACGAAGAGACGATACCACTGAGGTGTCTGTTCCCCAAGGCCCAACCTCTGCCCGACTGCTTTGACATCCTCCGGATTTAACCGTGCATGCAACCCCTCGTACGACGCGTTGTCCCTGAGGACAAAGATGAAATGGCTTGGGATGAGGCCGCCGTCCTTCACACCCAAGAGATAGTCGCTAAGCCGAGGGATGTTGGGGAACTCGCTGTAGATGAGGGTCGTGATCGAGTGTGTCATGACGGCCTTGTGTGCTGAGAACTCGTCATCGGGAGAATTGTCTGGGTAGTCGTCATCGAAGAAATATTTGCACCAACGATGGCAACTGGCGGGGTCAAGAATGAATCCATATGCCCTAGTGGGTGTCGGCTTGAGACCAACTCCGACAGAGCGAGTGGGTGGTTTAGCAACAACGGGTCGACGGTTGGTGGTGGGCTGGGACATAGTGGGGGTTGGTGGATGAATACAGTTGCCACGGGGGCGTGTCCTCGAGATAATATACTAGATTTGGTATTATGTAATCACGTCCAGCGCTACCTTCAGTTGGCCACGATACTTACCTGTTCCTTTTGTGTTGTTCTTGTGTTGTTCTCGTTGTTCTAGTATTGTTCTCGTGTTGTTCTAGCATTCTATTTGTTCTCATATGACCTTGTTCTTGTATTGTTCTTGTATTGTTCTTGTTGTCCTCGTATTGCTCTTGTTCTCATATTGTTCATGACTGTTCTCGTATTGTTCATGCCGTTCTTGTCCTCGTATTAGCGACCGCCACTCATTTTTGTTTGAGTACTGTTTGTGTTGTCTCTCCCAATTGTTATCATTGCCAAGTCTCGTGCATTCCAGATGTGTGTTGCAACCGCCCATTTATACCACCCATTTATACAGGTCTGAGGTGTGTGCTTGGTGAGTCTCAGTTTGCTGCGCCATGGCTCTTCACGCTACTGAAGTCAACCCACTTCCAACCAAGTTGGAAAATTTCGTCACACCGCTGCGCGTTCGCCATGAAATCTCCGCAGCCTACTCCACTAAGCTTAATCCACGCAACCTTGAGTTGCATTATTATCCGCCCTACCTTCAGACACTCTCCGATCTGACCAATTTTAAACTGAAGGGCACTCTCACTGTCCGTCAGCAGTTTCACCTCTGGCTCTTGAAGGCAACTTTGGATGTCTACCAACTTGGGCAAGACACATCTGAAGCTGCTAATGAAGAATCGGACAGCGAAGACAGTGCGAGGGAGGATGATCATACAGGTGACGATGATGAAGCATATGAGCATGTTGGCACGCTCCCTTCTCCTGAACCTGGTGCGTGTGAATATGATCATACGCATAGAATGATTCACTTACCCCACATTGGTTAGACGTGTCTCGCCCTAAGCAGAGTGTCAAGCCACCGCTTAGGCTGACAATCGACTATATCACGAGTCGTGAGGCTCGGGAAAACCTTGAGTAGGAAGAAAAGCCTGGGCTCAGCGTTGAGGAGGCAACTCGGGCACTGCAGAATCTCAAACTACGTGAAGACATCTCAAATAACCCTATGGGTGTGTACATTCTGAAACCGTTCCCACTGCACATCTCAGACTCACAAGTTTTGATGATGTCAGATGCTACAGAAGCGGATGAATCAGATGCCACCATGAGTACTGTGCCCGACAACAAGGGTACAGAGAAATACCCAGACCTCTTAGTCTGTCATCTGTTCGCCGCTGAAAAGCTCAGACCTGGGAACGATGATGCCGTGCGTGGTTGGGAATGCCGAGCGAGATGTAAGGTCCGCCACCACTGCTTCCCGGTCATCATAGAGATCAAACGATGCCCGAGTCGCAGCTCACGGCACGAAGAATGGAAGACCCTATTGTCCTTCACCCTCACCAAAGCGACGCAGCAATTGTACAGCTACACACAGAAGTGCTTTGCATATGATCAGTGCGCAAAAGCTGTCATTGTTATCGCCGCGGCTGGTCCATACTGGCAGTGGATCAAAGTCGAGCGTACGCAGGTGGCCGCCTTCGTCGTTGGCAATGCCAAGAAGAACACACCGGAAGAGATCGCTTATACACGGCGATTCAACGATGCTGATATCTATCGCCTCGGGAGTGAGAGCTCCGACAGGGAGTTCACCAAGTTGAGAGATGATCACTTGATCCCTCTCATTGCAGACCACCCCCTTTATGCCACGACGATGATTCCAAATGAATAATGACTGACAGACGCTTCGCTGCATCACACATAGTTGCTTAGCACATATGTATTATCTTGTGAAGCCATCAGTACTAGGACAATGTAACTTGCCACTCTATGAATATATGGCTGTCGTTTATCAGCGGATTGTGGCGGAATCCACTGATGCCCAGGCGCGCTGTGCCCTCCAGACCACACCGCGCCTATACTGTAGATGACTGCTGTCTGCATCGGGGGAACCCTTGCTCAGGGAGAAGACACTAAAAATGAAGAGCAGCCTTGATTCAAGCCGTGAAGTTGAACCGTCTCTTCGGGTAACATTATATTGCCTCACGGCATGCCCCTTCCCGCCCACAGTGAGTGCTCCATTTGAGATAAAGCCAACTACTGGCAGTACTTGCTATACGGTTACTCGGAGCGACAGCCGACTGGAACGACAAGGATGAACCCGGACCCGGAGTCGATCCGGTTTACCAGGCGCAGGCGAAAGTTATCAACGATGCTCTCCAAGAAACTCAAGTTATGGGAAGTATCAGCTCCAGCACGAGCACTTATACTCGCATTCACCTCGCATTGGTATCTCTGTTTCTCGTTATCGGTCTCGACTGGATCGCGTGAGGTATGGCTACTGCGTGGAGCATCGGCGTGTGCGGTAACCTGCCCACGGATTCCGCAGTCTCTTCCTTGGTCAGTCACGGCATTCTCAAGGCTTCCAAACCGCCTTATCCTCTCTGGTACTTTTGCAGAGATCATGTTCGCATTTTATCAGTATCTCCTCACCGTCCTGTTCATCTAGTGGGTGGCTAGATTTGTTGCCTGGCTGCTCCTCACTGGCTACTCCCGCGCCTCTGCCGCGAACTGGCCGCGGAACTGAAACATGGGCTACCAGCCTGGTGCTGCTCCTTTTACAACATGGGTAGTATGGTGTCACTCTGCTGGTTCCCCCGCTTTCTCTTCCGCCTGTACAGGAGTCTGCAAAACCTCATAGGTGATGAGTGCGATGCTGAGGTTGTAGCTATCATCCATAACACCATGAAGTACAGTGGAGAGGCCCCTACTGGATTAGGGTTAAGCACGCCGAACCCCGCGTACACGTGGGGCCACCCAACGAAACCGATGAGTGGCACTCATGGTACAGTAGGATGCAGGGGGGGTGGACACCCCTTGATGTCCTTGAGTTCCTTCACATGAACCCCATGGTGGGGACGTTTGAATGGGCTGACCTAGTGACACAAGTGATTGTGGACCGCAATGCGGGCAACGAGCATTCCCATGCTCATGCCCGACTCGAAGCTCACACTGCCTGGAAGAAGGAGCAGTGGAGAGCACTAGAGGACCGCACGAAAGCACATGTCCTGACCATCAAACCGAAGCATGATTTCACTGGGTGGCACATGCCGACGTTCAGTGCGCAGCCCCATCCCCAAACAGATGCAGTTGGCAAGATCCTTGAGAGCGGGGCCCCCACCAGAGAGTGGATACGGTCCCTGCATGATAACAGTGGCATAGAGCAGTTTGCCGCTGAACTCTATGAAACGTGGCGCAGCGCGGATCGTGAGGCCGGCAACCTCCATCCTGACAACGAGTCGTCCCATGACGGCGACTCGAACAGCAGCGACCACGGCGATTCGGATCCGGAGGACGGTGCAGACCCAGATCCAACACCTCAGGCGCCGAGTTTCCCCCCTGATCCGGGCGAGCCGGTTCCCTTCCCGACTCCTTATCAGTCATCCCAGCTGCCACCCGTGTTTGTGCGCCGATTGGACGGCCCCCCGCCGCCCGGCTTCTTCCCCGGTATACAGGGCTCTTAAGACTATCGGTCCCATTTCATTCGCGTTCCATACTCTACATGTACCTATGTCATACGGAGTCTAAACAAGCAGATTAAAATAATAATAATAAAAAAAGAAGTACAGCGGACAGGCGTGCAATTTGACCATGGGTATCTTCGCAATGTTCGCATGCTTTTACGGCACCCTCAACTCGGACACGACGAGGAAGTGCCTCAGCGGCATCGATAACATCTCGCGGGGCATTTCTGCACCCACATAGGGACAGCACGAGCACTGCAAGTGTTGCTGATTCAGCACTGCATGAAGAATTCTAGCCCCGGAACTCTGACATTAATGTCTGTGGTTCGGGAAACCAGGAACACTGTGACGTGCATGAAGAAGCAGAGCACTGGTGTGGCGCTCTGAGGCAGGGACAAGGCGATGTCCACGAACTCGTATTCTTTGTGTGCATCAGTATTCGCGGTGTAATTATATTGTTCATTCCTAGTATTCTTCTGCATTGCCTCTTCCTCGATGCCTTTCAGTTCTGATGTGTGCGGTGCTAAACCGGACTAACCTGTATCAATCTGGAGTAGGTTGGCGCTTGTTATTTGGAACTTGGTCTTGACGCACGCACTAACGCTAGGGTTGCTGCGTGGCGGTTAAATGTGGTTCAGAAGGGTGCCAAGTTCCAGGGATGCCGAGTGGCTGTACTCCCTCAGAACTCCATGGCCATGGGCTCGCGCAGGTATGTGCTCTATCTGCGCAGTGGGACGTGAGGATCCTCACACTAATAGGTTATCTAAGTGTGATCCTTGTACGCGGAGGTTGAGAGAACGCGGTCAAGGGGTATTTTGGCCCGAGTATGATAGCGTGTGTGTCTTCCATGCACGCGAATCAGTGCGACTGTGAGCAGCTGTCGTAATCCCTGACTAACGCAACTCAAGCACAGCTCTTGTACGATAATACTCCAGGACACAGCTTCGGCACGACTATATCATGATCGAGACTCATCCAGGTGATGAGCGCGAGACAGGCGAACTCCCCTCCCCCTTGATCCTGCACGCTTGTCTCGCATGACAGCACCCTGGGACATATATGCACGAGAGCTAACACCTGCTCGGTATGGGCATCCCTTGTGGTATCCGAGACCAGCTGGGCACGAGGTCCTCATCGGCGACGTCGGCTGGTTGTACGAAGGTCGCTTCTACCGGCTCTTCAACTCAACCCTCTCTTCGAATGACCCAATCAATCTTCAAGACGGTTGGGGTGTTCCAGACGAGTTCGAGCAGTTGGTTATAGATCCTAGACTACGAATCAGAAAGTCAGGGGCCATAGTGACGAAGGCTATATACAGCAAGAGTTTCCGTGAGACCACTGTGGGAGCATCTATTCAAGGGTATGTCGCTCCTGGTCTGGGGCCGTAGCTAGCAAGCCGCGCTGAATACTGAACCTAGTGCTTCGATTTCCAACACTGGACTTCACGTTAAATGTATCCAAGATCAAGGAGCAATCTTGGTACTTCCTACTGGCACGGCCACCAGTGAACAATTACATCCCAACAATTTGTGTGCCTAGATGCGTCAGGCGCAACTATACGCACTGGCACAATCTCACCACGGAAAAGGCGTTCCTCGACATCAGTGAAGAAGACATCATCTTTGTCACTGGATGGGTTAAGACCGCAAAATGGGCCGTCGGCGCATGCGTGTCAGGCGGAACATCCGGCGAACTATCCATCGGTGTGACATATGGGTCAGCCAGTGCATCCTTCTCCTTGTCGCAATCGCATTACACCCAGGGGACGGTCTGGAAAGAGCATTCAGGCCCAGAGGAAGACCAGCATGAAGCGGATGCGCAAAGGTATGTCACTAGTTGTTGCCTTACTTTCCCAGCTCAGTGCAAGCATCCTAGCGTACAAAATCAATGCATTTTTCTACATTACTACAAGATGAAGAGACGTTTTGGCGGCATCACGGCTAATCTACTACTGCGGAAAATTGTCGCCGCTGCTGAATCTCGCGACCTCGATTTTGATCCGGACGGCGACAATCAGACCGTAGTGAAAGTTGATGAGATGGAGATAGATGGCCGTGATTTTGTTCTAGAGCACACACTGAGTATACGCGGGTGAGCAGGACAGGAACAAATGAGTACACTTGTGCTAACTATAGCAGGTCAAGAACGACTTGGATGTTTTGCTGGAGTATATGCTGGAGGTGAGCTATCGCCGTTCACCTGCGAGGGAATTTCTGATTGTCGAACAGCACACTACCGCTGAATGTGCAGTCGCGGGCACCTTTGACGTCGAAGCAATATTGTCCATAGATTCGGTAATATATATCATTCGACTTCTTTGAGCACATCCCTCACTTATGCGGGTTTGATCGGCAGGACATCTCGCCTGAGTCACTGGACCGCTTTTTCTGGTCAAATCCCCGCTATCGGATCGTTGTCATGGACGCAAGTAGGTCCGCTCTCTAGCGATGTTAATTAAATTTCTGGTGTGCAGTGGCTGTGATGCTCGACTCTACGTCATTGGGCCCCAACCTCTCGCGTCGCCAGATGACGGAGGACCTCACCCTCTCGTATAACCAGATGATGTGCGAATCCAACCTCTCGTATAACCCGATGGTGCGGGAACCCAACCTCCCGTGGAGCCAGATGGCACATCGAGACACGGCTACCCGGCATTCTATGTCATCGAATGCGGCTACCTGGCATTCTACATCATCGATCAGTTCATTTCACCAGATGCAACTGGCTCCCTTGACAGCACCAGTGCGTGGATGGAGGGATGTCACGCTTACAAATCCTGTGGCATCGTTCTTCAATCCGCTAATATCTAATCCCTTTTTCAACGACCAACTCGATCCATCTCCACCGCAGCAAGCAAGCGTGTTGTCTGATGTGCGTATTCGGTTTTGTATCTCAGAGTAGCCTTACCAAGCAGAACATCAGGAGGATGAACTGGCGATGACACATACCGGGTCTCCCTCTCCGTTTACCAAGGCAACTTATCTGGAGTCAGGCAGCAACACCACTGCCACCAGTGGTATTTGCCGGCTGGGCCCGTACTGCTCACAGCCATACACGGGATCGTCATCTCTGCGTGAGCTGAAGGAACATATTCGAGACCACCACACCCAAGCCGCCGATGCCAGCGGCACCTACACCTGCATGTGGCTCGACGCAAGCGGCTCCCCCTGCAACAAGGTTTGCAGTGTGTGCTTGTCGAGCGTGCGGCGCGATGTTGGGAGGCCGGACGATGTGGACCACTACCGAAAGCATTGTAGTACTCGAGTAGTACTTGTCACACTGCGTTAAGCTTACGAGGGCTGCCATTCGCAATTGGCAGGCCGCCTCTGTCATGAGGAAACGAAGACTGAAGGGTTAGTTTCCGAGGCAAAGATGAGATAGACATTCTGAATCTGCCGCGACATACTTGGCCTGTGTTACCAGTATCCGAGTCTCGGGTCATATTCAGAGTCGGAGCACTTCAGGCGATGGCAAGCTGAATAGGCAGCATAAACTCACAGATTCGTTGGAAATACAGCGTAAGAGCATAGTGATACGTTGGTCACGAATGTCAATTAGAAACAGAAGTCGTGAGCAGAAATGTGGAACCATGCAGAACGCACGACATTCGCAGCTGAAACCAAGACAGTACAGTAGCCTAACAGCTGGAGATTTAAATGGGCATCAATCAGGACCACGGAAGTAGTTGAAGGGATGTTCGGACGCACACGAAGAGACGATACCACTGAGGTGTCTGTTCCCCAAGGCCCAACCTCTGCCCGACTGCTTTGACATCCTCCGGATTTAACCGTGCATGCAACCTCTCGTACGACGCGTTGTCCCTGAGGACAAGGATGAAATGGCTGGGGATGAGGCCACCGTCCTTCACACCCAAGAGATAGTCACTAAGCCGAGGGATGTTGGGGAACTCGCTGTAGATGAGGGTCGTGATCGAGTGTCTCATGACGGCCTTGTATGCTGAGATTTCGCGATGATTTCCTTCGAGAGGAGAATTGTCTGGGTAGTCGTCATCGAAGAAATATTTGCACCAATGATGGCAACTGGCGGGGTCGAGGATGAATCCATATGCCCTGGTGGGTGTCGGCTTGGGACTAGCTCTGACAGGGTGAGTAGGTGGTTTAGCAACAACGGGTCCAAGGCTAGTGGCGGGCTTAGACATGGCGAGCTTAGTGGATGAATACAGTTGCAACACGGGCCTTTCCTCGAGATAATACATATACTAGATTGGTATTATGTAATCGTGGTCAGTGGCCCCTTCAATTTCAAGCGAACGTGCCATGGGCGTCTTCAGTTGGCCACATACATACCTGTCTTTGCGTTATTCTTGTATTGTTCTAGCATCATTCCAGTATCATCCTATTCGTTCTCGCATTAAACTTGTTCTCGCATTGTTTCTGTCATATTGTTCCCATTGTTCTCATATTGTTCCCGTTGTTCTCGTATTGTTCATGGTGTTTTTGTTCTCCTGTTGTCGCACCGGCGCCAGTCATTCTTGTTCTAGTATTGTTTGTTTTCCCTCCCAATTGATATCATTGCCAAGTGTCGTTCATTCTAGATATGTGTTGCAGTCACCTATTTATACAGGTCTGAGGTTTGTACCTCAGCTTGCTGCGCCATGGCTCTTCAAGCTACTCTACTTCCTACCAAGTTGGACAAATTCGTCACACCGCTGCATGTCCGCCATGAAATCTCTGCTGCCTACTCCACTAGGCTTAATCCACGCAACCTTGAGTTGCATTATTATCTGCCCTACCTTCAGACACTCCGATCTGACCAATTTTGAACTGAAGGGCACTCTCACTGTCCGTCAGCAGTTTCACCTCTGGCTCTCGAAGGCAACCTTGGACGTCTACCAACTTGGGCAAGACATATCCCAAGCTGCTAAAGAGGAATCGGACAGCGAAGGGGAGGACTCGGATGATCACAGAGGTGACAATAACTTGGATAACGAGGATGACGGTAGTGCAGAGGAAGATGGTGTGGATGACGAAGCATATGGGCAAGTGGGCACGCACCCTTCTCTTGAACCTGCTACATATGAGCCTGATGCTCTGATCATACCCACAAAGTGATGTACTCATCCCGCATTGATTAGATGCCGTGTCTCACCCTAGATGCAGCGTTAAGCCACCACCTAGGCTGACAATTGACTACATCACAAGTCCTGAGGCTCGGGCAAACCTTGAGCGGGAGGAAAGGCCTCAGCTCAGTGTGGAGGAAGCAACTCTGGCACTGCAGAATCTCAAACTACGTGAAGAAATCTCGAATAACCCTATGGGTGCATGCACTCTGTACAACCTTTTACACCATGCATCTCAGGCTGACGAATTTTGACAATCAGTGCATGAGGATCGGCATCTTTCATGCAAAAGATCTTGAAATTATTTTGAAGCTTTTTTACCATACTTAGCAGAAAAGATCAGAAACAAAATAAAAGATATGTTTTGAAATATGTATGGTCAAAGGATTGTAAACTCGATGTGAATGGGCATGTGACAGCTGTTATGTATCTTTGCCAAATTTGTCACAGCAAAGGATTTGGAAGAGATTGTCACACTGGTGTTACAGATCTGTTTACTTATGTTTTGTGCTGAAGTATGGGTCAAAAGATTGGAAACAGATCATAATATGATTGGCTGGTTTCAAATCTTTTTGCCTGCAGTCCATTGTCTTTCACATCTTTCAAATCTTTTGCAAAAAGATTTGAAACCAGCCAATCATATTGTGATCTGTTTCCAATCTTTTGACCCATACTTCAGCACAAAACATAAGTAAACAGATCTGTAACACCAGTGTGACAATCTCTTCCAAATCCTTTGCTGTGACAAATTTGGCAAAGATACATAACAGCTGTCACATGCCCATTCACATCGAGTTTACAATCCTTTGACCATACATATTTCAAAACATATCTTTTATTTTGTTTCTGATCTTTTCTGCTAAGTATGGTAAAAAAGCTTCAAAATAATTTCAAGATCTTTTGCATGAAAGATGCCGATCCTCATGCAGTGAATGCCAGATGCTACAGAAGCTGATGAATCAGAAGCCACCAAGAGTACTGTCCCCAACAACAAGGGTGCAGATAAATATCCAGACCTCTTGGTCTGTCATCTGTTTGCCCCTGCAAAGCCCAGACCCAAGAATGATGGTGCTGTGCTTGGTTGGGAATGCCGGGCGAGATGTAAGGTCTGCCACCACTGCTTCTCAATTATCATGGAGATCAAGTGATGCCTGAGTCACCATTCACAGCATGAAGAACAGAAGGGCCTGTTGTCCTTCATCCTCACTGATGCAGTGCTGCAATTGTACAGTTACATGCAGAAGTACTTCACATACAATCAGTGCGCAAAAGCTATTATCAGTATCATTGCAGCTGGTCCGTACTGGCAGTGGATCAAAGTTGAGCATGTGCAAGTGGCTGCCTTTATCATTGGTGATACCAAGAAGAACACATCAGAAGAGATTGCTTATACAAAGCAAATTGAGGATACTGATATCTATCACCTCAGGAGTGAGAGCTCTGACAAGGAATTCACCAGGTTGAGAGATGATCATTTGATCCCTCTCATTGCAGACCACCCCCTCTATGCCATGACAATGATTCCAAACAAATAATGGTTAATGGAGGCTCCACTGCATCACACATAGTTGCTTAGTACCAATGTGACAAAACATGACAGATCTGTGACACCAAGTCACAGTGTAACTTTACAGTAACTTGAGATGACATATGGTGCAGATATGGTAGGATTACTAGAATGCCACTCAGCTCAAAAGATAAAACAGTGCAGCACACTGCTCTATCTAGTGGCATACTCATAATCCTGCTGTATCTAGACTGTATGTTGCATTGGTTCATCTTTTAACCTGAGTGGCATATCATTGGTCTTCCAGAAGGTGTTTGTTTGCTCGATTCTGGGCCTGGAGGGGTGGCCTTGGCCCACAGCAGGAGCTCAGAAGCACTCACACAGACTGGACAACATGCCTGTAGGGCATGTTCCATGCCCTGCATGGTTTCTCATGCCTGGGCACTGTCCCCAGGATGATCACTAGGTGGGCCCAGCACAGGTGCCGGTCCCACCCTCTGCCTCGCTGTCATGAGCCAAAACTGTTCGACTCATGGACATGATAAACTATGCTCTGAAGCTCACTATAATGTTTCTCATAATTCTCTGATTTTTATTTGAATTTATATAAACAAGATAAAGTAGTTATACCAGTAGGTTCACTCAGAGCCCAGTCACACCCTGATTATGTAATCCACCAGGAAGCACCACACACCCCCATCTATGCAAATAACCCTCAGAACAGTTGAGGCTATGCCACTGTTGGCCAAGAAAGTATTAGGCTACACACTAGCCAAATGTATGAACATTTTGCCATTGGTTCCTCAAGCTAAAACAGGGGAACAGCACTGCCACAGGCTGGATGCATGAGAGAAAATATGGATGTACATGGAAAGGGTAGTGAGCACTATATGCCATTGGTCAACCAGGGAGACTAATATGGAATAGTGCATTGAGCAGTATACACCATTGGCTAGTCAGAACTAAAGGCTATGCAGGAGGCTGTGCAGGAGTTAGGAGTGCTTACTAAGAGCTGAGTAAGCATGAGTCAGCAGGATATATAAGCTGAATAAGCATGAGTCAGCAGGACAAATCAGGAAAAGTGGATGATAAAGCAATTACTAGTCAGCCAGTTCAGAAAGGTATATAAACCCCCCATGTACGTATCCCCAAAGCAGCACCCCACAAGGGAGTAATATAGTTGAAGTCAGCCCAAAGTCTAAATGTGTGACTTGAAGCCTTCAGTTACTAACTTGGTAAGTTGCTCAGTAAGCTGCACCAAAGCCAGCAAAGCTTAACTAAGACTGCAGCATTGAGTCAGTCTTTTAGTCTTAGTATCATTCTCAAGTAAGCAGTCAGTGTCCCTGCTTACACAGGTATAGTCATGTTCTGGTCAGTCTTGCTTGAGCTAACAAGTGGTAGTTCAGGTAAGAAATCCATTGAGATTTCAGCACAGTTAGTTAGTCATATTTAGAGCAGTCAGAGCTAGTATTATTTGAGCTAATAAGCGGTAGCTCAGGTAAGAGATATATTGAGGAAAAGCTATATTCAGAGCCTTCATGAAGTAAAGTGACATATTGTTGACCTGGTAACCAGACTGACAACCCTTTAAAGCTGTGATAAAACACACATAAAAACTTCTCAGACCTCCCACAACTGAACAACCATGATAGCCTGGTATTATTGTCATACCTGGTGAACCACAGCAGAACCTAACCCATTCTGGCCTGATAATGCGCATGGGAATACAGGCACATACAGGACTGTCACAGAAGAGGCAAGGTTGCAGGATGTTTCCATGGCATTGGAAGGTGGTGAGAGGCAGACTGAGATGACAGTGTGCACCACAGAAGGAAATGACATGCCTGTACTTGAGTGAGCGAATGCACTGGCCACATCAGCAGGTACACATACATGGGAGTCGGCAGATGGGATGCTGGCAGCCATGGTCCAAGATGATACAAGCATGGCTACAATGATGTCAGCAGAGAGCAACAGCTACTTGTGTGGTGCACGCCCTGGTGCTAGTGCAGAGCTTGAGAACCTGAGTCTGACAGCGGAAGGACGTGTCGAGCACAATGGGCAGAGGTGCAGTGAGTGAATGAGTGAGCAGTGGCAAAAGAGAGATGGTGGGTGCGCATCTTTGACATCTTGAGAGCTGCAAGTGAGAGCCCGCCTGACCACAGAGGCAATGATGGTAGGTGAGTGGAGGCATGCATGAGCAGTAGAGAGCAATGTGGAAGGAGTAGATGAGCCATGCAGTGACCCAGCACTCACATGTTCAGCCTCTCATCACCCACGAGAAGCCTTGCATGAGTGGATTCAACAGACTGCAGTTGGCCATTGGAACCACAGCAACATGGCATACCTTGCTATGGGAACAGCACAAGTGTTTGTGAGAGCATGCCGGAACCTCAGTACGACTACTGCACCTACATGTGAAGGCATCCAATGGGGGAATGAGCCACCACCTTGCATGATGAGCGTGAGGTTGTGCCTAGGACAGGAACACCAGGAGACACAGGTGTTAGCAGGCACAGGTGTACACGAGAAACCAACGACTTACAAGGCCCTGGTAGGATACACCCTGCACGCAACAGTGCATCAGTGCACTCAGTGGGCGAACTCGGCTTGGTTTTCTATGGCAGCGGCCAACACTGAGAATGCAGAGATGGTGGAGACAACTCACCATGAGGGTGAAGAGGCCTGGTCTAGCACATGCATTGGTCCTTGTGAGTTGCCTGGGAACCTGAGTCTATCCACAGAAGAACATGTTGAGTGCAACAAGCAGAGGTGGAGTAAGGATAGGAGGAGTGGGCGCCAGTGAACAGGATGTGTGATGCACACACCTTGGGTCTCCTGAGGACTGATCACATGTGCAAAGGAACAAGCCGGAGTGTGCCAGCCTTGGAAGGGACTCACTCAGAGCTGGACCATGGGCCATGGTGAGAGTGCAGAGACAGGAGGGCAGACTCGTGTGGCAATGAGCACAGAATGTCCAGTTGTTGAAAACGTGCTAGAATGCCTCCAGAGGGAAGCTCCAGCAAGAAGGAACAAGGTGATTAGAACCGGAGCATGGTTCAGAACAAATGGGAGTGAGGTGTTCATTTGCGCTTGCCAGAACCTCGAGATTGTGTGGCCGCCTGTGAGAGACCTGCTTGGAGTGTGCATGCTGAGGGAAGAACATATTGAATGCATGGAACAGACACGCGATGAGGATGGGGTGAGCGAGTGGCAGAAAAAAAAAGCAGCGGACATGCCTGACCCAGGACACAATGTGCAGGGATATGTGAGATAGAGGAAGATGGTGTTAGTCTGTTTTGGAGAAGGGTCAAGCTGAGCTAGAGCATGCACCCCATTGAGAGAACAAAGGTCACACACAGGATGGCCAAGACAGCAGTAAATGAGTATCCAAAGGCCAAAACAGTGGCAGAAGGCAGCCAGAGGGAAGGTCCAGTGGCAGCATGCAATGTGGAAGGGACAGATGCACAGTTCAAAAGCAACACAAGTGGGGATGACTGCCTGAGACATGCCATGGGATGTGAGAGACCATGCTCATGCATGTTGAGAGCTGAGTATCTGGGACAAGCAAGGCAAACGAGTACTCACAGAGACTGGAGTTGTTCATCCAGAAGAAGCCCCATGCATGTTCATTCAGCAGGCAATTGTGCTGTGCCTCCATACAGTGACCTCACAGCACTGACTCAACCTAGGTATTGTCACAGGCATCAGCGAACACAACAGGAAAGATGGGGCTGTGACTTGTAGTGACCTTGGAGTGGCAAATGTGTCAGCAAACATGAAGTCAGGGAACACCATTATTACTGGATCTGAAGGCACGGCAGGGGGAAGAGGCACACTTGTATTCACACATGCAGATACACTGGCTGCAAATGTCAGGTCAGACACATGGAGGTCGGGAGATGGGATGGTAGCAACTATGGCCCAAAATGATATAAGTGCAGATGTGACCATGTCAGTGAAGAGCAACAGCTACTCAGGTGGTGCACTCACCAGTGCCTGCGTGGGGCTCACGGAAGCATGCATTTGGCATGAGGAATAAGCATGCACTATGTACGGGATGAGAGATCACCAGTAAACAGGAAATGATGGGCAGGGTCCTTTGACATCTCAAGAGCTGAGCACATGTGCAAATGAGCAGGCAGAGGCTAGCTGGTTTAGGAGAGACTGAGCCGTACCAGAGCATGTGGAGTGACAAGACGAGGGAGATGGCTCTTGAGGGCTCAGGGATGGCAGCCAATCCCTTATGTTGCATGGATCCTGTGGTGGGAAGTAGGCAAGGTGAGGCTAGGGAGAGGGTGCACTGCCCGGAGAGAGTGCCGGACATGAGGCCAATGCATAGCGATCTGAGCATGAATGTGATGTTGTGCTCAGCGGCAACCTTGGATCAGTAACCTAAACCAATGAGTGTTCAACTGCATGCATTGGTAGCAACACACAAATACAAGACAGCAGGCACTCATGGGACTTTGGCGACAGCAGGTGAGAGCTCACAGGGTGCTAGTATTGGAACTGGAGGCAGTGTGGGTAGAAGCAGAACAGCTGTAGATGAACAAGCACATGTGGGACCTAAGTGAGAGATGCAGGTGTGAACTATTAGCAAGGAGCGAGGATGAGTGCACAAGACGTGATTCCTGGGGACAGACCGAGCTGAGCGTGCACCCTGAAATGAAGAGTGCAAATGAACTTGGCAAAATCATCGAGACCATGAGGTGGTCTGTGGGAGCTTGGTTCAGAGCATGTAGGCAAAGGGTGAAAGGATGCACTGGGCATGTGGATCGAATATGTGCTGAGAATGGGACAAGAGAGCATCAGCAAACACATAGCGATGGGTGCATACCTTCAATGTTTCAAGAGCCAAACACATGTGCGACAGAGCAAGTAGGAGGCGGGGCTGAATTACACAGCAGTGGATCCAGCGTGGAAGGAAACCTGAGCAAGAATCAGGCATGACTGCAGGACATGAAGGGAACAATAACTGCAAGTCCAATGTTCTGCAATCTAATACTGTGGCATGAGTTGGCGTACTGCACTGCGCAAAGCAGGCACATACCATCATTAAAGGGAAATACCTGCTGGGACAACCATAGGCCAGAGGATGTGCACAAATGATGATACACCTGACCCTTGGCCATGCCCCAAAAAGGCAATCTCACCCCGAACATGTTGAAAGCACCCCGATTTTCGGCCCTCCCTTCAAGAGGTCGATCCTACTCCCCGAGACTATTGAATGCCCCTCGGGACCTTCTAGTGCCCCCCGAGACCTCTGAACACCCCTCGAGATGTTGAGTGTCCCTTCGAGTTTTTTTACAAACCCTTCGAGTTTTTTGCACACTCATCTAACATGCATCACCCTTCGAGCAATTCCATTGGGCCCCAAAATCTCAGAGATGAGCTAGTCTGCTCTAGGTGACTGCACCCACCGGAAGAAGCATCATAGTGAGGCAATACCACCCCCTGACAATGATGACAGTAGAAGCACAGTCCACTTTGTGGCATCTTCCCTGACACGGTAAAACATGTTGCAGCCTCTTAACCCATATGCTCTCTCCCGGGCTCTCTGGTTCTCTTGAAGGGGATTCCGCCTGATTACATAATCATCGGACTTGTTTGAAGGCATGTCGGACAGCTAGTACAGTGTAGACTTCATGTATATATACTATACTTACTTTCTCAATTTATGAGGGACAGTTTTCCCCTGGAGTTTCGCTCTCAACTCCCCCTAGCCTAAGAAGAGCTCATCGGAGCTCCCCTTGACACCTCGTTCATCTTTGCAGAGTCCCCTATGTTTTTGGGCCTTCCACACTTGACCCTAGTTCACCTTCGCAGTGTACCCCACATTTTCAGGTCTTCGACACTTGACCATAGCTCCTCGAACATCCCGAGCGCCCTTGACCAGTCTTGCCCCTCTCAAGCACCTTTGACAGCCCCAGCACTCTCTCAGACACCCTCAGACATTAGGCGCCCACCCTAGCGCACCCTTGATAAGTTACAGATCCCTTCCAACATTTATTTCTGTCCTTCTATTTCCATTCGAGTTTTCGAGCATTTCTCATATTTTTCGAGCATTTTTGCCCTTTTGCTCTTTCATTTGGGCTTCCCTGGTCTGTCTCGGTCTTCTCGGACACCCTCGAACGCTACAGGCACCTCGAGTGTACCCTCGAGCAGTCTTGAAACTCTTCTATCACTTGTTCCTGCCCTTCTATTGCCGATTCGCATTTTTGAGTGTTTTTTGCATTCTCGAGTGTTTTTTGCATTTTCAAGTGTTTTCGCTCTTTTGCTGGGCTGTTCGGGCCCTCAGTTCAGCCTCGAGCACTCTCGAGTGTTAGGCGCACCTCGAGCACACCCCCGATAGGTCCTGAAAACCTTCTGGCACTTGTTCCGATCTTTCTATCACATTTCGCATTTTTGAGCATATTCACTCCTTCATCTGGCTGGTCAGGCCCATTCAACTGTCTCGAAGGCCTCCCGTGTGCATTCGGAATCTTGTCCTTACTCAGGGCACCCCATACTAGACCGCTGTAGGGTACTCAAGTACCCTGACTCCTCTAGCACGCTTTCACCCAGGCTCCACATACCAGTGTCCCACCTGGTTGTGTGTGGGTTTGGGGTTTCTTTTCCCGTGCTTCGAGGCTCATTTGGTCGCATCAACAAGAACTCGCACTCTCTGTTGGAGATACACTGCAGGTTAGTGCGTGTATTTTTACCTTGGAGCAAGTGGCAAGCATGTCTGCAGGCAGAGAAGGCAATGCATTGTGCAGATCCACCAGTCACAAGGATGTGAGAGTTCTGAGAGTGTCTTCAGGAGAGTCACCAGGAACATGGGAAGGGATTGAACACATTGAGCTCAATGAGCAGAGGTGCAATGAGGGGTGGGGAAGGGATTGCCAGCAGATGAAAAGCAATGGCAGCACACCTGCGACATTTTGTGAGTCAAGCACTGGTGCAAGAGCATGTGCTGGAGCCAGACAGACTTGTGAACAAGTCAGGCAGGGGGGGCAGATGCACAGTTGCAAGGGTGTGCAGACAGTGGGTGAGCGGAGGAGCACAGAAGGAATGGAGAAGAGCCTGGAGGAAACAGACATGTCCTTGTGAGAATGAGAGTCCACGCTGCCTGGGGTCAAGCATGATAGTCGGGAGCCAAGTACAGGGGCCATGGAGCATGAGCAATCTGTGCATGAAACAGTTGATGAGCAGGCACTGTGGGCTGAGCCCACCCCTCTGGGTCCAGAATCAAGCAAATAAACCCCTTCTGAAAAGCCAATGGTTCCTTCCAGGAGTCACACAAGCTCTGCTCTTTCTCCAGAAGGAAGAACGTGAGCCAGAAGGAAGGTCGCATACTCAGTCGCTCAGCTCAGACAAGATGTGGATGACATGGACAGCTACGATTCAACAGTGAACTATTGTCTACGACATAGAGCGCAGCGGAAGGCGATCAGATCCTGTTTCCTCATCCTCACCACCCAACTCTCCCCACTTCGGAGGAGCCATCTCTCCCACTCAATTGAATATGACTCGCATGGTGAGCCCCAAGTGCAGGTCCTGGAACAAAACACCTTTGAATGGCTGGTGATGGACGAACCAGAGGTGAGAGCTCATGGCAACAAGGCCCTCCCCGAGGTGAGCTATCTCCAGATGGAGGAGACTGAATGAGTCGCAGAACTCATGCTGGGTGGAAGTCAATTGCCTGGAGAACTCCTCCCAGATGTCAGTCAACACCTGGAGGGAAGACAAGAAGAGCGAGGGGTCTTTGGAGAGGACGGGGAGAAGAGGACCACTAAGGTCAGCAGCCTTCTGCTCGGCTTGAACATGCTCAGGAGACCAGGTGATTGCTGTGTACGGGACACCAGCTCCTTCCAGTGCAGGAGGAAGCATTTGGAAGATGGTATTGAGGTACACAATGGTATCATTGACCAGAGGGAAGGTGCAAGGGGAGGGGACAGTGATGTCACTGTGTGTGGAGGCATGGGCATGAGAATTGAAAAGTATGCACTGCGGAAGAAAGCATGAGGGAGCAGAGACAGGGGACCAATAAGGGGATGATGCACCATCATCCACCTAAGGCCATGGGCCCATGCAAGCCACTCGCTGAGGTTGGCTAGGACCAGAGGTGGCTCAAACTCACGCTTGTGGTGAACCATCTCGAGGAGGCAGTAGAACCACAGTGAATAACTGGCAGTGTATGGATTCGGTCCATGTTGAGACATCAGGGGAGTGGGGAACAAGAGGGAAAGTTGTGGAGAGAGGAAAACCAGCAGTTGGAAAGGAGCAGAAGAGGCCCGGAAGGGGTTGGAAGAGAAAGAGGGGACTCAGAAGGGGAAGGAAGAGGTAACGGGGGACGACAGGAAGGGGCCGGAAGAGGAGGAATGGAAGGGAGGTGTAGGCAATGTGTGGGAAAGGGGAGAGGGAGGAGGATAAGTACCGGAGGGAAGGAACTGAGGAGGGGGGGAGCTACCACATAGCTATATCCATGAGTCTGAGTCTGTGTCTCACACCCTGAGTATAGATTGAGTACTGCGTACTCCCCGGGATATACCACAGCTATCATGTATTTTTCTTGACCATCCTCCTTGCTTGCCTGCTGCACTTCCTTCTGAAAGAAGACCCCCCTGCAAATTCAACATCACACGCCTTCAATATCGACCCATTGGTTTCTGTCTGCCCACCTACCCCTTTGCTCTTGTCATCATTTGGTGAGTATGTTCCCTCCGGTAATGTCTAACACCCGGAGACTTGCAAGCACCACAACTGGAGCCCACTGTGAGGGGGTAATTTCGAGACATCAAAAACCAGGGGTGTTTTAGGCACCTGTTGTCAAGCTGAGCAGACAACATCTGTGGTCATGCATGATATACACTGCCCCATCAAATAACGCTCCTACCCGAAGTCTACTCAAGGAGCTATTCATGGTGGTACATTCACCGGATGCATCGTATGATGAGTCAATCCCTGCTCCAGTACTTGAAGGGGTCCCACTTCCGACATTTGACTCGAATGAAGAAAATCTGTTTGATGCTGAACTGGAAGGAGGATCACTGCATCCTGCAAGGTTGTCCCTTTCTCCACTAAGTCCCCTTACTTCAGAATCATCAGCACTAGCCATGCTAGGAGAGGACAAACCCATACCATACCCTTCATTGAGTGATAGCTTGATACCATTAGCCCTTGAAGTCTCACTCCAGGGCCATTCATTGTTAGTACCACTGGTTGGAGGAAGCCCACGAGCCTACCCGACAACCAGTAACCAGTGTAGGAGGTCATCACTTACATCGTCTCTTGCCGGAAGGAGTCTACCCCTGATAGTTCAACATCAGAACCCCCTTCCACCTCCACAACAAAACATCATAGCAGCCCCAGCACCAAGAATGCCCCTCCGGGGAGAACACACTGCACCAAAATTCGATGGCACACCAAGAGCCCTCGGAAGGTATTTCAAGGATGTTGATGAGCTATTAATCATCACAGGGGTCATGGATGATGCAGAACAAATCTGCTATGCAAAAAGATACCTCACTCCTGAGCAGGCTGAGATATGGGACACTGTAGTCATCAGGAACCCCCCAGTATACCCTCATCGCTGACATCAAGAAGCTCTACCCGGGATCAGACAGAACATCAAAATACATGATTAAGGATCTTGAGGCCTTGGCTAGCATGAGTCAAAGGGCCGCAACAAATACCAGAGGAGTGGAGGCAAGGTACTACTGCCAGTTCATCCCAGTCACCAGGTTCCTCAAGGGGAACGGGAAGGTTTCCAACTTGCAGGTCAGCGAGTATTTCCTTGCTGGATTTGAGCCTTCTGATGCTGACAAGATACAGGTGAGAGCCAAGATATTAAACCCGACAGTTGACCCATTGGAGGGATTCAAGCTTGAGCAGTTGCATGAGGCCACACAGCTGAGTCTTCACCCAGTTGGGCTCAGAGGGAGCATAGCAGTCGGAGGGACAAATGCCAGTGTGAGCGCGACCAGAGGGAACTCACAGCCCTCTTCTGGGATTATGAAGGGTGAGGTACTCAACTAGGAGGGGCTAGTGAAGGTACTCACTCAGGCAATGATGATCATGCAGCAGCAGCAGCAAGTCAGAGCTGGAGGAGGTGCAACTGGAGGGAGATCTGGAGGCACTAGCATTGGAAGGAGCGGAAGCATACTGCAGTGATCGATGATGGCCGACTGGGGGGACCACTGCAATCTCTGCAGGGAGTCAGAGCACTTCCTATGGGAGTGCCTCCTGTTGCTCGACTACGTGAAGGAAGGGAGGGTGTACCTGGACAATGAGCGATGGGTGTGACTGCTGAATGGAAGATATGTTGTGCAGAGCCTACCAGGCACCAACATGAAAGAGAGGATCAATAACTGGGAGAGGACTGGAGGGAAGCCAGGAGAGTGCAACCAACCCCTGCATGTGTCTGTGAACATACTAGAGATTGTTGAGGGGTTTAACATGGGTGTTGGAGAAAGCAGAGACATGGAGGCAGGGAGGATCGTGGAACGATATGAGGAGGCCGTGTGAGTGTTCCAGGTGGAAGTGACAAAGGCCCGGAAGGGAGGGAAGAACGTCTCTTTCGATGACCCTGCCTCCAGAGGGAAAGGGACAAAAACCGGAACCATGAAGGGAGTGAGCAGCAAGCCTCTGGGAATTCCAGTGAACAAGCCCCTAAAAAGCACAATGAAGCTGGGGATGATGGGAGTGTCAAAGCCATCGGAAGGGACGTGCACACAGGAATGCCAGTACAAGTACACATTGAAGGTGGTGGAAGCATACTCAGTCGAGGACGTCCACAGGGCGCTGCTTGTGCAAGAGGTCCCGGTGTCAATCGGAGGGCTACTCATGATTTCGGCTGACCTTCGGAAGGTACAGATGGACTACATAAAGACCTCCTGGATCACGACAGCATTGCTGATTGATGACTCAGAAGGGGACGAAAGTGAGATGGCGCTCCACATCGGAGGAGACCCCTGGAAGGTGTTTTACGAGTGCTGGGACTCGCTAACCCTTTGGGTGATAAGGCCCTTCATCAATGACCAGGAAACTATGAACTGCATGCTGGACAGCAGGTTGCAGATTGTAGTCATCTGAAAGGACATATGGGCTCGTCTCGGAGGGGTGCTGCTGCAGCCAGATGCTGCCATACTCAAGGAGACAGCAAACAAGGCAAAGGTCCAGATGGTAGGGAAGGTGATGGCAATGAAGTTCACCTTCAGAAGGGAGGTTGAGGTGGTGCTCAACACGCAGGTCATCAATACCGTGCCATTTGAAATACTCTTGGGAAGGCCCTTCTTTGCAGTGACAGCATGCAAAATGAAGGACTATGCTGATGGGGAGCAGACAGTCGTGCTTACGGACTCGAAGAGCAGGATGCGCATCATGGTGCTAATTTATGCACATGATATGAAAAGGCATCCAGAAGAGACAGACAAGGGCGAGGAGGATTTTTAATTGTAAATGATGCTGGTCATGCTAGCAGACAATGTCGTAAGCCTTTTGTCAATGTATCTCTGGGATGAGAATAGGGCCAGAAGGGAGACAAACAGCGTGAGGACCACTGGATCAAAGGCTCGAGTATTGTCGGATGACTTCTCTATTTCTACATGTACAGCATCACGAGTCCATAGTAATGAAATACACGCAAACGTTACTGCTTACAAGCTGAGGGAAAAGCGAGAAGGATTCTGGCAAGCAACAAGAGAGTATTTGAGTCTGGGAGGAAGAAACAGTGCTCACAGCAATCCCGGTGCTGGTATGGCACAGCACGCCAAGGGGAGAAGAGATGGAGGGAGAATTTGTTATCAAGCAAGAGCGAGTCATACATGCGTACACATATAAGAAGGTTGTCCAGAAGGTGAGGCCCATGGCCATGACACTTCTGGAAGAATTTAGAGTGGTCTGGAGAGAGCCAGAGAGAGTGCTGGATGGGATGCTAATGCTTCCAATTTAGCCACCTGACTTCATGCCAAAAGGGAGGTACACAGCGGAGTGGAAGGAGATGTTGAATGTCAGAGGGGATGGATTCCTCATGGGAGAAGAGGTGAAGCTGGTGGACTACATGGTTGGAGAACACAATAAAGTGTTCACCTGGGATGAGTCGGAGAAGGGATGGCTGAAGGAAGAGTACTTTGATCTGATAGTCATTCCGGCAGTGGAACATGGTCCGTGGGTGCTGAAGAACATTCCAATCCCTCTGGGGATATTTGACCAAGTGGTATCCATCATTCAGGACAAGATTGCCTCCGGGGTGTACAAGCCAACAAGTTCTTCATATTGTTGAAGATGGTTCTGCATGGTTAAGAAGGACAAGAAGTTCCTCTGGTTGGTGCACAACTTACAGCCGATCACTATCAAGGATGCTGCAGTCCCACCATTTGTGGAACAGCTAGCGGAATCCTTCAGAGGAAGAGGCTGCTACGGGTCACTGGATATGTTCATAGTGTTTGACCAGAGGACACTGGATGCGAAGTCTAGAGACCTGACATCATTCCAGTCACTGCTAGGAGCCCTCCGACTAACTTCAATACTGATGAGGTGGACTAACACAGCACAGATCATGCACGGGGATGTAACCTTCACACTGAAGGATGAGATTCTGCATGTGATGGTGCCGTTCATGGATGACGTTCCAGTCAAGGGCCCTAGGACAAGGTATGAACTTCTGGAAGGAGGATTCGAGGTCATCCCAGAGAACCCAGGCATTAGACAATTCATATGGGAGCACCTCCAGAATATGAACCAGGTGCTGCAACAGGTTAGAGCCATTGGAGGAACATTTTCAGAGAAAAAGGCGTATCTTTGCATTCCAGAGATCACAGTGGTCAGGCATAGGTGCACATACAAGTGTCGGGTCCCAGAAGAGAGACAGATACAAAAGATTCAGGACTGGCCATAGTGTGCTATGGTAACGGACATCAGAGGGTTCCTCAGAACATGCAGGTTGGTCAGGATATTCATCAAGGACTTTGCAAAACTTGCTCGACCACTAATAAGGCTTACCAAGAAGGACATGGAGTTCGAGTGGGGCCTGGAGGCAGCGGAAGTGATGGCATGGCTTAAAGAAGTGGTCATCTCGTCTCCTGCACTGGTTCCAATTGACTATGACAGCAAAAGGGAGGTGATCCTCACTGTTGATAGTTCAGTTATAGCGGTCGGGTTCATTCTTCTCCAACTGGACTCAGAAGGAAGAAGGTGACCCAGCAGGTTCGGGTCTATTACATGGAATGAGCGCAAGTTGCAATACTCTCAGGCAAAGATAGAGCTGTATGGTCTGTTCAGGGCTCTTTGGGCAAGTCGGCTGCATATCATTGGGGTGAAGAAACTCATGGTAGAAGTCAACACAAAGTACATCAAGGGGATGCTCAACAATCTGGACATACAGCCCAATGTGATCATTAATTGCTGAATAGCAGGGATCCTACTCTTTGACTTCAAGCTAGTTCACATTCTGGGGGACAGGCACTCAGGGGCAGACAGATTATCACATCAGAGGAAGGCTAACAAGGACCCAGAGGAAGGAGATAATTTTGAAAGCTGGATCGACAAGGCCTGCAGGTTTTCTATTCTCTGCTGCAATTTGAGTGAGCACAGGTATTGAGAGAGATGTACAAGTCCGGAAGGCACATGAATTGAGTACTGCCTATCCTCGAAAGCAGCTGGGGATGACACAGAAGGGAGGCCTGAGATCCTGTGCCATGAGAAGGCAAGTGTAGTGGATAGGGACTTAGATAGGATCAAACGGTTCCTGATGAACTTTGAGCAGCCGGACGGACTAGTGGAAGGGGAGTTCAAGCAGTTTGCAGCTAAGGCTGGATTGTATTTCCTCCATGGAGGGAAGCTATGGTGACGGGATCCCGGTGTGCGACATAAGCAGGTCATCCAGAGGGAGAAGTGACTGCGGATAATGGAACAGGCTCATGATGAGCTTGGGCACAAGGGGATCTTCTCAGTCTGGAGCTGGCTTCTCGAGCGATTCTGGTGGCCATTCCTGGATCAAGATGTGAAGTGGTATGTTCAGTCGTGCCACGAATGCCAGGTCCAGAGTATGCAGAAGCTGAAGATTCCTCTGACTGTGGCGATCCTGCTAGGTCTGTTCCAGAAGGTCTACATGGACATGATGCACATGCCTAGTGCACAGAACTATTCATATATTGTTCAGGTAAGATGCTCAATGTGGTCATATCCTGAGTGAAGGAAGCTCTGGAGGGAAATGGGCAAGACAGTGGGAAATTCATCTATGAGGAGATTCTCTGCCGATGGGGTGTGGTCTCGGAGATTGTAATAGACAACAGCAGTCCATTCAATGTGGTGATGGATTATCTCAAGAAGAAGTACGGGATTGGGCACATCAAGATCTCACTGTACAACTCCTGGGTGAATGGAATTGTTGAGTGGAGGCACACAGACATGCATGAGGTGGCCATGAAGCTCTGCAGAGGAAATGAAAAGTGGTGGCCCATGGTTCTCGATGCAGTATTCTGGGTGGAACGGGTATCAATTCAGAAGAGCATGGGAACATCACCATACTGAATCATACATGGGGTTGAGTCACTTTTTTCTGTTTGACTTGGTGGAGGCAACATACCTCGTTCCAGATCCAGAATAAGAGCTCTTGCAAGAAGACTTCATCACTTTCCAGGCTAGGCAGCTTCTAAAGTGGAAGGAAGACCTCGTCTCTGTGCATGACAAGGTGCTACAAGGGCGGTACCGCCCCATCCAGCAGTGCATCCACCAGAACCAACATGTCATTAGAAACTATGACCATCAGGCAGGAGCATTGGTATTGGTCCGGAACTCTCAGATTGAGACTGAACACAACCGGAAGGTGAAGCGTTGATACTTAGGACCAATGGTTGTAGTCTGGCGGACAAAAGGTGGTGCATACATTTTGGTGGAGCTGAACGGAAGCATATCTAGGTACAGGTATGCTGCGTTCTGAGTGGTACTGTATAGAGCATGACAGGATGTGCAAATCAAGTTAGAAAATATCATGGAATGGGAGGAGTACCTTCCAGATGAAAATGAAGGACTAGAAGGGCACTGTGGTGCTTGCAAGTCTCCAGGTGTTAGACGTTACTAGAGGGAACATACTCACCTGATGTTGACAAGAGTGAAGGGGTAGGTGGGCAGACAGAAACCAATGGGTCGATATTGAAGGCGTGTGATGTTGAATTTGCAGGGGGGTCTTCTTCCAGAAGGAAGCGCAGCAGGCAAGCAAGGAGGATGGTTAAGAAAAATACATGATAGCTGTGGTATATCCCAGGGAGTATGCGGTACTCAATCTCTACTCAGGGTGTGAGGCGCAGACTCAGACTTATGGATGTAGCTATGTGGTAGCTCCCCCTTCTCAGTTCCTTCCCTCCAGTACTTATCCTCCTCCCTGCCCCCTTTCCCACACATTGCCTACACCTCCCTTCCATTCCTTCTCTTCCGGCCCCTTCCTGTTGTCCCCCGTTACCTCTTCCTTCCCCTTTTGAGTCCCCTCTTTCTCTTCCAACCCCTCCTGGGCCTCTCCCACTCCTTCTCAACTGCTGGTTTTTTCCCCTCCACAACCTTCTCTCTCGTTTCCCACTCCCCCAATGTCTCAACCATGCAGACCGAACCCATACACTGCGAGTTACTCACTGTGGTTCTACTGCCTCCTCGAGATGGTTCACCATGAGCATGAGTTCAAGCTGCCTCTGGTCCTAGCCAACCTCAGCGAGTGGCTTGCATGGGCCCATGGCCTTAGGTGGATGATGGTGCATCGTCCCCTTATTGGTCCCCTGTCTCTGCTCCCTCATGCTTTCTTCCGCAGTGCATACTTTTCAATTCTTGTGCCCATGCCTCCACACACAGTGACATCACCATTCCCTCCCCTTGCACCTTTCCTCCAGTCAACAATACCATCGTGTACCTCGATGCCATCTTCCAAATGCTTCCTCTTGCACCAGAAGGAGCTGGTGTCCTGTACCCAGCAACTGCCTGGTCTCCCCAACACGTTCAAGCCGAGCAGGAGGCTGCTGACCTTGGTGGTCCTCTTCCCCCCGTTCTCTATGAAGACCCATTGTTTTTCTTGTCTTCCCTCTGCGTGTCAACTGACAGCTGGGAGGAATTCTCTGGGAAATTGACTTCCATCCGGCATGAATTCCGCAACTTGTTCAGTCTCCTCCATCTGAAGATAGCTCACCTCGGGGAGGGCCTTGTTGCCATGAACTCTCACCTACAGTCCATCCATCACCAGCCATTCAAAGGTGTTTTGTTCCAGGACCTGCACTCAGGGCTCACCATGCGAGTCATATTCGATTGAGTGGGAGAGATGGCTCCTCCGGAGTGGGGAGAGTTGAGTGGTGAGGATGAGGAAACAGGATCCGGTTGCCTTCCACTGCGCTCTATGTCGTAGATGATAATTTGCCATTGAATTGTAGCTGTCTGCTTCTTATCCAAGCAGAGTGATTGAGTGCTCAACCTTCCTTCCGGCTCGCATTCTCCCTTCCAGAGGAAGCGCAGAGCTTGTCCGACTCCTGAAAGGTGTTCATTTGTTCGATTCTGTGCCCGGAGGCGTGGGCTTGGCCCCCACTGCCTACCCCTTTGCTCTCATCATTGTTTGGCGAGTACATTCCCTCCAGTAATGTCTAGTGCAATGGGAACATGTTGTGGAGGTACAAATCCAGCGGCAAGACCAAGCGAGTGGAGGCAGCATGAAGGGAGATGGATCACCAGTATATGAACAAGTGTGCACATGGCCTGGAAGTGCAGGGTCAGATATATGGCCATTTGGAGGCAAGCTGTGGGCAACAAGCAATCTCGAGTCATATAGTGATACTTGCAGCTGGAAGGAACAAGAGAGGCAAACACATACCACAGGCAATAGCACGAGTGATGCTGACCGCATGAGACATGAGTCCCAGGAACATGCCGAGCTGAGAGGGCATCTAGAGATGGTTAATGCGAATGAGAGCATTGAGATTGGGAGATCACCTGCAAGGGCCTTGTTTGGAGCCAGTACTCTGAGGGAGCAAACGAAAAGCAATGAGCATGCACCTGCAACACGGGAGTCTAGCACATGTGTGAGAGAGCACTAAAGCTGGACTGTTTTGAGAATGAGTTGGGCAGGCTGGGCAGACGTGCAGTTGCAAGGGTGTGCAGACCACAGAAGGAATGGAGAAGAACATTGATGCGACCAAAAGAGCCTCAAAGCATGGGAAAAGAAACCCCAAACCCACACACAACCAGGTGGAACACCAGTATGTGAAGCCTGGGTGAAAGTGTGCTAGGAGATTCAGGGTACTTGAGTACCCTACAGCAGTCTAGTACAAGGGTGCCCGAGTAAGGACGAGATTCTGAACGCATGTGGTGATGTGATCAAACAAGCCTCTAAGCACGGGAAAAGAAACCCCTACACTCACTATACCAGGTGGAACACCGGTATGTGGAGCCTGGGCGAAGGTGTGCAAGGAGGGCCTGGGTACTTGAGTACCCTACAGCAGTCTAAGATGGGAGTGCCCTGAGTAAGGACAAGATGCACGATCCATGTGGGAAGCCTTCGAGACTGCCAGATGGGCCTGAAAGGCCAGGTAAAGGAGCAAAAACGCTCGAGGAAGAAGTAGAACATTTGATGGGGTAAGTAATACGTTCGAGGGTGTATGAAAATGCTTGAGAGCATGTTGAGTCGTTTGGGGCTTTGACTAAGCATTTGAAGGCACGAGCAAGGTTCAATAGGGAGTGATACTCAGTGGGGGTACACTCGAAGTGTGCTGGGCTGTTTGAGGATGTTTGGGTGCATTTGGAGTGTAGGATCTGGTTTGAAGGGTGTTTGAAGGGGTACAGTGTACGTTCAAAGGGACGTTGGGTGTCATTGAGGGCTCGGGTAGGGTGTAGGAAGGTTGAAGTAAAGGCAAGATGGTTGAGTTTTGGGGGCTCGAGAATGAGAGGGACACTGCAAAGGGGAACGAGAGATGATGAGGGGAGTTCTAAGTGAACTTAGGCTATGCAAACAATGAGGGGGAGCTGAGAGACTAACTCTGGGGGGTAAACTTCTCTGGTTATTAGGGAGGGCAGGCACAGTATATATACATTCATACTGGTATGCCTACACTACCTTAGAGGGCGGGCATGTCTATGATCATGCTTGAGGATGAGGTCAGCAGGAAGATCCCCTCAAACAAATTGAGGAGGGGCATGAGCTGTGGGAATGGAGTGGGAGGGCCAGAAGGTCTGAGACATGTTTTACCATGTCAGGAAGGATGCCACTGAGTGGGCATTGCTTCTCCTGTCATTGTTACCAGGGGGCGGTACGCCTAGCTACTGTACTTCTTCTGTTGGCAGTGGCCCCCTGAGGCAGACTAGCTCTCCTGGGAGTTTGGGCTCCAATACGGTTGTTCAGCCTTCGATGGACCCCCGATGTGTTGAAGGCTGTTCAGAGACATTCAAGCACGAGTGGGAGGTTGCAACTGTCTGGTGTGTGCGAGCGATACTCGGGGGCATTCAAAGGCTCGATGAGCGTGTGAAGGCTGGCTCATGGTGACAGGGGGTAAGGCAGGTGCTCAAAGGAGGGCTGACTGCTCGAGTAAGAGGCCAAAAATGATGGGATGTTCGCAAATGGGCCTGAATGGCCAGATGAAAGAGCGAATATGCTCTAAAATGCGAAATGTGATAGAAAGCTCGGAATGAGTGCCAGAAGGTTTTCAGGACCTATCGGGGGTGCGCTCAAGGTGCACCTAACACTCAAGGGTGCTCGAGGCCGATCTGATGGCCTGAACAGCCCAGCAAAAGAGTGAAAACACTTGAAAGATGCAAATCAGTGATATAAGGGCAGGAACAAGTGATAGGAGAGTTTTGAGACTGCTCGAGGGTACACCCAAGGTGCCCCTAGCGTTCGAGGGTGTCCAACAAGACCGAGATAGCCCAGGGGGCCCGAATGATAGAGCACAAGAGTGAAAACACTTGAAAATGCAAAAAACACTCAAAAACTCAAACAGCGATAGAAGGATGGGAATGAATGTTTGAAGGGATCTGTAACTTATTGAGGGTGCACTAGAGGGGCGCCTAATGTCTGGGGGTGTCCGAGAGACTGCTGGGGCTGTCAAAGGTGCTTGAGAGGGGCAAGACTGGTCGAGGGCACTCAGGATGTTTAAGGAGCTATGGTTGAGTGTCGAAGACCCAAAAACATGGGGTATGCTGCAAAGGTGAACTAAGGTCGAGTGTTGAAGGCCCGAAAATGTAGGGGACTCCACAAAGATGAACGAGGTGTCAAGGGGAGCTCTGAGTGAGCTCTTCTTAGGCTAGGGGGAGTTGAGAGCGAAACTCTGGGGGAAAACTGTCTCTGATGAATTGGGAAAGTAAGTATAGTATATATACATGAAGTCTACACTACACTAGCTGTCCGGCATGGCTTCGAACAAGTCCGATGATTATGTAATCAGGGGAATCCCCTTGAAGAGGACCAAAGAGCCTGGGAGAGAGCATATGAGTCAGGAGGGCTGCAATGTGTTTTACTGTGTTGGGGAAGATGCCACAAAGTGGACTTTGCTTTTACTGTCATCGTTGTCAGGGGGTGGTATTGCACTATGATGCTTCTTCCAGTGGGTGCAGTCGCCTAGAGCAGACTAGCTCATCTCTGAGATTTTGGGGCCCAATGGGATTGCTTGAAGGGCAATGCATGTTAGATGAGTGTGCAAAAAAATCAAAGGGTTTGTAAAAAAAACTCGAAGGGATGCTAGATGTCTTGAGGGGTATTAGAAGGTCTTGAGAGGTGTTTGAAGGTCTCGGGGGGTGCTAGAAGGTCCCGAGGGGCGTTCAACAGTCTTGGAGGGTAGGATCGACCTCTCGAAGGGAGGGCCAAAAATTGGGGCACATTTGACATGTTCGGGGCATGTTTGGCATGTTCGGGGTGCAATTGCCTTTTTTGGGGCATGGCCGAGGGTCAGGCATATCAATGTAGAAGAGAAAAAGAGGAGCATGGAGGGAACAGATGTGTCCTGGAGCCAACAGGAGTCCATTTCACCTGGGGTTGAGCATAATTGTCAAGAGTCAAGTAATGGGGGCAAGTGAGCGACAGTCAATGAATGGGTTGCACAGCACACAGACCTAGAGCAGACACAATGCACATGGGGTGTGGCTATGGGTGTGTGAAAATGTGGTCAATTAGGCAGAGGCAACACAGGAGAACCAGCCACACCATGAGAACCTGTATTCCCACAGACAGTGAGCCCCTGACCTAGGTGGAAGGAAGAAGTACAAGTTGAGCACAAGGAATGGCCGCATGTTGAGAACAGCATGACTCTAAGTCAAGAAACTGGACTCAGTGGGCATGTACAGTGGGAGCCCTGAGCATCCGGGATGTGCATGGGAGAGCGAGCAGCTGCTGGTCAGTTTTGGAGACAACTCGAGTGGCAGAGGCAGATGTGGATCTGTGGAATGGCCCAGAGAGGTGGCCTGGAGTCCCAGGTGAAAAAGATTGACCTGCGCAGTATTGAGAAAGCAGTGGCAGACACAGGACAGAAGCACGAGGACGAGAGAGTGGTGTGGAAGGAGCAGAGGTGACTGTGCCTAGTAGGGGTGATCATGAGCAACCTACCGGAGGAATGCAAGCCAGGGCCCATGACCAATACACGCGCAGAACAGTTGATAAGAAGAGGTGGGCTGAGGAGTGGATGAGCAAGTGCCAGTAACTGAAAGACAGCTGGTATGTACCTTAAACATCTCAAGAGCTGAGCACATGGGTGAGAGAGCAAACACTGCATGGGACCAAATCACACGGTGCCATAACTGGCACAGAAGGCACCCAGAATGAGGTTCAAGCACAAGTTCAGGATGTGGAGAGAATGGTGACTGTGAGTTGAGTGAGCCATGATCCAGTGAGTTCACCTTCCAGTATTGCCTCACTGCATATCAGCTTGTGATGCAAGATCAGTGCAGAAAATGATAAGGAACAGACTTACCCTGTGGCACATGAGACTCTGACAACAGCAGATGGAGGGTTGTGGAGCATCCAGACCACCTTGGCTGGGCATATGCAGAGGAAAGTTCAGGAAGTGGGCGTAGGCAGCATGGAGGGACCAAATGGGCCACACAGATGAGGATCCACATGGTCAGCCAGCTCCTGACCTCTCATGTCAACCAATGGGTGCATGATCTTGAGGGGTCCTGTGGACGGGTCATCAAGAGCACATGATACATACACTAAGGGCAGAGCAAATGAGGTCCTGGGCTTGAGACACGAGAGCCAGTTCTGGAGTGGCAACAAATGTGAAGCAGATAGTGTGCGGCAACCGTGGTCAGCAAATGATCAGAAAGCAGAGGAATGGGCAGATGCACCTTTGCCCACCGGAGTCCCTCTTTGTGAGAATGCAAGTGATTTCATCGCAAGCATAGGTGAGCCTGCAGCCCTTATGAGCCGGTCCAGTGGTGTGGCTGATGACTGCAGGAGCATGGAGACATCTTACAGAGTTGCAGTGTCATGGCATGTCGGGTCCCAACACACCAATACTGAGGGAGATAGTGAGTGGCAAGTGATCAAACATCACACAGAGGAAATGTTCAAGCTGGCAGGTTCAACTGCAACACCTAGTTGTGAGCATGATGGCAGCAAAGCACACTGGGATGGAGTCACTATGATCCTCAGGGAGCAAGCAGAGTGGCATGAGCAGAGGGAAGCAAAGCAGGCACAAAAGGCACAGGTACAAGCCCAGTAGGTCCAGGAGCAAAATTGCATGCAATCAGACTGCCACTGGCATGTACATTCACAGTGGAGGTCCTGGCCCAAGAAGACAGGGGCATGATGGCTTCAGAGGAGGACACTAATGACTCCCACACTGTAATGGCAGGTGTTGACACTCAGTTCAGTGATGCTCAGTCTGGCGAGAGCTGGCCATTCAGAGACCTTGAATTGGACCTACCGGAAAGCAAGCCTAGCCTGGTTGGATGCTGGCATATTGCAGAGGATGGGCAGCACTTGTGGGGGTTCTTACCATGGCTAGAAGCACAGCTTGCACTTGCCAAGGTCAACCAGCACCCAGGATGGGTTGAGGATGTCGATGTGTACAGGAGCCCGTGATCAGGAGTGTACAGGATGAGGGTTGGGCAGCAGTAGCAAGGGACCTGCCTCAGAGACACATGGTCCAGGTCCGGGACTCAGACAGCACCACCTTTAACAACCACCCCTGCCAACAACACTACTCAGAGAGTTATTTAGGAGGAGAGAGGTGACTGGGGACAGTCACAATCTGAGTGGGGGGGAGATGTGAGGTATGCACCTCACTCTGAGCCTGAAAACCCTCATTTTACAGGTTTTCTCTTTACTCCTCAGATCCACACCTTTTTGGTATGTTCCCTTCCCTCTGCATTCATTTATCTTTCTTCCGGGACAAGATCCCTTCCTTCCAAGTTGATTTATGCTCCCTCTGGGGTGATGTTTTGATTATTTCCTTATTTGGACATGTACTATACAGTAGCCGCCTTCCTTCCTAGGGGGCTTGTGCTTCCTCCAGGGTGAGTTTTGATGATTTCTTTGTTTGGACAAGTATTGTATAGTGGTAGCTTAGGTAACCACTAGCATACAAGCCTGCCTCCAGCAGCAAACAATACAGTTTTCCCCCCCTCCCATCCTGTGTGGCAGCTTGAAGCTTCAAAACACATCACTTGACAGAGCGGTGTACAAAGCTCTCCCCCGAGTATACAGAGATAGGGACCGCATCCCTCCGAGTTTTTGGGACCACAATTCCTCCGAGTTTTGGGACCATGTCCCCCTGGGTTTATTTTCAACATAAGATAGGGACCATGATCCCTCTGAGTTCACATTTTACAATCATGAGTTTTTTTTTTCAGTGACACTTCTACTTCCTGGTTCCTGGACACAAGTTTTACACCCCACAGGTACATGATGATACACCTGGCATTCAAACAAGCCCTGAAAATCTTCAAGGCCTTTGAACACTTCGCCATTTTTAACTTCTCATTCAAGTGGTCGGCTCTCACTCAAGCACTGACCCTGCCCCCTGCCACTGCTGATGTGACCAATTGAGCCTCAAAGCACAGAAAAAGAAACCCTAACACTCACTATACCAGGTGGAGTATGTGGAGCCTGGGCAAAAGCATGCAAGGAGGGTTAGGGTACTTGAGTGCCCTACAGTGGTCTTAGTATGGGGGTGCCCTGAGTAAGGACAAGATTCTTGATCCACACAGGAAGCCTTTGAGACAGTCGAATGGAGCCTGAGAGGCCAGACAGCAGAGTGCTAATGCTTGAAGAAGAGGAACACTGTTCGAAGGGGTGTGCTGAATGCTCAAAGGAATACAGGATGTTCAAAAGCACACAGGGTCATTCGAGACATTGAAGGAATGTTCAGGGGTGTGAGAAAGGTTTGAGAGTGGAGATACTTAGCAGGGGGTGTGCTTGAATGTGTGCTGGCCCATTTGAGGATGTTCGAGTGCATTCGGACAAAGGGTCCTGTTCGGAGAATGTTCAAAGGGTCATGGCATACTTTTAAAGGGCCATAAGGCAGTGTCAAGGGCTCCGGAGGACAGTATTACTTGGTGAAAGAGGAACTAGCAGGTTGAGTGTCAAGGGCATGAAAACGAGAGGGACTCGACAACAATGGGAGTTCTGGGTGAACTCAACTATGCTACTCAAACAACAGGGGAGCTAAGAGACTGACTCCAGGGGGTAAACTTCTCTGATTATTTGGGAGAGTAGGTACAGTATATATACACTAATGCCAGTATCCCTACTCTACTCTAGAGTGCAGGCATGTCTACGAACATGCCTGAGAATGAGGTCAGTAGGAAGATCTCCTCAATCAAATTGAGTGGATCGTGAGGTGCAGGAATGGAGCAGGAGGGCCAGGAGGCCTGAGACATGTTTTACCATGTCAGGAAGGCCACCACAAGGCAGGCATAGCTTCTCCTGTTATTGTAGCCAGGAGACAGCATGCCTAGCTACTGTGGTTCTTCCATCAGTGGCAGCCTCCCGGAGTGGACTAGCTCTCCTGGGAGCTCAGACTCCAATGCCATCATTCAATGGCTGATGGGTCCCCAATGTGCTCAAAGACTGGCCAAAGATGCTTGATAGCGAGTGGAAGTGTTTGATGGTTCAGTGTGCTTGAGCAATGCTTAGGGGCATTCAACTGCTCAATGAGCATGCAAAGGCTGGCTCACAGTGGCAGAGGGTCAGGCTGGTGCTTGAAGGAGAGCCGACTGCTTGAGCATAAGTTTGAAAAAGGTGAGTTGTTCAGGGGCCTCGAAGACTTTCAGAGCTCAGCTGAATGCCAGGCGTATCACTGCAAGTTAGCCATCACATGCCCGCCACATCTTCCAACATTGTTGAGCATCGCCCAAGCCCACTTAGCCCTCAAACACTCCCACTCACCCTTGAATGTCCTTGAGTGCAGTTTGAGCACATCAAGGGTCCATCAACTCTCAAGCGATGGCATTGGAGTCCAAACTCCCAGGAGAGCTAGTCTGCTCTGGGAGGCCACCACTGATAGAAGAAGCATGGTAGTTGGATGTACCGTCTCCTGGCAACAACAACAGAGAAAGCCATGCCTGATCTGTGGTGTCCTCTCTGACATGGTAAAACATGTCTCAGGCCTCCTGGCCCTCCTGCTCTGCTCCTGCACCTTGCACCTCTCTTGATTTGCTTGAGGGGATCTTTCTGCTGACCTCATCCTTGAGCATGTTCATAGACATGCCCACCCTCTAAGGTAGTGTAGGCATACTTGTACACATGTATATATACTGTACATGTCTTCCTCAAATAACAAGAGACGTTTACCCCCTGGAGTCAGTCCCCCATTGTTTGAAAAGCTTAGTTGAGTTCACTCGGAACTCCCCTTATCATCTCGTACTCCTTCACTGAGTCCCTCTTGTTTTCACATCCTCAATGCTCAACCCTCTTGCTCCTCTTTCACCAAAGTCTACAGTCTACCCAAGCCCTTGACAACACCTGATGGCCCTTTGAACATATGCTGGAACCCTTCGAGCATCCTCCAAACAGGACCCCAAGTGCACCCGAATGTCCTCAAACAGCCCAGCACACTTCAAGCACACCCCCACTGAGTATCTTGCTCTCTTGAACCTTTCTTACACCCTCAAATGCTTCTTCGAAGCCTCAAACAACTCAATGTGCTCTTGAATGTTCCATATTCCTTTGAACATTCAGCACACCCCCTTCAAACATGTCACCTCCTCTTCGAGCATTAGCACTCTTCTGTCCGGCCTCTCAGGCCCCTTTGCTTGTCTTGAAGGCTTCCTGCATGGATCAAGTGTCTCAATTTTACTTAGGGCACCCTCATACTAGACCACTGTAGGATACTCAAGTACCCTGACCCTCATTAGCACACTCTTGCCCAGGTTTCACATACCAGTGTTCCACTTGGTATAGTGTGTGTTGGTGTTTATTTTCCCATGCTGTGGGCCAAGGCCACCCCTCTGGGCCCAGAATCGAGTAAATGAACACTTTCTGGAAGGCCAATGGTTCCTTCTGGGAGTCACATAAGCTCTGCTCTTCCTCCAGAAGGGAAAATGTGAGCCAGAAGGAAGGTCAGGCACTCAGTCACTCAGCTTGGACAAGATGTGGACAGCTACGATTCAATGGCAAACTATTGTCTATCAAATAGAACATGGCAGAAGGCGACTGGATTCTGCTTCCTCATCCTCACCACCCAACTCTCCCTGCTCCAGAGGAGCCATCTCTCCCACTTGATCAAATATGAGTCATGCAGCGAGCCCCAAATGTGGGTCCTGGAACAACACACCCTCGAACAGCTGGTGATGGATGGACAGGAGGTGACAGTTCACAGCAACAAGGCCTTCACTGAGATGAGCTATCTCCAGATGGAGGAGACTGAATGTGTCGCGGAACTTGTGCCGGGTAGAAATCAATTTCCCAGAGAATTCCTCCCAGCTGTCAGTCGACACTCAGAGGGAAGACAAGAAGAACAATGGGTCTTCATAGAGAATGGGGGGAAGAGGACCACCAAGGTCAGCAGCCTCCTGCTCGGCTTGAACGTGTTGGGGAGACCAGGCAGTTGCTGGGTACAGGACACCAGCTCCTTCTGGTGCAAGAGGAAGCATTTGGAAGACGGCATCAAGGTACACAATGGTATTGTTGACCGGAGGAAAGGCACAAGGGGAGGGGATGGTGATGTCACTGTGCATGGAGGTGCAGGCATGAGAATCAAAAAGTATATGCTGTGGAAGAAAGCATGAGGGAGCGGAGACAGGGGACTGACAAGGGGACGACACACGATCATCCACCTAAGGCCATGGGCCCATGCAAGCCACTCGCTGAGGTTGGCTAGGACCAGAGGCAGCTTGAACTCATGCTCATGGTGGACCATCTCGAGGAGGCAGTAGAACCACAGTGAGTAACTCGCAGTGTATGGGTTTGGTTTGCGTGGTTGAGACATTGGGGGAGTGGGAAACGAGAGAGAAGGTTGTGGAGGGGAAAAAACCAGCAGTTGGGAAGGAGTGAGAGAGGCCCAGGAGGGGTTGGAAGAGAAAGAGGGGGCTCAAAAGGGAGAGGAAGAGGTAACGGGGGACAACAGGAAGGGGCCGGAAGAGGAGGTATAGAAGGGAGGTATAGGCGATGCGTGAGAAAGGGGGCAGGGAGGAGGATAAGTACTGGAGGGAAGAAACTGAGAAGGGGGAGCTACCACGTAGCTACATCCATAAGTCTGAGTCTATGCCTCACACCCTGAGTAGAGATTGAGTACCGCGTACTCCCCGGGATATACCACAGCTATCATGTATTTTTCTTGACCATCCTCCTTGCTTGCCTGCTGCACTTCCTTCTGGAAGAAGACCCCCCTGCAAATTCAACATCACACGCCTTCAATATCGACCCATTGGTTTCTGTCCACCTGCCTGCCCCTTCGCTCTCGTCAACACCTGGTGAGTACATTCCCTCTGGTAATGTCTAACACTCAGAGACTTGCAAGCACCACAGCGCTTAGAGGCTTGATTGGTCACATCAACAAGGACACAAAAGACACCAAGAATGAGAAAATGAGAAAACAAGGAGCTGAGCACATTCAGGAGGAAGAGTGAGCACCCTGAAGGAGAGCTATCACTACCAGAAGGAGAGCTATCACTACCAGAAGGAACACGGAGGTCAGGTGAGTCACAGAAGACACTTTGGAATGAGCCCACACTACTTCCCCAACCTTTATGCATTACAAAAACCCTTTACTAGAAGAGTTAGCCCCTTGGATGAACATATCACTAGTGCCATCGGATGCGCTTCCAATCCCACAGTGTCTTCCCTGACATAGCAAAATGTGTCTGACCCATATGCTCTCTCCCAGGCTCTCTGTTTCTCTCGAAGGGGATTCCCCTGCTTATATAATCATCGGACTTGTTCATAGGCATGCTGGGCCTCAAGTGTAGAGTAGACTTCATGTATATATACTATGCTTACTTTCCCAATTCAAGGGAGACAGTTTTCCCCTGGAGTTTTGCTCTCAACTCTCCATAGCCTAAGAAGAACTCACTCAGAGCTCCCCTTGTTGCCTTGTTCACCTTCACAGAGTCCCCCATGTTTTTGAGCCTTCAACACTTGACCCTTGTTCACCTTTGCACTGCACCCCATGTTTTTGAGTCTTCAACACTTGACCATAGCCCCCTGAACATTTTGAGCACCCTTGACCAGTCTCACCCCTCTTGAGCACCTTAGACAGCCCCAGTGCTCTCTCAGACACCCTCGGACATTAGGCGCCCTTCTAGCGCACTCTCGATAAGTTACAGATTCCTTCTAACGTTCATTCCCATCCTTCTATCGCTGTTTGAGGTTTTGAGCATTTTTTGCATTTTCAAGTGTTTTCACTCTTTTGCTCTACCATTCGGGCCCCCCCTGTCTATCTTGGTCTTCTTGGACACCCTCAAACACTAGGGGCACCTCGAGTGTACCCTTGAGCAGACTCAAAACCCTTCTAACACTTGTTCCTGCCCTTCTATCGCTGTTTGAATGTTTGAGCATTTTCACTCATTTTCTTGGCTGTTCAGGCCCTCAGATCAGTCTTGAGCACCCTCGAGCGGTAGGTGCACCTCGAGCGCACCACTGGTAGGTCCCAAATACCTTCTAACACTTGTTCTGATCCTTTTATCGCATTTTGCATTTTTGAGTGTTTTTGCTCCTTCATCTAACCTTTTGGGCCCATTCAACTGTCTCGAAGGCATCCCACATGCATTCGGAATCTCATCCTTACTCAGGGCACCCCATACTAGACCGCTGTAGGGTACTCAAGTACCCTGACTCTTCTAGCACACTTTCACCCAGGCTCCACATACTGGTGTTCCACCTGGTTGTGTGTGGGTTTGGGGTTTCTTTTCCCATGCTTCCAGGCTCTTTTGGCTGCATCAGTGGGAAGCCTTTGAGACAGGCAAAGGGGCCTAAGAGGCCAGACAGAAGAGCACTAACACTTGAAGAAGAGTTCAAAGGGGTATGCCGAACATTTGAGAGCGCATGAGGTGTTTGAACTGTGTGTAAGGATGTTTGAGGGTATGAAGGGATATTCGAGGGTACGGAAAGACATTTGAGGGTACAAGGGGATGTTCGGAAGGAGGAGTTACTTAGTGGAGGGGCACTTGAAGTGCACCGGGTTGCTTGAGGTCACTCAAGAGTGCTCAGGCTAGGGTGTTACGTTTGATAGATGCTTGAAGGGCCACAGTGTGTGTTCAAAGGGCTGTAGCAGAGCATTGAGGGCTCAGGAAGATGGTAGACTTATCAAAGGAGGAATGAGAGGGTCAAGCTTCAAAGGCTTAAGAATGAGAGGGATGCTGCAAAGGAGAACGAGATGATGAGGAGAGTTCTGAGTGAACTCAAACTATGCAAGTGATGGATGAGATTGAGAGACTGACTCCATGGGGGTAGACTTCTCTGATTATCAGGGAGAGTAGGTATGGTATATATACACTAGTGCCAGTACTCCTACTCTACTCTAGAGTGCAGGCATGTTTACAAACATGCCCGAGAATGAGGTCAGCAGGAAGATCCCCTCAAGCAAATCGAGTGGATCACAAGGTGTGGGAATGGACTGGGAGGGTCAGGAGGCCTGAGATGCATTTTACCATGTCAGGAAGGCTGCCACAGGGCAGGCATAGCTTCTCCTGTTGTTGTCACCAGGAGACAGCATGTCTAGCTACCATGCTTCTTCTGTTGGCAGTGGCCTCCCAGAGCGGACTAGCTCTCCTGGGAGTTCAGACTTCAATGCCATTGTTCAAGAGTTGATGGGCCCCCAATGTGCTTGAAGGCTGCTCAAAGATGTTCAAAGATGAGTGGAAGTGTTCGATGGTCCAGTGTGCTCGAACAATACTCAGGGGTGTTCAAAGGCTCAATGAGCATGCAAAGGCTGGCTCACAGTGGCAGGGGGTAAGGCTAGTGCTTGAAGGAGACCTGACTGTTTGGGTGAAAGGTTGAAAATGGCAGATTGTTTGAGGGCCTTGAAGGCTTTCGGGGCTTGGCTGAATGCCAGGCATATCATTGTCAACATCAGGCAAGTATGTTCCCTCCGGTAACATCTAATACCCAGAGACTCACAAGCACCACACTGCCACTAAACATATCAAGCATCCACTGCTCATCAGCACTATCTGATATGGGCCTGTGCTGTCCATTGTAGAGACTAGATGGTCTGATATTGCTGAAAAACAGTTTAGTGTCAATGTAAGGGCTATTTCAAAACTCTTGCCTCACAACAACTTGACCTTCACCACCTGAAACCTCACTGCTTATATTTGTCATGCCCCTGACCAAAGTTGTGCTACCATGCATGTTGTAGAGTCATTGAGCATTGTTATCAAGCAGCTGTCCAGGCATTGATGTCTTCCCTTTGAGCGGGACAGATGGCTTCCTACCAATGATTTCCTTAAGATGCAGCTCCCATGCTTCCAAGAAGCTCTGGTATAATTTCTCTGTGAAATAATCAGTAATACAGATCATACATCACTTGTATATGCACCCTTCACAGTGGTAATTCCCTTTTTGTGATCCTTGTCTGTAAGCCCATATCTCATATGGTCTCATACCCATCCCTAGTAATCAGTTGCACCCCACCGCCACACAATAACAGGTCTGGGGCACTTCATGCGGTGCACCCCCCATACATGCAAGCGCCCACTTAGCACTGGACAGTAACAGTCACATCAACTTCTAGTACCTGGGCACGTGTAGACATTGTAGATTCTGAGATTGGCAGTCCTGATGAAATCCCAATATGGTAGTACCAATGCATGCAAGTTGCAACATGATTGTTTGTACAGTCTGCTGCCCACCTCATTGTGCACATAGACCTGACTCAAATATATCAATTTACTGTCAAATCAGCAAGGTGTCTATCTGCACACATAACATGATCATGATCACTCACATGCTGCTGGAGCTCTTCTCTATGCATGGTCAGACTCAGGCTGGGACTCAAACCTGGCAGCCACAGCACAGTCAAGCCCAAGGATCAAAGCCTTGGCCACATCAGGTTGCCAGCTGTGGGTTTTTTTTCCACCAGTGTTCACAAAGGCAGCCATCATAATGCTGTGTGTTCTCTCGAAGTTATAGCTGACATTCCTAGCTGCAGCCAAGCAAGCATTTTGGAGGTTTGCATAAGACTGATGGTATCATTCATTGAGGGCTTGAGGCCTCTGCAGGGAATGAATCCACCATTTGGTGGGTTCCCCACTTTCAAGGATGTCACCTACCACATCCATTTGGCAGTGAGCTGACCTCACCTTGCGGCAACACTAGATCCGGTTTACCAGGCGAAGGCGAACATTATAAACGATGCTCTCCAAGAACCTCAAGTTATGGGAAGTATCAGCTCCAGCACGAGCACTTATACTCGCATTCACCTCACATTGGTATCTCTCTTTCTCGTTATCGGTTTCGACTGGATCGCGTGAGGTATGGCTACTGCGTGGAGCATCGGCGTGTGCGGTAACCTGCCCACGGATTCCGCAGTCTCTTCCTTGGTCAGTCACGGCATTCTCAAGGCTTCCAAACCGCCTTATCCTCTCTGGTACTTTTGCAGAGATCATGTTCGCATTTTATCAGTATCTCCTCACCGTCCTGTTCATCTGGTGGGTGGCTAGATTTGTTGCCTGGCTGCTCCTCACTGGCTACTCCCGCGCCTCTGCCGCGAACTGGCCGCGGAACTGAAACATGGGCTACCAGCCTGGCGCTGCTCCTTTTACAACATGGGTAGTATGGTGTCACTCTGCTGGTTCCCCCGCTTTCTCTTCCGCCTGTACAGGAGTCCGCAAAACCTCATAGGCCATGAGTGCGATGCTGAGGTCGTAGCCATCATCCATAACGCCGTGAAGTACAGCGGACAGGCGTGCAATTTGACCATGGGTATCTTCGCAATGTTCGCATGCTTTTACGGCACCCTCAACTCGGACACGACGAGGAAGTGCCTCAGCGGCATCGATAACATCTCGCGGGGCATTTCTGCACCCACATAGGGACAGCACGAGCACTGCAAGTGTTGCTGATTCAGCACTGCATGAAGAATTCTAGCCTCGGAATTCTGATAATGTCTGTGGTTCGGGAAACCAGGAACACCGTGACGTGCATGAAGAAGCAGAGTCATCGGGCACTGGTGTGGCGCTCTGAGGCAGGGACGAGGCGATGTCCACGAACTCGTATTCTTTGCATGCATCAGGATTTGCGGTGTGATTATATTGTTCATTCCTAATATTCTTCTGCCGCAGCTGTGATATTGCCTCTTCCTCGATGCCTTTCAGTTCTGATGCTAAACCGGACTAACCTGTGTCAATCTGGAGTAGGTTGGCGCTTGTTGTCTGGAACTTGACCTTGACGCACGCACTAACGCTAGGGTGGCTGCGTGGCGGTTAAATGTGGTTCAGAAGGGTGCCAAGTTCCAGGGATGCCGAGTGGCTGTACTCCCTCAGAACTCCATGGCCATGGGCTCGCACAGGTATGTGCTCCATCTGCGCAGTGGGACGTGAGGATCCTCACACTAATAGGTTATCTAAGTGTGATCCTTGTACGCGGAGGTTGAGAGAACGCGGTCAAGGGGTATTTTGGCCCGAGTATGATAGCGTGTGTGTCTTCCATGCACGCGAATCAGTGCGACTGTAAGCAGCTGTCGTAATCCCTGACTAACGCAACTCGAGCACAGCTCTTGTACGATTATACTCGAGGACACAGCTTCGGCACGACTATATTATGATTGAGCCTCATCCAGGTGATGAGCGCGAGACAGACGAACTCCCCTCCCCCTTGATCCTGCACGCTTATCTCTCATGACAGCACCCTGGGACATATATGCGCGAGAGCTAACACCTGCTCGGTATGGGCATCCCTTGTGGTATCCGAGACCAGCTGGGCACGAGGTCCTCATCGGCGACGTCGGCTGGTTGTACGAAGGTCGCTTCTACCGGCTCTTCAACTCAACCCTCTCTTCGAATGACCCAATCAATCTTCAAGACGGTTGGGGTGTTCCAGACGAGTTCGAGCAGTTGGTTATAGATCCTAGACTACGAATCAGAAAGTCAGGGGCCATAGTGACGAAGGCTATATACAGCAAGAGTTTCCGTGAGACCACTGTGGGAGCATCTATTCAAGGGTATGTCGCTCCTGGTCTGGGGCCGTAGCTAGCAAGTCGCGCTGAATACTGAACCTAGTGCTTCGATTTCCAACACTGGACTTCACGTTAAATGTACCCAAGATCAAGGAGCAATCTTGGTACTTCCTACTGGCACGGCCACCAGTGAACAATTACATCCCAACATTCTTGTGCCTAGATACGTCAGGCGCAACTATACACACTGGCACAATCTCGCCACGGAAAAGGCGTTCCTCGACATCAGGGAAGAAGACATCATCTTTGTCACTGGATGGGTTAAGACCGCAAAATGGGCCGTCGGCGCATGCGTGTCAGGCGGAACATCTGGCGAACTATCCATCGGTGTGACATATGGGTCAGCCAGTGCATCCTTCTCCTTGTCGCGATCGCATTACACCCAGGGGATGGTCTGGAAAGAGCATTCAGGCCCAGAGGAAGACCAGCATGAAGCGGATGCGCAAAGGTATGTCACTAGTTGTTGCCTTACCTTCCCAGCTCAGTGCAAGCATCCTAGCGTACAAAATCAATGCATTTTTCTACATTACTACAAGATGAAGAGACGTTTTGGCGGCATCACGGCTAATCTACTACCGCGGAAAATTGTCGCCGCTGCTGAATCTCGCGACCTCGATTTTGATCCGGACGGCGACAATCAGACCGTAGTGAAGGTTGATGAGATGGAGATAGATGACCGTGATGTTGTTCTAGAGCACACACCTGAGTATACGCGGGTGAGCAGGACAGGAACAAATGAGTACACTTGTGCTAACCATAGCAGGTCCAGAACGACTTGGATGTTTTGCTGGAGTATATGCTGGAGGTGAGCTATCGCCGTTCACCTGCGAGGGAATTTCTGATTGTCGAACAGCACACTACCGCTGAATGTGCAGTCGCGGGCACCTTTGACGTCGAAGCAATATTGTCCATAGATTGGGTAATATATATCGTTCGACTTCTTTGAGCACATCCCTCACTTATGCGGGTTTGATCGGCAGGACATCTCGCCTGAGTCACTGGACCGCTTTTTCTGGTCAAATCCCCGCTATCGGATCGTTGTCATGGACGCAAGTAGGTCTGCGGAGACGCTTCTATGGATCTCTAGCGATGTTGATTAAATTTCTGGTGTGCAGTGGCTGTGATGCTCGACTCTACGTCATCGGGCCCCAACGGCCCCAACCTCTCGCGTCGCCAGATGACGGAGGACCTCACCCTCTCGTATAACCAGATGATGTGCGAATCCAACCTCTCGTATAACCCGATGGTGCGGGAACCCAACCTCCCGTGGAGCCAGATGGCACATCGAGACACGGCTACCCGGCATTCTATGTCATCGAATGCGGCTACCTGGCATTCTACATCATCGATCAGTTCATTTCACCAGATGCAACTGGCTCCCTTGACAGCACCAGTGCGTGGATGGAGGGATGTCACGCTTACAAATCCTGTGGCCTCGTTCTTCAATCCGCTAATATCTAATCCCTTTTTCAACGACCAACTCGATCCATCTCCACCGCAGCAAGCAAGCGTGTTGTCTGATGTGCGTATTCGGTTTTGTATCTCAGAGTAGCCTTACCAAGCAGAACATCAGGAGGATGAACTGGCGATGACACATACCGGGTCTCCCTCTCCGTTTACCAAGGCAACTCATCTGGAGTCAGGCAGCAGCACCACTGCTACCAGTGGTATTTCAAGTTGTCGGCTGGGCCCGTACTGCTCACAGCCATACACGGGATCGTCATCTCTGCGTGAGCTGAAGGAACATATTCGAGACCACCACGCCCACGCCGCCGATGCCAGCGGCACCTACACCTGCATGTGGCTCGACCCAAGCGGCTCCCCCTGCAACAAGACGCTCAGAAACGCAGATGGCCTTGTCAAACACACCGCACACGTTCACCTCCAACTCAATCGTTGCGTGTGTAAAATTTGTAACAAAGTGTTTACGCGCTCAGATGCCCTGGTCCGGCATCAACAACTTCACGCTGAGTAGGGGAAGTTGAGCAGCACTGGAGCGGAATTACCGACTGTACTGTTGTAGTACACACATCGCGTCTGACCGCTAACAACACCCTGCACCGCTCGCATCCATTGTAGTGTAGCATTATGTATGAGTTTGCTATTGTTCCATAGCCACTCACTGTACAGTATATATAGGGCTCGTTTCGAGCCATGCAAGATCATCCTCTCGTCTCCTCTCCACCTGCTGTGCAACGTCTTCGACCTACAATAGGTTATGAGCCCTAGGTCGCTCTAACTGAAGAACTCACCTCAAACCCTCTGCTTGTGATCTCTCCCATCCTCCGTTCTCAGACGCTATGGCCGATGTCCTTCGATACAAGATTGAAGCGCTTTCCGGAGCCGACAACTGGCAGACCTGGAAGGTGCGCCTCTCGGATATCTTGATCGACGCGGATCTGTGGGACTATGTGAGTGGCAACCTCACGTGTCCATCGCCGTTGGGAGCAGGCGCAAAGGCGGAGGAGAAGGAGGCGAGGGAGAAGGAGATAAGTACCTGGAAGACAAAGGATCGAAAAGCACTTACCGCGATTCGGCTGCGGGTAGCCGATAAGGTGCTTATCTATGTCAAGGCGGCGCAGACAAGCCATGATGCTTGGAAAAGGCTCGAGACGATGTACGAGGCGCAGGGCGTCCTCGCAATTGTTCAAGCGCGCCGCAAGATGTTCCGCGCGACATGCACGGAAGACCAGGACGTCGAGGAGTTCATCCGTCAGATGACGGGCTACCGGGATGACCTGTTGACGCTTCAGCAGACGGTCTCGGAGGATGAATTCTCGATATCGATACTCACCGCACTCCCGGAGTCATGGAACACATTCACGGCGACCCTCGATTATGGGACGGGCTTGAAGGACTCCGCCGAGTTGATCGCTCGAATCCTGGACGAGGATCGGCGCGTAAAGTCTCGCGCCGAGGAGACGGCCTTGCACGGAAGGTTCCAGAAGCAGAAGGGCAAGGGCAAGCGAGAGCCACCCAGCTGCTGGACTTGTGGCAAGCCCGGCTTCCAGTCGGACTGTCCAGATCATGAGGGAGCTGCAAAGAGGAGGAAAGAGAAGAAACACACCGAGCAGAAGTCCAAGGAGGACAAAGGCAAGGGCGGTGGCAAGGCGAAGGCGATGGTGGCTGAGACGTCGGACGCGGACAGCTACGCGTTTGTTGCTACTGAGATCGCGCCACATGAAGATTCCGACCTCGCGTTTGCTGCTCTCGATGCCAATGATTGGCTGGGAGACACTGGGACAACGGTGCATGTTGCGCGCTGTCGCGACTATTTCTCGGACTATCACGCCACACCGGGCGCGACACTCAACGGCGCTGGATCGACAGCAGTGCTTGGGAGGGGGACAGTCAAGGTCCTTGCAGACATAGATGGTCAGCACAAGATGATCGCCCTCAGAGATGTTGTGCACGCACCTGCAATCCCCCATAACCTTGTCTCACTTGGAAGACTTGAGGCAGCGGGACACCGGATTGAGATCAGTGGTGGGCAGCTCAATGCAAAGGACAAAGGCGGATATACATTTCTGCGTGGCACCCGGATCTCACGCTATCTGTACCGCATGGCCGTCAGCCCAGAACGCGAGGAGAAGACTCACCTCGCAGCACCAGTGCGCCCGAAGCAGCGGAAGTCATTGGATAAGTGGCACCGGATCTTCGGCCACATGGACGCGCGCGCGGTCTTGATGCTGAAGCACAAGGGGATGGTGTCAGGCCTAGAGATTGATGAGTCCGCGCCGGCACACAAGCAGTGCGAGACCTGCATAGAGGCTAAGCAGCACGTCGAGCCATTTCCGAAGAAATCACTCACCGAGGTCAAAGAGATTGGCGATCTGACCGTCTCGGATGTGTGGGGACCGGCTCGGACCGCAGCAATCGGAGGTCAGCTGTATTATGTATCATTCACGGACGTCAAGGCGCGACGAACTGTCACTTACCCGATGCGGCAAAAATCGGAGGTACTGTCAAAATTCAAAGAATACCGCGCCATGATGAAGACATTGTTCAATGTCGAGTTAAAGACCTTGCAGGCAGACAATGGTGGTGAATACATCGGAAAGGAATTTGAGGCATACCTGATTGAGACCGGGATCATGCTCAAGACCACCGCCCCAGACTTGCCTGCCCAAAATGGTATTGCCGAACACATCAACCGGATGCTCATGGAGCATGCACATGCAATGTTGCATGTGCATGACCTGCCAAAGAAACTCTGGAAGGATGCTGTTCAATATGCATGCTACCTGAAGAATCGATCACCTACATGTGCACTTAAGAACAAGACACCAGAGGAGGTTGCCACAGGCAAGAAGCCGGATGTGGCAAACCTACAGGAACTTGGCATAAAATGCTGGGTACTCACTGACAAGCAGAAGCGCACGAAGCTTGATGCCAAATCAGAAGAAATGATCTTCACCAGTGTTGCTGAAGGCAGCAAGGCCTGGCGCTTCTATAACCGGAGGACCGACACAATGGGAAAGTCACAGAATTTGATTTTTGAGGTCGAGGGAGAGCCAGATGACAGTGAGGAGTTGGACATGATTGAGTCTGCTCCTAGGCAACTCGAGGGGGAGAGTGGTAAGGACGAGTCAGCTGCGGAGCAGGGGGAGCAGGGGGAGATGCCAAAGAAGACCAAGGGACCGGAGATGCCAAAGACAAGTGCCCCGATCGAGGCCAAGATAGCATCACCCAGGACCAGCTCCAGACTCGCTGACAAACCTCAGACAGATTACTGGCAACTGCACACCAGCACTCCGAGGTGACCTCCGAAGGCAACTGTCAAGGATGACACTGAGGCCGACACTGAACTTGCACACCACCTCTGCTTACTCACACTCTCTGGCACCGAGATGCTTTCCGAACCTCACACTGTTGAAGAGGCCATGAAGAGCGAATACTGGCCTTACTGGAAGGCTGCAATGGATCATGAGATGGGCCAATTTAAGAAGCTCGAAGTCTACAAGCTATGTGACATCCCGGCAGGTCGCAAGCCCATTGGATGCAAGTGGGTTTTCTGTCTCAAACACAATGAAAATGGCAAAGTGAAAGAATTCAAGGCACATCTCATTGCAATGAGATTTGCACAGATCCCAGGTATGGACTTCCTCAAAACTTTTGCCCTTGTCATTCACATGGACTTGATCCGAGTCCTGCTTGCTGTCGCCGTGAAATGCAACATGGAGCTGGAGCAGATGGATGTGGTGGGGGCTTACCTGAATGGGAAATTGGAGGAGGAGATCTGGATGGAGCAGCCAGAGGGATACAATGATGGGACCGGCCGAGGTATGTACATGCTTGGCGCAATCTATGGACTGAAGCAGGCAGGGTGTGTCTGGAACATTAAGTTGATCAATGCCCTCCTATCACTGGGCTTCACACGACTCCACTCAGACCCATGCATCTACATCTGGTGCATGAAGGACACTTGCCTCACCATTGTGGGAGTACATGTTGACAACATGGCACTTCTCACAGACTCAAAGGAAGGTATGAAGAAATTAAAGAAAGAACTTGACGCAAAGTTCGACCTCAAGGACGAAGGGCCTATGCGGCACTTCTGAGGGCTCGAGATCACTCGAGACCGCTCGTCACGCACCCTCACGGTATCGCAACATCAGTATGTGCAAACTGTACTTGACCGATTCGCGATGTCCGATTGCTCGACTGTTTCAACCCCGCTTGACATGCACATCAAGCTCGCGAAGACACCATCCAATGCGGATACTTCCGACATGAAGACCAAGCCTTACCAGGCTCTTGTCGGTAGTCTCATGTATGCAGCCCTCGGAACACGCCCAGACATCAGCTATGCCATCCAGACGATCTCACAACACAACTCGCGACCAAGTGAAGACCACTGGAAGGCCGCGAAGCATGTCCTACAGTACCTCAAGGGCACGCAAGACCTCGCAATCACATATGGTGGATCGAGCTGTGACCTGAATGTTAAGGCATTCTACCGCAACTTTCACCTTGAGGGCTACTCGGATGCAGACTGGGGCGCGAACCCGGATGATAGGTGGTCCATCTCGGGCTATGCTTTTCTCGTGGGCAATGGTATCATCGCCTGGAGCTCGAAGAAGCAGACCACCATTGCTCTCTCGACCATGGAAGCTGAGGATATGGCCATTTCGTATGTGACTTGACATGCAATCTGGCTATGCGCTCTGCTCGCCGAGCTCACATTCACACAAGACGGACCAACATCTATTAATGCAGACAACCAGTCGGCGATTGCACTGTCCAAAGACAATGTCAATCACTCGCGCTCGAAGCACATCGACATTCGACATCACTTCATTCGCGAGTGCATCCTGGCCGACACTGTCTCGCTACAGTACTGCCCTACAGACATTAATTCAGCCGACCTTTTCACAAAGGCTCTTGCTCGTGATTGTCACCAAGGACTCATGACACAACTCGGCGTCTTACGGACCTAGGGAGCTGCTCTGCAGCTTGGTTGAGGGGGAGTGTTGTAGTACACACATCGCGTCTGACCGCTAACAACACCCTGCACCGCTCGCATCCATTGTAGTGTAGCATTATGTATGAGTTTGCTATTGTTCCATAGCCACTCACTGTACAGTATATATAGGGCTCGTTTCGAGCCATGCAAGATCATCCTCTCGTCTCCTCTCCACCTGCTGTGCGACGTCTTCGACCTACAATATGTACATGGATTGTGTTGACTACATCAGCAACCTGACAAGTCAATTTTGTTGGTTGTGGACCAAATTTACTGAAAAGCTCGTGAGCAACATGCACACATCTGCGAGGTGACTGTTGTCATGGTAGATATCCCAGAATTTGCATTCATTTACGTCGGACTTGTCTCAGTGGGGAGATGCGTTCGCCGACTCCATCCAGTGAACCCAGAGTTTCGTCAGCTGTGTCATGGTTCCGAGGCATGCCGAATCGATGTGAATGCCACAATATGTGTGATTTGATATGTTCTAGGTATATAATGTCCTTTGGCTGTTCCGGGCCTATGTTCTGTAGAAACCAACTCCTTCAATCATCATCCACTCAATAGTACGGATTGTGACAGGCAAATGTATCAGCACAGCAACACACAATATACACCAGATCTTTGCACAAGAAGTCGCGTCCCGTATACAAGGATAGATGCAAATATGAATACATAAAGCATGAGAGGCATGGGTCCGCACTTGCAGGCAGGGCTTGATGTGATACAGTCAATGCAGCTGTGCAAGATAAGTCATAATGAGCTCAAAGTCGCAGGACAGTCAGGATAGCGACGAGGCCGTCCTGCTCTATGTCATGATTCACGCCTGACGGCACGCTAAGCATATGACATCGATATTGCAGCGGATGAGCGGCGCACCTCTACTGCCCTTCTCAAGTAGGCCGCCCCGCCACTCGACATCTGCCCGCCACCACATACCGTGCCAGTAGCTGCCCGCAGTTGCCTGCTCAACGATGTGGTCCCGACCGAGGTTGTACCCGTCGTCCTCTATGAGATGATTCTTGGACGAGTCTTTCTCGAGCGAAGCCCTGCAAAGTACCTCAGCATGAACCGTAGACAAATATATAGACAATGCGCGCCCGAGGAACCATGCGCCGCTGTCTGCGATCGTGCCATTCTGTTTCCACGCGCGGAAATGGTGACCGCCTCTGACGCTTTCCCAGCATGTCCCGATGATGGGAAAGTAGTCTTGGCGGGCAAGGAACTGCTCCGGTTTGCGACCCAGCCCATCTCCAAGGTCGGCTTCGTGGATGTGGCCGTAGTGCAGCCCGAGACACTCGTTAGAGAAGCCGATGGACTTTGCGTAGGTGTGCAGCCCGTTCTCGGTGAGGACGAAGGGATCGGAAAGCGCAGAGATTATGACATTGAGCGGCTCGCCAAGGTGCGAAGTAGTGAACTGCGCAAGGTGGATAGGGGATAGCAGGGACAGGATCTAAACGGAGACGTACATCAAGTAGCCTCCCGCCATGTAGCCTCGGGTCCACCCATCCCGGTGTGTCCTTCACCGGTGGTAGCTCTCCATTCTCGTACTCTCTCTGTATTCGAGGTTGCTCAATCACGACTTGATCTGGGCTGAAGTCGGTCGGAAAGGCGAGGACGGTTGTGAATAAACCAGCCAGGAAGAGTATGCACAGCAACATCGACGGGGTGGCTGAGGCTTGGCTGAGGCTGCTCAACGAATGTTACTGATGGACATAGACAGGCGTAGTTAACAAGCGGGACGAGGCAAGGAGCGATCAGTAAGGTCAACTTGGGAAGCACGAGGTGGCAGGGAGTGGCAAGGGAGTGGCAAGTTATCCAACGGTTACAGGTGTCCGTTGGGTGTCCGTACCGCCTCGTGCATCATCCAGTCCTGGACACAGCTATCGTCTTGCCACCAAGTGTGCCGCAGTACAGTACGGCAGGAAAGCTTCTCTGGCGGGGTGAGCGCAGTCGCAACCGCACAGATAGGTCTAAGCGAATATTAATGGTTGAATCCGACCGTCTGATATCGATGTCACCGCCGCCTGCGCCCTGTCTACACCTCTCTCTCTGCCTCAACGACCTCGGAGCCTTTTCTTATTCAGAGCAGAGTCGACAAATCGCGGCGTCCACATCTCTGTCTCGGGGAGCCCTAGCGTATGGAGAGCATGAGGACAGAACAGTTGGTCACAGTGGAGAACTCATGGCACTGTGGCCGCCGATGGTGCTCGTCGGAACGACTTTCTCGTAAAGGTGAGCACGAAGAAAGTCCAGCCTTACTCAAGCCATCGCATTGCTCTTAGTATCCATGAAGCCCGCTTAGTGTCCATGAGCACGTCTGGCTGCACCTCAGCGTTGGCAGTGCTTGCAGCGTAGTCTCTCAGGACCACACATGCGGTTATACAGTAAACTGTCTGTTGGGTCCGCATGTGTGCTTCTCGGCGGCCACAACCTCAGGTTCTCACATGATGTCTCCAAGATTGATAGGTATGTATGGTACCTCAACACAAGTAGCCTGCTGCAGTCCTACTCATCGCGTGATGTGGCTCTGCGCAATTATCAGGCAATCAAAATTCAGAGGCCCCAATTGTGTGCTGTACCAAGGACAGCCATTGCCGAGGAATATTTCCATCACCTTCATCAATGCGACCTGAAAGGGGGTCCCATCACACCAGAGCCGCTGGTGCAGTCTTCGCTTCCATGTCATCACCATGTGCAATGCTCCTTATCTGAAGGTATTTAAAGTAATAACAATGTGCAAGATGGCTTCGTGCTGGAGCTTTGCAGGTTCTCTCCCCCTCAGCTGTTCCTTTCACTTGCTCACGACTTCGGTGCACGCGACCATGACTATGGCCCGGACGCGAGCTCCATCGGACGAGAAACTCGACGAGAAGAGCCTTGACGTTGGCGTAACAGAGGCGGGTGGTTCGCAAGTGCCCGTAGATATCCATGACTTGTACGACGAGGATGAGCCCGGTGTCGACCCGGTGTACCAGGCGAAGGTGAAGGTTCTCAATGATGCATTTCAAGAGATTGGGATGGGAAAGTATCAGGTGCGTCTCTCAACCGCCGAACGCGCCTCTTCGTCGAAGGGTTCCAGCTATCAGGAAGAGTACTTACACCGGCATTATAGTGGTACCTCTTCTTCGTTACGGGCTTCGGCTGGTTCGCGTGAGGAATCATACTCTTGGCGATATTGCCTTCATCTGACGACCGATTCACGTCTCCCCGTAACTAAAAGAGACAACCTCTATCCTGTGTGTGCCCATGTTACTGTGTTCGGTTCGCAAGAAAACCTCATTGCCACACAAAGATTGTTACCGGGCTCATCCTCGACGCAGTATCAAATGAATTCAACTTCCCAGGCCCCTTCCTGAAGCTTGCACAAAGCTTAGGCCAGCTCGTCGGCTGCGTGTTCTGGGGGGTTGCTTCGGATGTATGGGGAAGACGGTGAGTGTCCGATCTATTGGCGTAATCGTAGTCCTTGGGCTAATAGCCTGTTCGCTAGCTGGTGCTTCAACCTGACCCTCCTTATCACCGGTGTGTTTTCTGTTGCGGCGGGTGCCTCGCCTAACAAGGTCGCACTTTGCGGTATGACCGCTGCATGGAGCGTCGGGGTGGGTGGTAACCTGCCCGTGGACTCCGCAGTCTTCCTTGGTTAGTCGGGGCTCTTTCAGGTTTTCAAACGTCTAGTCACACTTTTGCAGAATTCATTCCCGCATCTCACCAGTATCTTCTCGCCGTCTTGTCCATCTGGTGGGCTATAGGACAGCTCGTGGGCAGCCTTGTCGCCTGGCCGCTCCTCACTGACTTCTCCTGTGCCTCCGCCGCGGACTGCCCGCGGAGCTCGAACATGGGCTGGCGCTACTTCCTCTACAGCATGGGTGGCCTCATGTTGCTCTGCTGGCTCCTCCGCTTCCTATTTCACCTGCATGAGAGCCCGAAGTACCTCATTGGCCGCGGGCGCGATGCCGAGGCCGTAGCGATCATGCAGGACATCGCAAAGTACAACGGGCGGACGTGCAGTTTGACCTTGGAAGCATTGGAGAATGCGGGGAGAGACAAGGTGAGAGGCAGCGAGGAGGTGGGGGTGGACACGGGTACGGTGGGCGCGGTTGTGAGGAAGTTGAAGGCCATGAGCGGGGTGCATGTCAAGAGCTTGTTCGCGACGAAGAAGCTGGCATTGTCGACAAGCCTATTGATTGCGATCTGGGGTAAGTGTCATGATCTCGTGCTGAGGTTCAACACAGACCTACACTGCAGCTCTGATTGGCTTTGCCTTCCCATTGTGAGTTTCGCGTGCTGCCGATTTTCGCTCGTACAATTTCTTAGGATGCTAGGTACAATGGTTTCATCGTCTACTTGTAAGTGCTAGCTGCCATTCGCTATTCTTAAGGATCGCCTAATAGTCACCTGTAGCCTGCAATCGCGAGGAACGGACTTCGGGGACGGGTCGCTTTATATTACCTACCGTAATGTAAGCAGGATGGTCCAGGCATCACTCGCAAAGCTGACCTATCCTGGATGCTACAGCAAGTGATCCTCAGCGTGGTCGGCTTGCCGGGCGCACTGCTAGCTGGATGGATGATTGAGCTCCCTTACCTAGGGAGAAGAGGCACCATGGGAATATCTACTGGTGAGCACATTCAGAAAGCAGTGCCCGGCCTTTCTGGACTTAACGTCCGCTCAGTCATAACAGGTGTCTTCCTATTCGCCGCGACTACTGCACGCACATCGAACGCACTGCTGGCGTGGAATTGTGCTTACACGTTCACGAGCAATGTCATGTACGGCGTGCTCTACGCGGTTTCTCCGGAGCTGTTCCCAACTCGAGATCGCGGGACTGGGAACGCGATTGTCGCCGCTGCGTGCCATTCGACGGGCGTTGCTGTGAGTCGGTTTTCTCCATCTGCATCTGTCACACATCTCGTACGCTCAACGGCTCTGACGCTGACTGGTTTCTGACGCTATAGGCCCCGATCGTTGCTCTCTACTCGAACCTTGCGACCTCGGTGCCGATATACATCGCGGGAGCGATGTTCATTGCTGCTGGAGTTTTGTCCTTCCTTCTGCCCTATGAGCCTAGAGGAAAGGCATCTATCTAGCATGTGCTCGGGATATCGTGAGCTGTAGTCCAGTTCTCGGAAAAAGAAAAGAGGAAAGCCAGTCGAAAGCGTTGCAGGTGCCTCGCGGAACAGGCACATCTGTTTACTGATAGTGTCATCGGGCATTGTCTGGTCTAGAATACTGGCAATTCCTACAGAGAGCCCCGAGCACGCAGAGCATACCTTATAATCTAGAGCGGTATCCAAAATCATGAACGATCGGCCTGGCGATCGGGCGATCGTGTGCCCACGCGTCAGGCTAATAACACTGCACTAGTGGTACTCCCAATGACGTTCACGTCTCCCCAAGCAAGGGCCACGGGCGAGTGTTTTGGACGCCGGGGCTCAGCGCTCATTATTAAGGGTCCCGTTGTTGCAGTGAAGGGATTTCTGTTTTCCACTATCGGGGCATCCATGCGCCCAACAGTCGCGGTCTGTGAGCAAGTCATCGCCTCCCCATGTGGACCTGTTCCTGGTTTGTTCTTGGCACAGAAACCTGCTCGCAATAGCGGTCGTGAATGACGAATATCAAAACCTTGACGCTCGCAAGAACCACCCCTCTTTCGCCGCCACCGTGCGATAACTTGAAGGCGGTTGTCGACGAGGGCATAAAACCATGTCCTCGACGCGCGCACGAACACCGTCGGACGAGAAGGCGTACGACGACGAGAAGCAACCCGCCAATGCCGAGATCGGAGCGCACGGTGTCCAGGCGGAGACGCATGATGTTTACGATGAAGAAGAGTCGGGCGTCGATCCTGTCTATTTGGCCAAGGCAAGGATCTTGAACGATGCCTTTCAGGAGATTGGCATGGGCAAGTACCAGGTGAGCCGTGACTTGGTCCGTTGCGCGGCACGCCTTGATTGCCGCACGCAGTGGTACTTGTTCATCGTCGCTGGTTTTGGCTGGTTCTCGTAAGCAATCTCCTGGCAAGTACGACGTATCCCATCTTGTTGACCATCAAGGATCCCAGAGATAACCTTTGGCCCATCGTCACCGGTCTCATCTACACACCAGTCATAAATGAGTTTAACTTCCAAGGCCCTTTCCTCAAACTCGGCCAGAATATCGGTCTGCTCGTCGGCGCTGCGTTCTGGGGCATCGCCTCGGATGTCTGGGGACGACGGTGGTGCTTCAATCTGACCCTGCTCATTACCGGTGTGTTCGCCGTCGCGGCAGGTGCGTCGCCGAACTACATCGCTCTCTGCTCCCTTGCCGCCGTGTGGAGCATCGGCGTAGGAGGGAACCTGCCTGTGGACTCCGCAGTCTTCCTCGGTGCGTGCATTGTCACTACCGCCGAAACGCGGCGCTGACACGCTTGCAACGTAGAGTTCATTCCCGCCTCGCACCAGTACCTCCTCACCGTCCTCTCCATCTGGTGGGCGCTCGGTCAGCTCGTCGGTAGTTTGGTCGCATGGCCACTCATCGACAACTACTCGTGCCCAGGCGACGCCCCAGGCGACTGCCCGCGTGCGGAGAACCAGGGCTGGCGCTATTTCCTCTACGCCATGGGCGGGCTCATGCTTTTGTGCTTCGTGCTCCGCTTCTTCGTCTTCCACCTCTATGAGTCGCCGAAATATCTCATGGGCCGCGGGCGTGACGCGGAGGCAGTTGAGGTTATCCATAAGATTGCGAAGTACAATGGCCGGACGAGCAGCTTAACCTTGGAGATGCTGGAAAAGGCAGGGAGCAACGCGGGTGCGCGCACAGAGGAGGGACGTGACTTGGATACCAGCGCCATGGGTGCGGTGATTAGGATACTGCGCAGGTTCAGCAAGGACCATATTCGGTCGCTGTTCGCGACTAGGAAACTGGCGTGGTCGACAAGTCTGCTGATTACTGTCTGGGCCCTGATCGGTCTTGCATTCCCTCTGTAGGTTGGCGAACGTGTCGGGCGAGCGCAGCTTGCTGACCTTTTCCCAGGTACAATGGATTCGTAGACTATTTGTGAGCATTCCATGTACCTGTCCTGCGCGAGTGTCTCGCGAACATCTTTCACATAGCCTGCAATCCCGGGGAGCAGACTTCGGGGACGGCTCAATCAACATTACTTACCGAAACGTGAGTAATCTCACCGCTGGTTTGCCCGCAATCAACTCACCTGAAATGCAGCAAGTCATTCTCAGTGTAATCGGTATTCCCGGTGCACTACTCGCGGGTTGGATGGTCGAGATTCCATATATGGGCCGTCGCGGCGCGCTGGCCATCTCCACTGGTGTGTGCCCCGTCTTGTTCAGCCTACAGAGCCTTGGCTGATCTGATCTTCCTGTAGTCATCACCGGTGTCTTCCTCTTCGCGAGCACGACGGCGCGGACGTCAAACGCGCTGTTGGGATGGAACTGCGCGTACACCTTCACGTCAAACATCATGTACGGCGTACTCTATGCCGTCTCGCCGGAGCTGTTCCCGACGCGAGGTCGGGGAACTGGAAATGCCATCGTGGCCAGTGCTAACCGGATCTTCGGTATTATGGTCAGGACCACTTTACTAAGGAATGCTGAGCGAGAAGCGCTGATGAACTGTTCTGGCTTGACAGGCTCCGATTATTGCTCTGTATGCGAACCTCGCGACGAGCGTCCCTATCTACGTCTCTGGCGCATTATTCATCGTCGCCGGGATTTTGGCGTTGGGCTTACCATTTGAGCCGAGAGGGAAGGCCTCTATGTAAAGATGGCCTACCAAAAGTTCTGTAATGGATGGCGTAATAGCTGCAACGTGTGGTTGCTTTGTTCGCTGCCTTCAGCAGGTTCAGGGAGCCGTAAGGTGTGGTTGGCAGAGTCACTGCGGAATCCCGATCCTCGACGACATTTGAGGTCAGGACACTGCAAGCAATAACTGAATATTTCACGGCGCAAATCTAACGTTGGACGAAGCGAACGTGCAGCCAACGATCGGCATGGGCGCTAAGTTCAAGAGAAGGGATGAGCGGTGTTGTTCCACGTGTTCCGGTCTATGGGCGCTCCAGTTTTCTCGGACTACGGAATTTTTGAGACCTTGCTTGGGTCTAACTGGAAGGTTCATCGCTGCCTACTCCGGCAACGGGTCTCTTCCACGCTAAGACTTCCAAGCCGAACCTGGATCGCCTAGTCGTCTTTCCATATCCTCGAAAAGATATATTTTGTACACTGGCCGCACAGAACATGGTCAACGCTGTGAAACTCGGCGACCCTCTTGCGGTAAACCTTCGGAAGCAGACTGCCGTCCTCCTAGCTCAGATCCCCGATGGCTCGCCTCACGCTAACCTTCTCCAAAATACTGCGAGCAGGACCGATCTCTTGCAGACGCTTTCACATCTGCTCTCATTGCCTGCTTACACTACCGCTGTAGCCATTGCTTTTCGGCCGTTATTGTTTGACTTGTGCGCAAGGTGGCTCCATGACGAGGAGAACACGTTGGATAGGTTTCAAGCACTGTGTCTGCTATTGGAAATCCATACTGAGATCTACCCGTGAGTTTATTGGCCTTTTCTTGCATTTGTCTTGTATGCGATCACTTGAGCACGCAGCATACTGTCTACGTTTCTCCGCCATCCCAACCGAAGGGAGGGACCGCTAGCTTATGTGACAAACGTCAAGTCAATAGAGGAACTCGATGTTCATACTCTGCATCGCCAACTTTGCGCATACTACCGCATACTGCAAGCCAACCGTGACCTTCCTAAGCGGCTCGGTTGGCCAATTTCTCACCTATCGAGACTTGTCTACGCACCCCACCCTGACCCAGGCGTCCGCCTCCTTGCTATACAATGTTTCGCACTACAAATGGGTATCACGGAGGGCAAGCGCACCGAGATGGAGAAGCAAGTCATCGGAACGGTCGAGGAGGTAGACTGCCCGATCGCCTATAGCACGAATCTAGACGGAAGCGTTGTGAATATAGACGGGTGGATCATGTCCGTGATGGAGGTGAACAGGATTGCAAGTGTGAGGAACGCGATCCTACAGCCCCAAGACTACTCTGCGAGAGAGCAGGACGAGACTCACGAGCCTATTCATCCGGCGGAATTGAGGTGAGTGCTACTGTCCTTTGGAACGGGATGTGCACAATAATCCCATGCGCAGTCCATTTATCGCGAACGTTCATGGCGTGCTCATGCTTCGTTCGTCACCATCGGTGACCCCACGTACTACAACAACAACATTTGTCGAAACAGTCTCGGCGGTACATGCACTAAAAGCACTTGCGCTGCACCATTCTCTCCGTGTCCCTACACTTCTCACCTCCGCGCCATCCTCTGGAAAATCTCTGTTGTTGTCTCAACTAGCATCCATGCTGCATCCTAATGCACACAGCCAAATTATAACCATTCACCTTGCCGACACATCTCTCGATCCGCGCTCTCTCTTTGGCTCATACGCGTCGTCACCAACGAGATCTGGTACGTTCGAGTGGAAGGAAGGCGTACTCGTGAAGGCGATGCACGAAGGCAAGTGGGTTGTGTTCGAGGACATCGACCGCGCGAGCATGGAGGTGCTCGGAGCCATCAAGCCCCTCGTCGAGTCCCTCGGGCTCGACAAGTACGTGGGCGGGAGGGCGATGCTTGATATCCCGAACCGCGGCACTGTGGTGGCCGAGGACAGCTTCGCCATTTACGCCACGAGGTCGGTCAGCCCGTCGAGAACAGGCACGTTTGCCGCGCCGACGTTCTACGGGGCGCACAAGTTCCACGAGATGGTCGTGGCCTCTCCGAGCGCGGACGACCTGCGGCTGATCGTTGAGACCAAGTTCGGGAAGCTCGCGGGTGCCGCGGCCGAGGGCCTGATACGCTTGTGGGAGGCGGTCAAGGCCCTGGGCTCCGCGGCGTCCTTGCGGGACGTCGGGTTGCGCGAGCTGGACAAGCTCTGCACGCGTGTCGACAATGTCACTCCTCCCTCTCAGGTGTCGATGGACGTGGACTTGGCTGGGCAGCCTTTGATTCTGCCTACTGTGTTTCCAAACCTGGCTCTGCGCGAAGACATCTACCTCGAGGCACGGGATGTCTTCTTTGGTGTGGGTGCTACTACCGCTTCTGCTCGCGCGCACCTGGAGGCCGTCACGGCCGTGGTGGCGGAGCACCTGGGACTGTCGCCTGAACGACGGGACTGGTTGTTGCACAGGCGCACACCCGAGTTTGAGGTAGAGAAAGACATGAATGGACGGACGACCGCGGTCCGCGTCGGCTCTACACGACTACGTGCTCGCACGCCCAAGACACAAATCGTAAACCCGACACTCCGCCTGTTTGCGATGCATCGGCCCGCTCTGCAGCTCCTCAGTCGGATCGCCGCTGCCGTCTCGCTCGGCGAGCCCGTCCTCCTCACAGGCGAGACGGGTACCGGGAAGACGAGTGCCGTCACGCATCTCGCCGCGTTGCTCAACCGCCCGCTCGTCGCCCTGAACCTCTCGAACCAAACCGAATCCTCCGATCTTGTCGGCGGTTTCAAGCCCGTAGACGCGCGTGCGCCAGGTGCGGAGCTGCAGGCGCGGTTCCTGGAGCTGTTTTCCGGGACGTTCAGCAAGAAGAAAAATGAGAAGTTTGAGGGAGCAGTGAGGAGGGCAGTGCAGGAGGGGAAGTGGAAGCGGGCGGTGGGGCTTTGGAGGGAGTCGACAAAGCTGGCGAGGGAGAAGATCAGGGCGAAGGTCTCTTGGGATGCGGGGTATGTCGCACGATGTTGCTATTCATCACGCGCACTCATAGGGAGCACATGTACAGGCCAGAAGGTGTGAGGGACGGGGAGACACCGAGAAAACGTCGGAAAATGGAACAGGATAGATTGGGCTTCTCGGAGGCGGCTTGGGAAATCTTCGAACGCGACGTCCAGACATTTGAGGTCCAGCATGTTCAGGGCAAGAGCAAGTTCGCATTCGCATTTGTTGAGGGCATTCTTGTTAAAGCGCTGCGCTCGGGTGATTGGTAGGAAGTGCTTGACCAGTCTTACTTTCAGTCGCTAACCATACTTGGAAGGATTCTGCTCGACGAGGTCAACCTTGCTACCCCGGAAACGCTGGAGTGTATATCCTCTCTTCTCCACGGCCCGACGGCGTCGATCACTTTGACAGAACAGGGCTCATTGGAACCAGTGCCCAGGCACTCAGACTTCCGCTTGTTTGCTTGCATGAACCCGGCGACAGACGTCGGGAAGCGCGATCTACCGCCGAACATACGTGCACGCTTCACAGAGATTGATGTTCCTCCGCCTGATGCGGATAAAGAAACCTTGCTCAGCATTGTCGACCAGTACATCCGCGGGTGCGCTGTGGGCGACCGGGGAGCCATCATGGACGTCGCAGAATTCTACCTGGCTGTCAAGCAGCTCGCAGACGAACGCAAGATTGCGGACGGGTCGAACCATCGGCCACACTTTAGCATGCGGACGTTGGCTCGCGCGCTGACGTTCGCGGCGGACATGGCGAGCACATTCTCACTGAGACGAGCGCTGTGGGAGGGCTGCTTGATGACGTTCACCATGGTGCTCGATGAGCCGAGTGCTGCGGCGGTCATTTCTCTGGCTCAGCGGCATCTACTTGCGGGTGTCCGCAATCCGAAGTCATTATTATCCCGGGAACCTACTACCCCTCAGGCCATCGAGAAGTATCTGAAAGTCGGCCCGTTCTACCTAGAACGAGGACCTCTGCCCGAAAACCCCGCCGAGGACTATATCATGACACTTTCTGTAGAGAAGAAGCTCATCGACCTCGCGCGTATCATATCTGCGAAAAGGTTCCCTATTCTCATTGAGGGCCCGACGTCCGCTGGCAAGACGAGTTCTATTGAGTATCTGGCGAAGAGGACAGGCCATCGTTTCGTGCGGATCAACAACCATGAGCACACTGACATCCAGGAGTATCTTGGATCGTACGTCTCGGATGTGGTGACTGGCAAGCTGGTCTTCCGAGATGGGCTGCTGGTTCGGGCTCTCCGCAACGGCGATTGGATCGTGCTTGACGAGCTGAACCTGGCGCCTACTGATGTGCTCGAGGCCCTCAACCGTCTGTTGGACGACAACCGGGAGCTCGTCATTCCGGAGACCCAAGAGGTCGTGCGACCACACCCCCATTTCATTCTCTTCGCCACCCAGAATCCACCGGGGCTGTACGCGGGCAGGAAGGTTTTTTCGCGTGCCTTCCGGAACCGCTTCCTCGAGGTACACTTTGAAGACGTCCCGCAAGCCGAGTTGGAGACCATCCTTTGCCAGCGCTGTCGAATTGCGCCTTCGTATGGTCAACGGATCGTCAGCGTCTTCTGCGAGCTTCAGAGGCGACGACAGTCGTCGCGCGTCTTTGAGAGCAAACACGGTTTTGCGACGCTCCGAGATCTTTTCAGGTGGGCCCAGCGGGACGCCCTGGACTACCAACAGCTCGCCGAAAACGGATACATGCTATTGGCCGAGCGCGCTCGTCGGGACGACGACAAGGCAGCGGTCAAGGAGGTTATCGAGTCTATCATGAAGGTCCACATAGATGACTCCACAATGTACGATCTACTCGGCAACAGAAAGGATATTGAGGACTTCTTGGGCTGCTCAATCCCGTCCACCGCATCTCTTGTCTGGACATCGGCCATGCAACGGCTCTTCATTCTCGTGGCGCGAGCATTGAGGTTTAATGAGCCCGTGCTGTTGGTCGGAGAGACCGGTTCCGGGAAGACCTCGGTCTGCCAGATGTATGCAGACATAGTCTCCAAGGCGATGCGCACGCTGAATTGTCATCAGAACACGGAGACCGCTGACCTCATTGGAGGGCTGAGGCCTATACGAAATCGGACTGCTTTAGAGTCCGAGACGATACGTCAAGCATCGCTCACGTTGCGAGGCTTAGGGATGATCAATCCTGGGGACGATCGACAGTCCCTCATTGCGACCATTGATCACATCATGAAGGCCGACTCGGGGCAGGTCAAGGGCGCGCAACTGGCGATGCTGCGCGAAATCAGAGCAAGCTTGGAACGTCTCTCAGCTATGTTCGAGTGGCGAGATGGGCCCCTTGTCGAATCCATGCGCCTCGGGGAGGTATTCCTTCTCGACGAGATATCCCTCGCTGATGACTCTGTTCTGGAGAGGATCAACAGTGTGCTCGAACCTGAAAGAACAGTCGTTCTTGCCGAACGGGGAGGTGACGCCGCAGACATCCCATTAGTGAAGGCAGACGACGGCTTCAAGCTCGTAGCTACTATGAATCCAGGTGGTGACTATGGGAAGAAGGAGCTATCCCCTGCGTTGAGAAATCGATTTACCGAGATATGGGTGCCTCCGCTCACTGATAGGCGTGACTTCGAAGCCATCGTCAACAGCCTTTGGCAGGATGCTTCTCTTCAGACACACACTGCGCCGATCTTGGATTTCGCTGAATGGCTTTCTGTGCGAGCTGCTGATCGCTCGATCGCGAGCATCAGAGACATATTGGTATGCAGTATCTACTCGTTTGGGATGATCTGCATTGATAGTATTACAACAGGCGTGGGTCGATTTTACCAACGTTGTGCATAGGTCTAGTCAGGGTACCATACCTCCCAGTGAGATATTCGTGCGTCCCATGCTCTGTAATCTTGGTCCACCGAGCTGACATCTCCGCAGCACCATGCCGCGCAAATGACGTATCTGGACGGTCTGGGGTCACTGCCTCAATTTGTCTCTTACTCGCGCGAGGCCCTTCTCAAGCTTGCCTCTGATGCGTCTGCCAAGATCCATGAATTGGTCCCAATTCCCGGCGGGACGTTGGATTGCGCAGTGTCGTCTGACCCTGCAACGGAGGTGCAGCTAGGATTCTTCTCCATTCCTCGGGGTCCTCGGGAATGCTATCCCCACAAATTCAGCCTCCAGGCCCCCACCGCTCGCGACAATGTCATGCGGGTTGTGCGAGCTTGTCAGCTGTCGAAGCCGATTTTACTGGAAGGCAGCCCTGGTGTCGGGAAAACGAGCCTCGTCACCGCCCTTGCCAATCTTTGCGGCTATCGTCTCTGTCGCATCAATCTTTCGGACCAGACTGACATTGTCGATCTCTTTGGGTCTGACCTGCCCGTTGAAGGCGGAGAAGCTGGCCAGTTTGCTTGGAAGGATGCCGAGTTCCTTCGTGCATTGCAAGAGGGGCACTGGGTATTACTTGACGAAATGAATCTGGCACCGCAGGCTATTCTGGAAGGCCTGAACGCCGTTCTGGATCACCGTGGCGCAGTATACATCCCAGAGCTAGGCCGGTCATTCAACCGTCACCCCGCGTTCCGTATCTTCGCAGCGCAAAACCCTCTGAATCAGGGCGGCGGTCGAAAAGGTTTACCGAAGTCGTTTGTCAACAGATTCACCAAGGTCTACGTGGAAGAGTTGACCCCCGCTGACATCCTCACCATATGCCGGCACATGTACCCAAGCCGCTCTGAAGAATCGCTACGTGCGATGATCAACTTCACGACTCGCCTCAATGAAGACGTAACGATCAGGCGGGCTTTCGGGCGCGAGGGCGCCCCTTGGGAGTTTAATCTTCGTGACATCATTCGCTGGGCGACACTGCTGGAGCACGCTGGGCCTCGTTCCCATCCCGCTGACTTCTTGGCACCATTATTCATTGCGCGGTTCAGGAGCGGCTCGGACAGGGATCAGGCTCGTGCATTGTTCAAGATCTTCTTTCCCGAGCACCCATTGCCTAGCGCGCCACGCGTTACGGTTGCGGCCTCGACCCTGCAGGTAGGCCATTCGGTCCTTGGACGTGAGGGCCAGTCTCGCGGACGGCGTGCGGGGCGAGTACTTCAAGCCAGACACACTGATTTGGAGACGATCGGCACCAGCGTGGAGAACGGATGGCTGACCATTCTCGTCGGTCACCGCGGGTGCGGCAAGACGAGCACCGTGCGCCTGATGGCTAGCCTCTGCGGGCAGACCTTGCACGAAATACAGATCAACAATGCCTCGGACGCTTCGGACATCTTGGGCAGCTTCGAGGAAGTGGACCCGCGTCAGCACGATCTCGACCTGCTTCGACGCGTCGTCTCGTTCCTCGACGAGCTGTCGACTTCTTCCCCGGAGTCCGTGGCACGCGTCTCCGAGCAATACGACCTGCTGTTCCGTGTCGTCTCCACCGACGCACCCGCGGCCGCCCTCACCACTCCTGCGCTCGAGGCCATCCCGCACGTCCTCGACAATCTGGGTCCCTTGCCCGAGCCGTGGTGTCGGCAACGCGACAACCTCCAGCTCGAACTGGACTTGCGCACTGCACACACAGGCCGGCCAGGGAGGCTAGAGTGGGTGGACGGTCCGCTCGTGCGCGCCCTCCGGCAGGGGGACTGGGTCATATTGGACGGTGCCAACCTTTGCAATCCGTCCGTCCTCGACCGCCTGAACTCGCTCTGCGAGTCGGGCGGCGTGCTGGCGCTCAACGAACGGGGCCAGGTTGGCGGATCCGTGCAGACGATCGAGCCCCATCCGCGCTTCAGGCTCTTCATGTCCGTCGACCCCCAGCACGGAGAGCTCTCCCGCGCGATGCGCAATCGCGGGGTCGAGCTCGCCTTTGTGGACGCGCTGTCGCCTGAGGACCGCAAGAGGGTCACGGACCATCTTCGTCTGCCCTCCGGATTTGCTACCCAGGCCCAGGAAGCCAAAACGACGTCGGTGGAGTTCGAGATCGCGAGACGTGGCTATCCACCACTGCCCCTATTATCACCCTCCAACGTGGATGCAGACGATTGGCCCGCTGGTCGCCTGGTCGGGCTGGACAGCCCCTCAGCGTTCACTGCCCAGCTCGCTCCCTCCATCAGGCGGTCTGCCCAGTACGTCGAAGACCCTTTCCGCCGTGCACTCTCCTATTTCGTCGGGAACAGCATCGTTCCTCTATATGCCCCTCACCTCTCACGTTTTCTCCACGCTCTCGCTGCGTCGAGCCGGGCGCCCCACTTGTCGACGGTATCGCGCGTTACTCGAGTAGTCTCCGAAAGCCCGGTATCACGAGCCATCCTCCAGAAGAAGAGCGAAATTATCAAGGGGGTGTCTGCGTTCGCAGACGACGTCCTGATGCTGGTGAGTCGCCCAATTCCGTTATCACTCTCACCGTCCATGATCGTGAATTGCGCGCTGTACAGCCTATTGACACGTTCGGACCTTCAACGACGACCGAGTCTGCCCAGGCGGACGAAGACACCGTGTACCATCTCTTGAGCGTTCTCAGGTTACTGGTCTCGAGGCAGCTGGATCGCGAGGACCGCACGGTATCGTCCGAAGACGACTCGGTGCAAGTACCCGTGGTCACGCGAGAGCTCTCCGACACTAGACGCATGCACGCGCTGCGTGCTGCCCAAGCGCTTCTTGAAGAAATAGAGACCACGGTGGAGTCGTTGCTGACTAGCCTAGGTGCGGAGGGCATCACACAACTTGTAAGTCCCTTCACGGATGACGGCCCCGATGCCCTCTAACACTGAAGCGACACAGCAGACGTGTTCCGGCGCCATCGCCATGACGGAGACGATCAGCTACAGCCGACATCTGAGGGGCGTCGTCTCGCACGCCCCTCTGGATTATTCGGCCTTGCAGGTGTTCGTCAAGCGGATCGTCCAATCCTCAGGAGGCGAGGCACCGGTATTCGCCAACGTGCACTCCCGTGCGAGGCTCCTCGAGGGAATCGTGTCTCTCTCGTCCGGGCAACTGTTGGTCGAGATATGGACCTCACTCGCGTTCATGGAGCCCCCGGCCGCCTCGTCAGAGCAGGCTGCCCGAATAGCCGTTGCAGGAAGCTTGATACCCCCGGTGCCTCGCAGCGTTCTCGGGGTGGACGCCCCTGACCGGCCTCTACGATCAGCGTCACAAGTGTTGAACGTCATGTCGTTGTGGACATTGCCGCAGGTCCGTTCGTCCACGGAAGAGCAGGAACTTGCCCGTCTCACGGAGACGATTGTTCTGGTGGGTCACGGCTGTCCTCTTCGTCCTTGGGTGACGACTGATTTCGTGTCTAGACGGGAGAAGCGCAGGGGAAGCATCACTACGACCGCTCGGGGCGCGTTCGCCGGAGCGACAGCGTTGCTATCGGACAGGAACTCGCGATACTGTCTAGTTTACGTCCGCTCCAGGACCCAGTGGTGTGTCACGCTCGTCCGAGGCTGGTGTATGAGCTGACTTGGAATGCATTCCAGTCACTGCGCGTGTTCCTTGAATACGGATGTTGCTACCTTCCGCTGTCACGCCTGGTCCCGTACCAACAGCTCATCTGGGCTTATGACACGAAGAAAGGTCAGTCGTCGCTCGAGTTCGTATCCCTTTCCAGGCGTCGTGCTCAGCCCCTGTCCAGCAATCCTTCCTCTCATTGCGCGAGCACACAAGCAGTGGCTCGAAGGGCTGTGGAACTTGAGCGCACTGGACGGCCTGCTGTCGGGGCCGTCTGTCCTTCTGACGCCAATTGATTTGTGTGAGACGATAGCGGACTGGTGAGCTTCGACTGCCACCTCTCTCAACGGGACCACTAAACATGCCTGCAGCTCGTTCAAGGGAAGGCCGTTGGATGAATTGCGGACTTCGGAGCTGATCGTGCTGCGTCGACTCAACAATATGTGCATGCCTTCTTTCAATAGCGAGTTGTCGCGTACCGACCAGCTCAGTGACCTACTTCTGCAAGCGGCGTCCACTGTATGAGGCGTTCCTCACCCGTCTAGGATGTGCACTGACTATGTGGATATTAGGTAATTCTGTGCTCCATGAGCTCGTCTTCGCGTCAGAAAATCATGGAAGACCCTGCGTCCATTAGCTCTCCTCCATCAGCAAGCACCATCGCCGCACTATTGGACAGAAGTGGAGCCCCCGTGGCGGACAGCTTCCAGCAGCACGTACTGCCATTGGTCGTGGAGCTCACGAGCACTCGAGCGCCGCGGCATGGTATGAAGCAGATGGCACTTGGCCGGTGCTGGATAGCACTCGCTAGGGCCTTACTGGAAGCCTATGTCCCCGACGCCCCCGTGGATCCTGTTGCGATGCTGCGATGCGCGGTCGAATACTGGAACGAACAAAAGGCGATAATAGGCCACCAATTGGATCTCCACGTGCAACATGAGCTGCGCACCAGCGGACAGGGAAACAGCAGCAGCATCCAATATCTTCGCCAGCTACTTGCCGATGCTGAGCGCAGCAGCCCGAGGCACGACGAGTTGCCTTCTCCCGCGAGGGACAACGTCTCCCGTCTGCACTCGTTCTGGACGGAAGTGACGCAACTGATGACGCAAGTGCTTTCTCCGTCCAAGATCGACGCGCTCGTCGCGGATCTCGAGGTACAAGCCATGCACGCCTCCACCCGCGAAACTGTCACGCAGGAGTCCCTTGGCGCCTTCGGCCAGCGTCTCCACGTGATCTACCCCGACTTTGTCGACATGAGCGGACCGATTCAGCTCGCGTTGTTGTACGTCAGACTCGGTCTCCGCTTGGTGTTGGATGGTGCCAAGAGCGTGCAGCCAGATTATACGGCTGAGGCTGCGGCTGCGGCGGCAGCCTTGTTCCCGTCCGTGAGGAGCTCCGAGAGGCTGCAGCGGATCGCGTCCCCCCGTGCCTCGTCAGTCGCTCCGTCGTTGACCATCCTTGCTGGGATCGCCTTGGATGTCGCGCTGGGGCGCGACGTGCACGACTTCAGGCAGTCGTTACAGGAATTGTTCGAGCAGCTCTTTGGCCTGTGGTCCATCGATCGAGCAAGAAGCGACCAGGCGGAGCGAGAAGCCCAGTCACTCTATCGCCATCCCAACGAATCAGTGACAGAGGCTGAATTGGAAGAACAGGATTTTCTGTCGTTGTTCCCTCAATTCGAGGATGCTATTGAGGTTGGGCCCCCCTCAAGCGTGGCCACCGCACACCCAAAACAGTCTACATTGTTCGGAGCAGCAGAGATCGTCCAGGTGGGCACGTTCTTCCAAGGCATGTTTGGCGGTAATCGCCCTGCTCGGAACGTATCGGCTGTGCTCCCCACGTTCATGGCACTTCGTCAAGCGACAATAACAACACTCTTGGACCAAGGCATCCAATCATTGCCAGAATCTCTCGACAGGGACAGCCGCGCATTCCAGCTTTCCCAGCTCTACACTGCCATCTCTGCATTGAGCGACAGTCCTCCGACGAAAGACACCGGGTACAACTTCTACGTAGACGCCAACGTTTCAGAGAACAGAAGAGCCGTCGCGGTCCTCCATTCGCTTCGTGATCGACTAATCTCCTTGATCGAGGAATGGCCAGACCAGATGGTCCTAGAGCACCTGCGAACCCGATGCGAAGCAACTCTTCGCTTGGATCTGTGCAGTCCGATTGCCGGAGTCTTATCCGCGTTGGAACAACTCGTGTTGCAGATCGAGGATTGGGAGATGTATGCGAACCGACAGAACTCACTGAAGGCGTATCAACACGAACTCACTAGTCTCATCGTAGACTGGCGGCGATTGGAGCTCTCGTCTTGGCAGGGTATACTTCACGCACAAACGAGGTCGTTCACCGAAGGCGTCTTCGACTGGTGGTTCAGACTGTATGAAGCGATCATCCGCGGCGTCGCATCGTCAATCATGGAGGAGACTAACGGTCAAGAACATGCTGTGCTCAGATATCTCGATGGCCTAGTCCCGTTATTGGACGACTTCATCGTGGCGGGTCCCATCGGCCAATTCGAGACGCGTCTGGCTATGCTCTTCAGCTTCGGACGCTATATCGTCTGTCTCACTCGCGACAGACCTGTCGAAGAAAAACGGATGTTCACTCGGGTTCACACTATCTTGGAGTCGACCCGGCTGTACTACGCCCAATTCCTTCCCCGCGTCAATGCAATCTTGTCAACCCGGCAGGCGGAGCTAGAGAAGGACGTCCGTGACTTCATCAAGCTGGCCAGCTGGAAGGACATTAACGTGCACGCGCTGAGGCAGAGCGCCCAGAGATCTCACAAGCAGCTCTACAAGGTCGTGCGGAAGTTCCGCGAGGTGCTCAGACAGCCAGCCCGCGGTTGTTTCACGGTCGTCGCCGTAGAGGCCACGGAGCATGCTCCACCCCCCACCAACCAAGTCACCCCGAGGAAAGCGGGCAACGTCCGCATCCCGAGCTTGCCACCGGCTGACGACCTTCCCTCGCACCTCGTCAATCTCGACAGAACTTACGCGAACTTCGAGGACATCGTACTCGGCCGTCTGGTCAACGCCGTCGGTTCCGCGTCGACTGCCTTCGTCATCGAGCTCTCCGAGGAGGTCATCTCCACGTCCAACGCCTTGGCCAAGTCCGCGCCCCCGTCTGACATGCAGTCCACACAGCGAGAGAAGTTCTACAAATCTCTGCTGAGCCGGAAGAGACGGGCCTGGAGCGACCTGCTGAAGGAGCTCAAGCGGGTCGGCCTCGCGGCGAACGTCAAACCGGACGTGCTCGCACAGCAGCGCAGTCTCCGCTGGCTCCGCGAGCAGCCGCTCCTCGCGTCGCCCGCGCTCTGCGAGCAGGCCATCAAACGCGCGGACGGCTACATGCACCGGCTCTGGGGCTCCCTGCCCGCGCTCCGGTCCCTCCTGTCCGACCACCATCAGGACGTCAGCACGAGAGAGCTCCACAGGGGCGTCACGCTTCTCGAGTCCGGCTTCTCCATGGCCGTCGAGTCCCGCAGACGGTAAGCGTTCATGGTTCAGTCTAGCATGGCACGGCATGGCTGACGAGAGAGCTGCAGAGTCGACCGGATGACCGCGCCGTACGAGAGGCTGAACAGACTGGTCTCGCGGCTGCGGATGGTCGTGTCTAGCGATATCGCGCGCGTGCGTACCGTTCCTCGTGGGGAGGTCGCTGGTCTGAAAGATCGTATGTGCAAGCTGGTTCATGCTCTGGAGGAGACGGGGCACCATCTCGTGCAGCATAATGGTCTCAACGTGGGTGTTACTGTCGCTCCTGAGACGCTCGACGAGGTGCAGTCGCTCCTGGCGGCTACGCGAGAGCATGCTGCTCGTTTGTCCGAGGTCTCGCTCAACGTCGATCTCTCGTCGGTGGTCATCCTCTTGGCAGGTACGTCCGATCGTTCTATAACACTTCTAGGGACCACTGAATTCATTCCTGACCAGACGAGAGCCAAGCAATCCAAGCCGGATCGCGCCATATCCTGACAGTCGTCGACGCCCTGATGCGCTGGTCGGACGGCGGCGCTGTCGTTCGCAGTTTCGCGAGGCCTGTCCGGGAGTGGCTGGAAGAGTACGCGCCGCCGTCACCATCAGCTCCAAACGCTGCGAACGCGCCGGACCAGACGGCCGCGCTCATCGACGCACTCCTCCTCAGCATCCAGTCCATGCTGCCTCTCCGTTCCCCAGAGGGACAGCCAGACTCGGCCCCCGATTCGTTCATCCGCACAGACAACCGGCTCCTCCTACAGCTCTCCACATCCCTAAACCTCGACAGCATCCTGAGGCACATGGAGACGGTCATGGACGGCTTGACGTGCTGCACCGCCGAGGACGCCCGGAGTCAAGTCGAGCGGGTGCTCCCCTTCTTGACGACGTACCTGGAGGCGGCACAATACCTTCTTGTCCACCTCAGTGAATGGACCGGGGCACTGCTGAAGCTCGACTACGTCATATGCTCTGTGATGCTGACGCTCGCGAAGGAAGGGTTCTGCAAGCCGCCGGAGACGAAGGAGAGCGGGGAGGGCGCGGAAGGCGCGGAAGTGCAGGCCGACGGGACGGGGCTCGGCGGGGGCGTCGGGAATGAGAACGTGAGCAAGGAGATACAGGATGAGAGCCAGGTGGAGGGCCTGCAGGGAGACGATGGGGGCGCCGACGAGCCGGTGGAGCGGGCGGAGGAAGGGAACGCGATAGAGATGGGCGAGGACGTCGGTGGGGAGATGCAAGACGTGGAAGAGGGTGAATGTGAGGATGACGAGGAGGGCCAGGAGCAGGAGAGCGATGCTGAACCGGAGGAGCAAGTGGGGGACCTGGACGCCTCGGATCCCTCCGCGATTGACGAGAAGCTGTGGGGCGACGAGACGGGCCCAAGGGACTCTGAGCAGGATGGAGGCATGAGCAAGGAAGACCACTCGCAACGGAAGCAGGAGTCGGAGATGGTCGCGAAGCAGGGTGACGATGAGAAGAGGGATCAGAAGGAGAGCTCTCAGCCTGACCAAGATGGGGTTCCTCCGGAAGCGCAGGCAGAGGAGAGCGCGGAAGATACTCCTGATGAACCGGCGGAGAACGCAGAGCCCGAGATTGGTGGTGACGGCGCTCCTCTCGATGAACACATACAAGAAGCAAACACTCTGGATCTTCCCGACGACATGGACCTCGATGCCGGGAAGGGGCAGCAGGAGGAGGGACTGGACGATGACATTAGCATGGACGAAGGAGATCCACAGGACGAGACAGCGATGTCGGTCGAAGACGAGCCTGCGCCCGCCACGCCTCCCCCGGACGACGCGCACCCAGATCAGTCGCACGCGGACGATCTGTGCCAAACGGTAGCCGACTCCGCACAGGAGGAGGATGCCTCGATGGACGAGAGCGGCGAGGGTAACCTCGCGAGGCCAGATCTGCGCGGTGGCGACGGCCAGGATGCAGGGCAGACCCAGGCCGCATCTGCTGCAGACGAATCCCAGGTAGATGCCGGAATGCCAGCTGATGCCCGGAGTGGGCAACAGTCTGGTCGCGCGCAAGAAATGGGCGACGCTTCCCAGAATACTTCAACGGAACAAGACAGAGAACACTCGTAAGTGCTTTCGCTTGCCGTGGTGGTCATCCACCTCACCGTAACGTTATTCAGGGCGTCTGATGCCGTCGCGGAGGAGACACATACTCGTGGCAACAGGGACGACTCGACTCCTACGACGCAATCTCAGCAAGGGAGCGCACCGTCCGCTCTTGAGGGCCAGCAACCGAGGAATCCGTTGCGCAGCCTGAGCGACGCGTTGCGTGAAATCAGCCGGCACATGTCTGAAATCCTGGAGAGTTCTGGACGTCCCGATCCGTCTCAGGCGCACCCCGAGGCGCCGACCCAGGTGGAGTACCTCCAGCCAGACGACACAGCTGATCACTCGCAGGCCCTCGGTCCTGCGATGCAAGAGGAGGTTGCCAAGCTCGACGAGCTGACATTCGCCGCCGAGGATACTGAAATGCAAAACTCCGTGCTGGCTGCAGAGGAAGCGCCGCTTGTAGACAGCCAGGATGCACAACCGCCCTCCTCGCTGCAACCGGAGGTCGCTACGCAGAATCGCCGAGACGGAGTGGAGAGTGCCTTAACTGCTGCTGAGGTCAGCTCGCCGATGATCGCGGAGCACACCTCGGTCGTCCCAGCGAACGATGCATCTGCTGTCCAGTCACTAGACGAGGCCTCGCGCGACGTGGAAATCAAGCTGCGGGAATGGCAGTCGGACGGGCAGCCCTCTCTGCGAGCCGGCGACATATGGCGACTCTACGAGTCCTTGACGCACGACCTGTCGTACGCTCTCTGCGAGCAGCTGCGCCTCATCCTGGCACCGACGCAGGCGACGCGCCTAAAGGGCGACTACCGGACGGGCAAGCGGCTCAACATGAAGAAGATCATCCCGTACATCGCCAGTGAGTTCACGAAAGACAAGATCTGGTTACGTCGCACGCGCCCCAGTCAGCGGGAGTACCAGGTCCTCATCGCTCTCGACGACTCGCGGTCCATGGCCGAATCGCACTCCGTCCACCTGGCGTACGAGACGCTCGCGCTGGTGTCCAGGGCGATGAGCCGCCTGGAAGTGGGCGACGTCGCCATCGCCAAGTTCGGCGAGGACGTGGAGGTGCTGCACGGATTCGACAGTGGGCCCTTCACCGATCAAGCAGGCACGAGGATCGTGGACGCGTTCCGCTTCGACCAGAAAGCGACTCAAATGCTGTCGCTGATCGAGACGAGCCTGCAGCTGCTCGAGCAGGCAAGGGAGCGCAGCAGCATGAGCTCGGCTTCCGCGGCGGATCTGTGGCAACTAGAGATCATCATCTCAGACGGAATATGCCAGGACCACGAGAAGTTGCGGACAGCCCTTCGGAAGGCAGCCGAGCAGCGCGTCATGGTCGTCTTCATCGTTCTCGATTCGCTGCACGCCCGAAGCTCTGCGGACGGGGGAAGCGCTTCACAAACCCAGAGCTCGATCTTACAGATGAACCAAGTGGCATACAGGAATGTTGACGGGAGAATGGACTTGCACGTGGAGCGTTACTTGGACACGTTCCCGTTCGAGTACTATGTCGTACTGAGAGATGTCGAGGCGTTGCCGGACGTACTGACGGGGACGTTGAAGCAGTTCTTCGAGAGGATAGCAGAGAATTAGATTTGTCATCCTACGTAGTGTAAGAATTTATCGCGATATTCATCGACTTGTGATGATGTCAGTGTGCACACAGAGCATCTGCACAATGAACGACTTCATCGGCGTGTTTGGTCTACACACATAGCATGCTGACTCCGTGTATCGGGACCACAGATACAATTATGCCCTCACAGCATGGCATGTTCGACAGCGGAACGAGCCACACGCAGTACAAGAATAGCTGATGATAAGCCGGACTGCATGGGTCAAAGAGCTCCATAATTCATTTCCCGAGTAACACATTAGATCCTCGTGTGGGTTCAGTATGGCGGACCATACCACATCACGAGCATCTCCAGCATGCACGAATGTGCAGGACCTCGGATACGGAACGAAATTCACTGTCAACACTGACGAAAGTCATGGTATCGGGTCATGCACGACCTCAAAGCAATCATATTTTGAGCCTGGCCTTCAGAGACATCGGCACCAGCTCATTGGGCAGAAGATCGACGACCTGCACACCATCAATCACGCCTGTATACGCACGCGAGCACAGCAGACGTACCTTGCGCATGCATTCTTCTCCGCCAACCTCCCAACCTCCTTCAGCGACAGGTAGCATGTTGTCGCCTGCAGCGTTCTGTGCGAGCTGTCCGAGACCAAATCGCTCGCCGGCATACATGCGCCATTGGAGCAAGTTCCGCAGCAACTTGTATCTCCTTGCTAGGAAACGACGACGGGCAGGTATAGCTTCGGGATCAAAGCGCGGCTTGTTCAAAGCTAAATAAGGCGAGACGACGGAGCTGGTCGACATCACTGCTGCTTGGAAAACGGTGAAGACGGACTTCGAAAGCATCTACGAAATGAAAATATTAGTGATGCGAAGCTGCCAAGCCGCTTATGAACGAAGTAATGATCACCTCGAATTTCGGACTGTTCCTCTCAACAGATAACTCTATCTGCTCTCCGAGATCCATGAGTCTTCTCACATCCGCAGCCGAATATGGATTGAAAGCTCCTCCTTCGACCAGTTTGCATAGCCGTGGGATGACAGCTGTTGAGATCATTACAGACACCAAGTCGCCGTCAGGACCTAGTTCGGGTTCCTCATCTTCATCTGCGTCATCCTGTTGGCTCGGTCGAGAGTACTGATACAACGCGTCGTACCAGGAGAAACTGTCGAGCGTTCTGTTGTCCTGTCAAACCTAGTCGTCAGGAGAGCGCTGCTACTATAGTACTTGTTGTGAAGTACAAACCTCCAGAGGGCTCCAACCAAGCATTTCCAGTCGCGCCCAGAATTCCCAAGCACCTACCATGCCCAACCCACCCCATGCGCCCGCATAGCTGTCGCCGAACTTCGTTCGCCACTCGCCAAACCATTTTCCGAGCCCTCGAGTCGGGTCTCTAAATTCGTCCGCCTGCACATCTGACATGATGCCCTTCCCGTCTTTTATGAGTTTCCTCATAGCCGTTTGGTAGTCTGCCGCGTCAGATGGCGGAAGCGAAGAATCCGTCGAGTTGCCCAGCTCTTCGTTATTTTGTGTCCTGCCGCCGGCACGTCTCAGCATCCGCCTCTTGTTCCGTGCGTCCATTCGATTGCGACGAGCAGCCATCGGGTTCGCCTGAGCAACCACTCGACCAAGGTCATCGACCTCCTCTTCTTTTGGTTCTGCCAGAGGCACATAACCTAAGAAGAGCGACAGGTCGTCCTCGTCCTCAGCCCGCCGCCGTTGAGCGATCATCTCGGCACGCTCCTGTAGCAGAGATACCTGCTCATCCTCAAGTCTCTCTAGCTCCGGGTACTGAAGGAAATCAGTACACACGCAATGCCCGAGATGCATCGTGACGTGCCTTCTCATCCAAGAATGTAGCCACACTCTCTACCCAGTCCCTGAATGCAGCGAACCAGCTCCGCTTATCCTCAGCTTTCGCGATCATCTCACGCATCTCCTTCTCTCGTGCCTCCAGCTTGAGCTGCTCTTCACCGAATGATGCCATAGTGGCTGTGTTTTGCTGATGAGAGGTGGTCAATGCCGTCAGGGACGCTGTCAGGCGCGACACTGCTGCTCCAAGAGTCGGGATCGGCGTGATCGGCGGGACTGCATGATTGTCAGTACACAGGTATGCGTCGCTAATCATAGCACGCACTCGGTGCGGCTTTGTATACCGGCTTCGCTGCTTTTTCTGAAGTTTCGGGTGCGCGCAGGCCACCGCGACGAAGTTGTTCTTGTTCCCATTCCATTGTCTCCTCGTCAACCTCTTCGCTGCCGAAGCCGCATCAGGTGGCCGTCTGAACACAATATCACCACACGTACGCATCTGCGATCATCTCGTTCATCTCCTCCCGCCGCTTCCTTGCCTCCACCTTCCTGGATTTCTTGCCTAGTGCAATGCGCTCTTGCGCACTGGTATACTCAGCGTACTCTTTCGTACTTGTCATGTCAACATCGGGTAAACAACGGAGGGGACCACAAACCGTCATCTGCATCCCCAAGTTCATCTTCCTCCCGCGCTAACCGACTTTCGGGATGTGGGCCTTGTGAAAAATCATCCCGTTTCGAAAGAGTGAGTGAAATGTAGTCTTCACTGCCGGCACTGGTGCCAAGGGCACGTAAACGTTCACGTTTCTCCTTGGCTACTTGGACAGCAGATGCGGATGGTATGGTAGCCCCTGCATCTGGACTGCCTGATGGATGACGGTAGGATGGTTGGATGCACTCATGCTCACCAGATAGGTCAATAACGCTCGACAATTGCGACCGCGGTAATGAGTCCTCAGCGACCGACAAATCCGCATCATATGCCAAGTCGCTGTCTTGTATGGTTGGGCGTACACTTGGCGTATTTGCTTTGAGTTCATTCAGGTATGCTGCGTCGTATCGGACACTCGAGTCAGATCGTGAAGGTGAAGCAAGATCAAGTGGAGACGAATGTATGCTGCTGTGCCACTTAGAGGCGGCGAGAACATGGACTGTAGTCAGACATACCGAGAAGATGCTGGATGCTGGCCCAGCGCAAGTTTCCTGCTCAGGCTAGACTTCTTTACCTGGAACACATCTCCATCTCCCTCCTGCTCTCTTTCACACATTAGCAGCCATCCTTATCACACGCTATGACGTCTCACCTCATCTCCTCCAAAACTCAGCCTGGACTTCGGTTTCTCGCGTGTCTTCAGCTTCTTCTTCAACTTAGTCGCAAGGATACTCGGCGCATCTGAGTCCTCCACATCGGCCGTGACCCCGTCGCCTGCGGTTGCGGCGGCATCTGGGGTAGAAACGCGGCCACGTTGCAAGTTTTTTGTTTTCGTCTTCTTGAAAAGTACCGGCTCGTCAGACATGGGAGAGATGCTGAGGGCGGACCTAAGGAACCAGTTCCTTGCCAGGAACTTCGTATTGACGGCACAGGATCTGAGATGAGATGTTCCCATAGTCACATGACATCTCGAAAGTCCTCGACAAAAGCGGAAATATTCCCACGGTGATTTGTTTAACTGTGACCGCGATCATGTCCACGCGTCCGAGACCTCGACCGCGTCGCGCTCAGCCCGCCCCGACTGCATCGGCTGTTCCTTCTTCTGATCCTTCCTCTAGCAACACACCACCGCCACCCATCGTCGACATTGACAATGAGGACGCGTTATTTCTTCGTAACCGACATCGAACGGCACAGGCATGGAAGAAGCTAAAGCAAACAGTCGAAGGTAGACGTGTCTGCACGAGCGGCTGAAGTATTTACTCATTCATCTTGCTCCATAGCGCACGAAAGCGCACGACAAGTCGTGGAAATATCCGATGATGAAGATGAGAGCGATGGCACTCCCAGAAGACGGAAGAAGCACAAGAAGTCAGAACGCGACCAAACACTGCCCGAGTGGACTAGAACAAAGTTGGCGGTAAATGAGATGTGCGTACGGTGTTCCTCTTGTCTAGACGTCATATTAAATCAATTTAAGCATGTTGTCTTCCGATGAAGAAGAGATGTCCATTCTGCAGCGTGTGGAGAAGGAAACACCGAACGGTAAACGTCGTCAAGAACAACCTTCGCAGCAGCGAGATGAACACAAACGAGCTCGTAGTCGCTCAAGGTCCATTACGCCACCTCCTAAGATACCTGAACATGCCAAAGAGATAGCATTAGCTGCAATTCGGTTCGCCTTCTACATCGACATTACGCACAGAACTTGACCATGCACCAGTCAGATCATTTATGAAGATAGTCGCCCATCTACACCATCAGAACAGCCTGCCGATGACTCCGTTGACAACGTCAATTTAGCCCCCGAACTTCAATCTATAGCCAGACAGATTCAATCTTCAACAGCTGAGCGTGTCCGAGAGGGATCTACGGTGCCGGACACTGGCGGTCCACCCATACTTACTATCAATGTCAAGTGGGTGCCACATCCAAAAAACCCATTCGCTCACCAACAAGCTCCGTGGATATTTACTGTGAAACGTGTATGTTCAACCAACCGAAGGTCTCTCCAAATGTAGACTAACAGCCTATTGCTGCTAGCATGAGTCATTCCATGCGATGTTAGAAGAAGTGGCGGATGCGGTTGAAGTCATGGCTGATCATGTCATGCTCAGCTATGACAACAAGCGTGTATTTCCCTCTGCGACGCCGAATAGCATAGGTATATGGGCGGAAGGCGAGCTTGGTGCGTCCCAGTATGTGCATTTCGAGGGTGGGATGTGACGTTACCAACAGAGGCTTGTGATAAGATTACGTACGAGTACCTCCAAGAGAACCGACGCCAACGATCCATGTCTGTTCAGCCTCTCGATCGTTACCGGGAACCTTCTCGAGCACGCTCGCCCTCTGTTGTCGTCGAGGAGTCTGAACCTGAGCCAGGACTGGCTCCAGAGACCAGCCCAGAGCCTATAGTGGAGGAAGAAGAGGACGAAGACAAGTTCCGTTTGACATTACGTTCGGGCAAGACGAAGGACGTCACGCTCACCGTGCGACCGTCTACGACGTGCGAAGCTATCATTAAAGCCTTCATGAAGAGGACCGGATTGGCGGACCAGTACCCGAGCGCCGGTGCTACAGCAGGCAAGAAGGGGAAAGCCAAAGGTACCGGGGGACCCTGGTTAATGGTGGACGGTGATAAGTTAGATCCATCATCAGAGATCGGAGAGGCAGACTTGGAGGATGGCGACCTCGTGGAGGTTGTTGGGGTGTGATCCCATGTTGCTCTTTGTGCTTGTTTCGCCTTCGTCCGGTTCGTCTCCGCATGTTTTTACCAACTGTATCCTGTTGGGCTCTACTAAGGTACTTTATTGCTAGCTATGATAGCTTTATTTGATGGCTGCGCGACCATGTCCGCCCCGTGCGGTTCGATGCGACGGATACGCCACCCCAGTGTCTTGTACGGCGTCAGCACTGCAGAAAAGCTGCGTTCCCGGTCAGGGTTTGACAGGAGTCTAATATTACAGCGTCATCCTCTTCAAGCGTCTCGAGTTTGTCGGAGCGTGAACGTTCAACGGGCGCTGCTGAGCTGATCAAGGGCGCTCCACCATATGTATTTCAGCGGATTACGCAGTCTGTGTTCGGCCCATCTCTTCAGCTTCCGCCACAAGCAGTGAGTGCAGTTTACAGCGATATAAATATCAGCTCAAGCGTATCCCATAGACTCATTCCAACAAAACCGCACAATGCTGCCTCAGGAACTCCTCGACCACATCGTCGATCACTGTCAAGCAGACGTACTCACCTTGCGCGCTTGCTCGTTGACCTCGAAAGCGCTACTCCGGTCGAGCAGGCCCCTCCTCTTCCGCACCATCAATGTTACCAGTCAAATAATGTTCGACCGCTTCCTCTCCCTCGTGTCGACGTCGCCGGGTGTCGCGACATGCGTGCGGGAGCTACACTTCAACACATACGAGCACTTCATGCGCAGAGACCCATTCATATGGTTCCCCAACACGGCGTCCTTCCCTGTGGCGACGCTCCCGCGCCTACTTACTCTTGCATTCTCGTACGTGCGCTTCGATCGCCTGGCCCTGAACCAAGTGTTCTACGCGGCCCTCGAACGGTACAGGGGTATCAAGGAGGTCCGAATATTCGCGTGCGACTTCCAAAGTCTGGAAGCTCTTGAGGACTTCATCTGGAGGTTCGCCCCTCACCCTCGGCAGGCGCCCCGACCCTTCGCGGTGACTCTGGACTGTGTGAACTGGGGCGGGGTGACGGAGGATTCCTTGGCCTATGACACGATCGCGCGCAGGCACTTGTGCATCACTGCCTTAACGGTGGCGAATTACTCAAGGCCATCCGTTATTACCTCATGGCTGCTCCGCACGCCCAGTCGTCTCGTGTTGCGACATGTGTCATTCCGGTCTGTGATGGGATTCGAGTTAGCTGAAGTTGCGAACTTCCTCCAGGTACTGGGTGACGGCCTCGAAGAGCTTGAGCTTGGACTTAGGTTGGACGGGACGCCAAGGCTCGTACCTGGTAAGGACTACCACTGCTCCCTAAGTTGATGCTCACTATGTGCGCAGCTGTCCGCGACTATTTTAACCTCTCTCGAAACACACGGCTGCGCTCGCTGCACCTTCGGATTCTGAACCTGGATCAGGACATGATGTCTTGGGTTGTGTCGTTATTGCTTCAAGCTACACATCTTCAACTCAAGAGAATGACCTTCGACATTTGTCTACATGATCCGGCGCAGCTTCGGGCCCCTGTATGGGACGACATCGAATCCATGTTGTCTAGCAGGCCTTTCCAGACAGTCCAAGAATTCCTTTTCGTCCACCGTGGCGATTTGCCAGGCAGGTTTGCGAGGTTTGCGTTGAACCAGAGACTGCCGGAGCTTGCTAGGCGAAATGTCTTGCGGATGCAGGACTGTTCCATCTCACTCAGCATGTGGTGATTAAAGACGCGACGCATGTCTGGTGACTTAATTCAATACGGCTCTGAGGGGGGAGACCGCCAATATCGTTCGTGGAGCTTGCATTTCTTGTCCGGCCCGCAGTTGAAATATATAGTTGAGTCTGTTCGCGGATGTGTCCGCACTATAGCGGACCCGAAGGCGAACCGGTGTGGTCCCATTAAGTTATTGTGTGCATTCGGTGAATGTAGGCTAGTGCAATTCTGGGACTGAATGCAAGCCCAGAGCAAAGTCTGATTCTCTTGCACGTGATTTCTTATCCTGGAATTTTGGTACTTAGCGCGTCGGTGGCTGAGCGCTGAGTACTCAGTTGCAAAGGCTCGCCACCCTTGTTCAGAAGTTCAACCATTCTGTTCCTTTTACCGTCATGTCGAAGATATTTTCGCTTGCAGGACGAGGTCTCAAGCTCAACACAAGAGCCGACATTGAGCCATACCTGAAAGATGACCCGACCACGATCGAGGAGATTCACTTGGGGGGGAACACGATCGGTGTAGAGGCAGCAGAGAGACTCGCCGAGTTCCTCACGAAAACCTCACATCTGAAGGTGTGCTCATGCATGTTATCTCCATCCCGAGTGACATCTCAATCTGTGTCTCCCATCCTCTTGCAGATAGCCGATTTCGCAGACATCTTCACCGGTCGTCTGATCACTGAGATCCCGCAAGCCCTCTCTGCCATCTGCGACGCGCTCATCCACAAGACGACGCTCGTCGAGATCGATCTCTCCGACAACGCCTTCGGCGGGCGGTCTGTGGACCCTATGGTCCCCTTCCTCACCAACAACCGATCCTTCCAGGTCCTCAAGCTCAATAACAATGGCCTCGGCCCCGCCGGTGGCGCCACCGTCGCCGAAGCACTCTTGCGCTCCGCTGAGCTCTCCGCGGAGGCGGGCGAGCTGTCAAACCTGCGGGTCGTCATCTGCGGCAGGAATAGGCTCGAGGACGGCGCGGCGCCAGCGTGGGCGAAGGCGCTGGCGGCGCACGGTGGCCTGACGGAGGTGCGCATGCCGCAGAATGGGATCCGGATGGCGGGCACCGCGGCGCTCGCGCACGGCCTATCGGGGTGCGCGGGGCTCGTGCATCTCGATCTGCAGGACAACACGTTCGGGGAGGCTGGATCGGTGGCAATGGCCACCGCGCTCCGGGCATGGCCGGGCCTGCGCACGCTCAACCTCAGCGACTGCGTACTTGCGGAGGAGAGCGCGGTCTCGCCCGTGCTTGAGGCTCTTGCGCAAGGATCCAACTCGAAGCTCGAGGTGCTCCAGTTGCAGAACAACAACCTGGATACGCAGAGCTTCGCGTTGCTCGCGAAGGGTTTGGACGTCCACCTCCCGGTACTGAAGCAGATGGAGATGCAGTGGAACGAGGTGGAAGAGGATGATGAGGAAATAGAGGCGCTGCTTGGTCTGATGAGGAAACGAGGAGGCACGCTGGTGTTGGACGACGAGGAGGAGGTGGAGGAGGTGGAGGAGGTGGAAGAGGATGATGAGAGAATTGAGGCGCTGCTTGGTTCGGTGAGGAAACGAGGAAGCACACTAGACGAGGTGGCGGAAGAGGCTGCGCCGCCAAAGGCGGTAGAACCTGCGAAGGACGAGGCAGACGAACTTGCAGACATGTTCAGCAAGGTCGCGATCAGGTCATGAAGAACGTCAATGATAACGAATCGGTGGGCTTATGTTGTTTGTGGATCACGAAGTATATTGTATCAAGAGCACAGTTTGATAGACTGGTTGTCATCTTACTCAAAGTTGTACACCATACACATCGCATTTCGTAGCCGTAGCATACCACAATCGATCTATACGTGCTCGTACTCATTATGCGCCCATCATCGGCTGTCTATGTCTAAGATAGTCTGTCCTCGAATGTCCATGTCCAAGCAGCCTCCCCCAACTGTTCAATAGCGCTTCGCCGCGCTCCACTCAGCAATCTCCTCCGTAGACTTCCTCCGCGCAAAGACATGAATATGCGCAAGCCCCGGCACGCTCTGTAGCCGCTGCATGTACCAATCATCGTCAGCACATGGGGCTACACTACACGCACTACATCCCACTCACTGGTGGGTTGACAAACCACGCCGTCTCCCACTCGTCCTCCCTCCACAGCCTCTTCACAAACTCCTGCACGTCCACACTCATCTGGTCCAGCAGCGCCCTCTCGTCCGCGCTCGGCTCCGGGCTCCTCACGAGCTTGTCCATCGTCACGCCCCACTCCGAGAGTGCGCCGATGCACTCCGGGAGCGTGTCCGGCGAGGGCGGGGGCGTGAGCGTGCCCGTGAAGCCCCAGAGCCCGTCTTGCAGCAGGCGGGGGGCGATGGAGGGTGGGAGCTCAGGTGGAAGGATGGGCAGGCGCGTCCAGACGAGGTAGTGCTCGACGTCGTTCGGCACTGCGGCGCCTGGGTGAGGTGGGGGCAAGGAGAGACAGGGAGTGGGGCGTACCGGAGTAGGGCCAGTCGTTCATGATGATGCTGACGAGCTCTGGCGGGGTGTCTACCGTGAGATACGAGGGTGCGTTTTCTGGAATCTGGGGGAGCTCCCCGGGTGCCGTCTGCTTTGCGTCGGGTGCTGGGTGGGCAACAAAGGAATCAGGGATTTCGAGTGTAGATTTGAGCAACGAGCGGGCGTCGCGCTTTCCCCATTGGAGGCGACATGTGAGGAGGTAGCCAACTACATCGTTCTGGGCGGTAAGGTATGGTTCACCGCCAGACGTGCAACATGCGTACCCATGGACCCATATTCTTTCCTGATCTTCGCACTCCACTCGTTGTACCTCTCCTGCAACTTCTTGTCGCGTTTGAGCAGACCCAGGTCTCTGAAGGGTGCCCATTCTAGCCCGATGAACGTAGCAAACGAGAAGCAGTGCGTACCCAGAATTTATGAATGTCTTGAGTTGGTCAAACGTGAACTTGGCTGGATAGTAGACGAGTAGCTCTTCGCGAGTGGGAGGGCCGCTCCGCAGCGGGACTGTGTCTATGCCAACCATCTAGTATTCTGAGATTCTGAGGAGAGTCGCTGGCTGTGAGCGTAGACCGATGATTGCGCTGTCAAGACATCAGCGCTCGGAGACAAGGCTGGCCCGGGCCGCGGCCGGAGGTCGACCTCAGAGCGATCGACGATCGATCGGGCTCGCTGACCTTTTTGGGATGTGTGGCGAGTGCTGTGGCCACTGTCCACTCCAGAGAAAACACAATTGGAAGCAGTCAGCAGAACAGGATTCAATTGCGGTGGGAAGGTGTCTATCAGTACCATAAGCTCGAATAATGTGACTGTAGGTGCAAAGCACAGTCAGTGCATTACACGCTATCTGTTGCTTCTGGGTCGTAATATATCCTCCTGGTCCACCTCCTCCGTCGCGTTATCCCAGTTGCTTGCCATTCATCTGATGGCGCGCGTCGCGGTTCCAGCCATGCATCGTTGGTGTAAGCCCATCCACCTGCAGGACAGGCGCCGTCAGTACGATTCCACCGTGCGTCCGGGATAGAACTGCAATGATTTCCAAACACTCACAGTCATCTGCTCCTCCTGGGGATAGCCAAGTCCCTTCAAGATCAGGCCTCCAATCCTCTGTCTCCACAAATGCCCAGCCAGGCTCGAGGGCAAAGGTCAAGTTGCTGCTACACCGCATGCTCAGTTAGCTCTGTTCACACTTCATCCAATTCCGGATATCATAGCAGAACGGGGCTGACCTAACATCCCAGCTCCCATCCTCGCCCACTCCGCTCCACCCATCCCTGCCTCGCGTCCACGCCTTCCTGTCACCAGGCTTCAGATTCGCCTTTGACCAGCCCACATCTGACTTGGCCGCGTCCTCCCCGCCCATGTTGCTCGTCGACACCACACTCCCTGGCTTGCCCTTCTCCGCCGCCCACCGCTCGTTCTCGAACAGCTCCACCTCCCGCATCTTCGCTTTCCAGTGCCTGTCCTCCAACCTGTCGTCATCGATCAGCTTGCGGGCCCGCGTGCGCAGGGTGCCAATGAGCGGCCGCGCACCGGCGAGGAGCGCCGGGAGGAGCGTGAGCCGCGTGAAGGGGTGAGTGAGGAAGAGCGGGAAGAGGCCGAGGCCGAGGAAGGCGGGGCGGAGTGGGAGAAGAGGGAGGATGGGAAGAAGAACGAGGAAGGAGAGAAGGGCGAGGGTGAGGATGATGGGGGTGTAGGGCGAGGAGTGCGTGAGGTGTGGGACGACGGGCAGGAGGGCGTCGTGGAAATCTGAACTGCACACAACAAGGTTAGGCTCGGCGGAAGCACAGAGAGGAGGGAGGAGGAACGCACAACACACCCATGAGGTTCTGGATAGCTTGGACGTTGGCGAGCCAGTCGACGCTGCCCTCACCAGCTTGCGCTGGAGGTGGTGTCGGCACGGCCTTTGTGTCCGCGTCTGAGTCGTCGTTCGAGCGTAAAGAGGGATGGGTGGCCAGGAGAATGCTCAGGACAATGACATGCGGCAAAAGCAGCACCAAACGCGGGAAACAACCTGTCGTCCCGTCAAACCACACGAATTTCCAGCGGACAGCGGACACACTGTACGCACAGATGAACGCATAGACACCCATCCACACGCTGGTATACCGGTTGCCCTTCCTCCACATCACGACCTCCTCGATCCTGTCCTGCAGCCAGAACACGGGCCCAATCTTGCTCACGAAGCGCTTGAAGTTCACCGTCGTGATCGGGATGGACAGCGGGTCCCGCGTGGACACGAGCTTCACCGCGCCTTTGCCCGCCTTCCGCGGGGTCTCGGGCACGCTGGCATTGGCGGGGAGCTGGAGGGTGGAGGCGAGGAGGAGCTGGGGTATGGAGCTGTAGACGAGCTTGGAGGGGGAGAGCGACTGAGAAGAGGGCGCAGTGGGCGAGAGAATGGAAGGAGTCTGCGCATGCTCGGGGCGTGGAAGTGAAGTGGTGACCTTCGGTGTTGGGCGGACTGAGGCTGTGTCGGGAGATGGTGACTGGTCCCACAGGTAGGTAGCGCAGACAGGTACGTCGACGTAGTCGAGAGGGGCCATGCTGTTCGTCGGCATCGTCTGCTCGTCCAAAGCTATTGTGACAGAAAAACGATGACAAGCCCGAAAGAGAAATTGGAGCGTAAGTGTTTGCTACCGTAGACGTCTCTGGAGTTGTCAAGAGCAGGTTAGGCCTGAATGGAGGACCAATGATGCATGTAGTTACCGAGTAACGTGCGACGAGTACTGTGGCACCGTGTGGCCCTTGAAGGCAGAGCGCGAGATGCGTCGATCTGGATCTGGGTGTACGGTTGCCCGTGATAGTCCCCGCTTCAACGGAAACTTCACTGTCTTGTCTCATACCCTATCGCACATTGGCTGGGGCAGTACGTAGACACTACGGCCTTTGGCGCCCATTAGTATAGTGTCGACAACTGTGCTGACGGCGATTGAAAAATGAGGGTGGCTAATGGGTGGCGATTACGGCGAATGATGGCGACGAGCTTTTTACCCAAGGGGCACCGGGGCCTCAAGATTTGGAAGGTAACCTGTCGTATATTGGCGCTAGACCCCGGAAACCAGTTGGGGGGGACCCACCCTGATAAGATGAGATAAACCATATCCGGTACTATTCGTACACCTGACGACGCGCAATCAACATCACCCATCTGTCGCCCAAGTGCTCGCACATTGGATGCCTTTCCGTAAGCCATCTAGAGACAACTTTCGCTAGATTTCGTGCTCTAAATCCCGGCTAAACCTGATCCAGAGTTTAGCCGGATGACAGCGTGACATTTTGAGACTCCGACGCTTGCTCTAGACGACAAAATTTAGAGATGGGGCCCCCCCCTCCTCCAGATGATTCCAAACTGCTTGAATGCACAATCACGCCACCATCACCACCAATAACCATTCTACCGCCAGGGCTATCATTGTCGTTATTGACGGCAATGACGGCGCCGCCCCGAACACGGCCCGATGCTCCGCGTTCGCACTTGCATGAGCCCGAGCCCGAGACGGCTACTCAATTGTTACTTATTGTAGATTGTAGTATTGTTGTACCTTATAATGACCTACTACAAGATTCTCTCTCGCCCTCGCCCAAGTGTGTGCAACTCAGAGCTGATGTGTGAAGCCACAGGTACTTGGGAGCAATGCAAGACAGCAGTGTAGTGCCGGAGCAGCTTGCCTGCGTTGGGCCTTCAGGTGTCTGTGAAGCCGTCCGCGCGCACTGCACTCCCGTTCAACGTGCAACCCGCCTCAGGCGAGTGGAAGAGCGGGCACGTGGCACCCGCACAAGTGTCTCAGACACGACACCAGCCAGTCTGGAAATTTTGTTATCTAAATTGCGCGAATCTGGTGTGACTGCATGCTTACGGTTTGGAGCCTGTCAACGCGTCACATATTTTCACTCTCCGACATCTGGAGCACCTGCGCCAGATTTCTTATGGAAATGCACCCATTATTGCCCAGTTACTGCCCCACTAGTCTTGGCCGCCTTCGTTCGTGGCTCTTTGACAACTGTTGATTGTCCTCTACCTCTCTTCTGGCCTGTCTGTACCTCACCAATGGCATGCAGGACATCATCAATGTCTGGTATCCCAAATTTATCATGAAAATCAGCATCACTTCACAGTCAACTTGCATCAATGATGCTACTCCTTGCCAATTTACTTATATTATGAACACACCAATACTGATCTATACTGTGCCACTACACTATCAGTGTACTAGTAGGCAGCCATACAATCTGGATCTACTCACGTGCATTGCCTAATTTAGTGTACACAGACTTGTGTGCCCTCCACTATCCTCCTTGTTCTCTGGTTGATTCACAAACCTTGGGATGTTTTCTGTACATCATTTACATCACCTCAGAATTTTTACAGTGGGTTTGGACCATGGACACAGCTATGGTAGTAAACTTCATGGATTTGTCACCTGGAAGTTGCCATCAAGACCCCGGGGACCAGTTGGGGGGGACCCCCCCCCCTAGTTGCTTTCACAGAATGAGCCTCTAGGCCCCCCCTGTTTCTACCCATGGCTTCGCCACGGAGAATAAGCAGAAGGCTTTAAATGTACTCAGATATGTATATTATTTTGCCTTCTAGAGTCTTGCCATCCTCTGCCATATGTACCACCGCACACCCATCTCGGCTCTCCTGACTATTTCCTTCATCTGTGGTTCCATGTGGACATCTTTGGCCAAGCTCAAGCATTGTCGTGAAGACTGGAGATGCAACCTCAAGGATGACAGATGTGACGTGGAAATCAACGTGATCACAAGAGCGTAAGATGAGATCAGCTCTTGGGTTATCAAAAGGTGGCTTTGCATATGAAGGAGGACAGCCAGTTGTAAATGGCCCCATCTTGTGATGTGAACTCTGTAATAGGCGAGGGATGGTGAGTGGGCTCAAGACTAGGTGGGCAACAATCTACAAAGCTATCTGCAGGAAAAGCCATGTTTTCCAAACCCTTTGTGCCACGCACACGTGACCAGATACACCTCCAGCACACCCTTGTGTTGCATACGATACCTCTTATTATTTCATTTCCATACACACACCACACCTACCTTGTAGCTTCAACATGGGGGCATGCACAAATATCATAGTACTTGTCACCAGAGGTACATCACATAAATGCTGAAGACCATTTTCTGCATATAATCATTTTTCTGACCCAACAAAACAAGACAATCGCTTCAAAGAAACACATTACAACCATCCAACAGTCCAAAATGCCAATGAACCTACCCCCATTATCTGTTCTTATTTTTGTTTTATATGAGGAGCTTCACCCCTCCCCCACTATGTGGTCTTCAATTTTGGGTTATATGAGTCATGGGTGGGGAGCTTCGCCCCCCACCCCCATTGTGTGTTTTTTAATTTTGTGTTCTATGAACCATGTTGTAGGGAGCTCCACCCCACCTCCCATTAATAATTATGTCTTTTCAAAACCCTGTCTTTCCAATTTTCTGTATTTCCTGTGAGCCTCCTATGTCTCATGTCAGTTTTGTGCATTTTCTGTATTTCCCATGTTTCTCATGTTTCTTGTGAATTTCCTGCAAGTGTCCTGTGTCTCCCATGGTTTTCCTGATTTTCTATGTTTCCTGTGTTTACCATGAATGTCCAGTGTCTCCCATGGTTTTTCTGCATTTGCTGTATTTCCCATGTTTCCTGTGTTTCTTGTGTTTGCCTGAGTTTTCTGAAATTCCCCATCTTTGCAGGCCTCAGGCATGTCTTGGGAAGGATCACTTAAGCGCCAGGAGCACCGCTCAGGCACTGAGGTTGTGGTCCTTAACAATGGGACAGCTAGTCAAAGTTTGGGCCATTGATTTAATTTTACCGGAATCTCTATGTAGCCTAATCTCCCTAAAAATGGTTGTACCATTCCCAATATATATATTTTTATACACTATTGTCTGCCTCCCAGGCATGCCTCGGGGAAAGATCACCTAAGTGCTGGAAGGATCGCTCAAGCACTGGAAGTTGCGAGCGCCCCTAAGAATGGGAGGACAGTGGTTTGGGCCACATGGCCAATGTGGCGTCCATGTGCATTTCACGTGAGCATGCTGCACCACTGGCAGACCCACATCCCACTCTTTAATAATGAGTGTGCTATCCGTGGCTTCACCATGGCCGACATCCTTGCCCTGGCTGTGCCAGGGGGGGGGGTGCACGGCTTTGCCAGTGCACCTACTTTGTTTTAAAGACATGGCTTCACCATGCCCTACTCTGGATAAGTATTAAGTTTGAGAATGAGTAGGCCCAGGGCTTTGCCCTGACCCTACTCTGTTTCAAGGACATGGCTTTGCCATGCCCTACTCTGGCTAGATCTTTGATATAAAGGATCCAAACAGAGTAGGCACAGGGTGAAGCCCTGTGCCTACTCTGTTTTCAGGGCATGGATTCACCATGCCCTGTGTATGCTGTCAGGGTAAGCTTCACTCACCTTCTATTCTGCACTTTACTGAGAAGTGGGTTCTACTGTCTATGCATACCATCAATTCAACTTGCAGTCACTTTGTTCACACATAGAGCAGCACAATATGTCTTTGGATATACATCAACTATAGATACAACAGCTATACTAATCTTTATACATACATATCAAGCCTGGGCACTACAGCAAGTTCATGTCAGCATATGTTTTCACATAGATATGAAAAATGACCTACCCAGTGTTCTGTACATGCTTCAGTACATCCTGATACACAATGTTGTGTGACTTTGTCCTGGAGGAAACAGAACCTTGATTCTGTTTGCAGAAGTGCATCTGGACAGTGCAACATACAGCTGCCCATGACTGAACACAGATACCCTCAAGTCAAGGCCAACATGTACTGCAGACTATCCTTAGGCCTTATTGGTAGTCATGGCAAAGGCAAGCCTCACAGGAAACTGCCTTCTGCTGAATGGGACAGTGACTTCCTCAGCTGAAGGTGTGATAGTGATCCTGGGGATGTAAACTTCCTTGCCACTGTGTTTTTCCCCCAATATTCTGCATTTCAGAACTCAGGACTTGACTTTAAGCAGAATCAGTCTGATGCCATTACACAGCCCATTTGCTCCATCTATGTTTCTCAACAGCATCAGGGACAGCCCATTTTCAGCTCAAGATCTGTCAGTGGAAGTCCACTCATAGTAATAGATTTGAGATACTTCACAGGATAGTGAGCATTCTCATCACCTATCACTTTGTCTACAGAGGAGACATTTTCTACAGGGAACATGTCCAGAATGTGTGCATTGATAGCATCTACAGCATCATTCTTTGAACAAAGAATAGTTCTGTTGAGGAAATATTCATCTTCCTTATGTCCCTCATGCTGCATCCTAAAATAGAAACTACAGACAATTTCCTAATTAATCGATGATGTGACCAAATGAGCCTCTAAGTGTGGGAAAAGAAACCCCAACTATACCAGGTGGAACACCGGTATGTGGAGCCTGGGCAAGAGTGCACTATGAGGGTCAGGGTACTTGAGTACCCTACAGCAATCTAGTATGAGGGTGCCCTGAGTAAGGATGAGGCTCTCGATCCATGTGGGAAGCCTTCGAGACAGGCAAAGGGGCCTGAGAGGCCAGACAGAAGAGCGCAAATCCTCGAAGAAGGGGTAAGATGTTCGAAGGAATACAGAATGTTCAAGAGCACATAGAGTTGCTTGAGGCTTCAAAGAAGCATTTAAGGGGGCGAGAAAGGTTTAAGAGAGTGAGATACTTAGCAGGGGTGCACCTGAAGTGTGCTGGGCTGTTTGAGGACATTCAAGTGCGCTCAGGGTGAAGGGTCCTGTTCAGAGGATGCTCGAAGGGTTGTGGTGTGCATTCAAAGGGCTGTAGGGTAGCATCGAGGGCTTGGGTGGACTGTGGACTTGGCGAAAGATGAGCGAGAGGGTCAAGCATTGAGGGCATGAAAATGAGAGGGACTTGGTGAAGGAGAACAAGGCAACGAGGGGAGTTCCAAGTGAACTCGACTAAGCTTTTCAAATGATGGGGGAGCTGAGAGACTGACTCCGGGGGGTAAACTTCTCTGGTTATTAGGGAGAGTAGGTATGGTATATATGCACTAGTGCCAGTACATCTACTCTGCTCTAAAAATGCAGGCATGTCTACAAATGTGCCCAAGAATCAGGTCAGCAGGAAGATCCCCTCGAGTGAATTGAGTGGATTGTGAGGTATGGGAAAAGAGCAATGATATGCCTGGCATTCGGCCAAGCTCTGAAAGTCTTCAAGGCCCCTGAACAACTCACCTTTTTCAAACTTATGCTTGAGCAGTTGGCTCTCCTTCGAGCACCAGCCCAACCCCCTGCCACCATGAGCCAGCCTTCATATGCTCATCAAGCAGTCAAACACCCCTGAACATCACTCAAGCACACCAGACCGTCAAATGCTTCCACTCACTATCAAGCATCTTTAGGCAGTCTTCGAGCACATCGGGGACCCATCAGCCCTTGAATGATGGCATTGGAGTCCAAACTCCTGGGAAAGCTAGTCCACTCCAGGAGGCTGCCACTGACGGAGGAAGCACAGTAGCCAGGCATGCCATCTCCTGGCAACAACAACAGGAGAAGCTACGCCTGCCCTGTGGCAGCCTTCCTGACATGATAAAACATGTCTCAGGCCTCCTGGCCCTCCTGCTCCATTCCCACACCTCACAATCCACTTAATTTGGTCAAGGGGGATCTTCCTGCTGACGTCATTCTTGGGCGCGTTCATAGACATACCCACACTCTAGAGTAGAGTAGAAGTACTGGCATTAGTGTATATATACTGTACCTACTCTCCCTAATAATCAGAGAAGTTTAACCCCCTGGAGTCAGTCTCTCAGCTCCCCTATCATTTAAATAGCCTAAAGTCAAGTTCACTCGGAACTCTCCTTGTTGCCTTGTACTCCTTTGCCAAGTCCCTCTCATTTTCGTGCCCTTGATGTTCAACCCTCTCGCTCCTCTTTCACCAAAGTCTACACCTTACCTGAGCCCTCAACAACACCCAATGGCCCTTCAAACATACACTGCAACCCTTCGAGCATCCTCCAAACAAGACCCTTCACTCTGAACACCCTCAAACTGCCTAGCGCACTTTGAGCACACCCCTGCTGAGTATCCTGTTCTCTTGAACCTTTCTCACACCCTTGAATGCTTCTTCAGAAGCCTTGAATGACTCGATGCACTCTTGAACACTCCGTATTCCTTCGAACATTTGGAACACCCCCTTCAAACATACTACCTCCTCTTTGAACATTAGTGCTCTTCTGTCTGGCCTCTTGAGGCCCCTTAGCCTGTCTTGAAGGCTTCCCGTGTGGATTGAGTGTCTCATCCTTACTCAGGGCACCCTTGTACTAGACTGCTATAGGGTACTCAAGTACCCTGACCCTCATTAGCACACTTTCGCCCAGGCTCCACATACCGGTGTTCCACCTGGTATAGTGAGTGTTAAGGTTTCTTTTTCTGCGCTTCGAGGCTCATTTGGTCACATCAGCGAGAGGGACAGGAGGCCTGAGATGTGTTTTACCATGTCAGGAAGGCCACCACAGGGCAGGTGTAGCTTCTCCTGTTATTGTCGCCAGGAGACAGCATGTCTAGCTACTGTGCTTCTTCTGTTCACAGTGGCCTCCAGGAGCAGACTAGCTCTTCCAGGAGTTCAGACTCCAATGCCATCATTTGACAGTCAATGGACCCCTGATGTGCTTGAAGGCTGCTCAGAGACATTTGAAGATGGGTGGGAGTATTCAACGGTCCAGTGTGCATGAGCAATACTTGGGGGCGGTCGAAGGCTTGACGAGCACACGAAGGCTGGCTCATGGTGGTGGGGGGTAAGGCTGGTGCTCGAAGGAGAGCTGCCTGCTTAAGTGAAAGGTCAAAAATGGTGGGTTGCTCGGGGGCCTCAAAGGCTTTCGGAGCTTGGCCGAATGCCAGATGTATCATTGATTTTATCTATATTGGGACAGTGAACAGAGGAAGTGAATGCTATAGGATGGCTGGCCAAACTTGTCTTCCAGAGTATCCCCGCACTTGAGTGCCTGGCAGGTTCACCCAGCAGCTAGTGAACGGAAACCCAACATGCCCTAAAATAAGGTTTATGCCTTGCTACCTTGGGATAAGATCCAATCAATGGCATTGTTGCCATTCAGCCACCTGAGCAGCAGCATCCAGAATTCAGATGAGTCCATCATTAAAATGTAAACAATAGTATGGACACCACTGTATAGTACATGAGTTAGATACAGGAAGAACACACATTTTTATGTGTATCAGTCTTGGAACTCATGTCCAGAACACATGTTAACCTGTCTGTATGAGCATGTTCAGGAAGCATCACCTCCAGACAAGCAGTACATTGTCCATACCTTCAAGCCCCACCATGTTGCCCAGTACACTAGCCAGATCCTCCAGGACTTCCAAGGCTCTAGTATATCCTGGACAGCCATTCTGTTGTCAGTTCTAGTCCTTGATTTGCCATAGACATGCACATTGCTTGAGTCTAGCATTGACAGTATTCCTGATGTGTTCAATAGACCAGCAGTTTGTAGGCATCATAGACTTGACTTTGATATACACCAGGTCAAAATAATACACTATGGGCTCGTCTGAATTCTGGATGCTTGCTGCTCGGGTGGCTGAACGGCAACAATGCCGTTGATTGGATCTTATCCCGAGGTAGCAAGGCATAAACCTTATTTTAGGGCGCGTTGGGTTTCCGTTCACTAGCTGCTGGGTGAACCCGCCAGGCACTCAAGTGCGGGGATACTCCGGAAGACAAGTTTGGCCAGTCGTCCTATAGCGTTCACTTCCTCCGTTCACTGTCCCAATATAGATGAGATCAATTAATCAGAGAATTGTCTGTAATTTCTATTTTAGGATGCAGCACATGATCTATTTTTCGGACACAGCACAGAACTCATTTCTCATATGTAGGAACGTGAACGCTATAGCGACGGATGGTTCTAGGAGCCTGCCTCATTAGACGTCTCAGAATGCAGCACTCTCGCGAACACAGGCGGACACCCACCTCAGGTATCAGACTCGCACGCATACGACAGTTCGGTGGCGCACGTCGTGTTATCAGGACATTTCAGAATATGTTATTCTGATTCCAATTCCTCTCACAGACTCACACGCCCGCTCACCCGAAAGACCAACTTAAGCAGGCATGTGTTTAGTACAGGGCGACTCTTGCAGAGTCTTGAAGAGCTGAGTACTTGTGGTTTTGCCTTTGTCGGGCAGTTGATATAGCCATGACACTGTATGTTACCCACTCGCATGTTACTGACTGCATGTCAAGCGTCAAGTAGCTCCATGTCTTTCATGGTGATTGTGCAGGAACTCGATGATGCTGTACTGAGGGAACTGACAAGGTAGTTCCTGATCTAACTCACACAGGTTAGGTGGAAGGAACCGAAACCCTCCCACCAACGCATCTTGGCTGACAAGCGCGGCCCGTGGGGACCTGTTTGGTGTATTCCCGAGTTTCCACTACGCGTAGACTTGTTCTTATCCGTCATGTCCATGGTCACCAGTGTCACGACCGTCAACGTTCTCTGCGGCTTCTCCGTGCTCTGGGTGCTCTCGAAGGTCATCCAATACTTCCGCCGTCGCGCGCGGAGTACGCCCCTCGCGGGCCCGCCGAACCCGAACCTCTTTCTGGGCGCGAGCCGGTTCATCATGCGATCGCCCGACGCAGGGATCGTGTACGAGGAGTGGGCAAAGCAGTATGGATCCGTATTTCGCGTTCCCGCGGCGTTTGGACTGTCGCGAGTGGTGCTGTGCGATCCAAAGGCAATCTCGCACTTTTATTCGCGGGAGACGTACGGCTATGTGCAGACGACAGTGACAAGGCGGGCTATCGAGGGCCTGGTGAGTGCTGGTCTGCGCGTGGTTGTTGTGTGCTTGCCAACGAGGGTTGGACACGGAGGTCGGACGGGGAGTGATTTGGGCGGAAGGAGACAGCCACAAGAGGTATGCAGACGAAGCAGCAAATGCAGTTTACCGTGGGAGTGACTGCCGATATAATTGTACAGACAACGGAAAGCGCTGTCCCCCGCGTTCAGCAATGCTGCCATTAGGAAGATGACGTCGATATTCTACGACTCAGCTTACAAGGTAGCTGCCGCTCTACTGAGCTCTGGACGGGCGGCCTGACAAGTATTACTGTAGGTGAAGACTGCTTGGGACGGCATCATCATGGCAGAACCTAGTGATAGTGCCGTGATTGATGTGGAAAGCTGGTAAGTCGCCTTCGCCTACGTGGAGCCCCGGTACTAACGGTCCACCCTAGGATGAACCAAGTCTCGTGAGTCATCCTAGGACCTAGACGGGGCTCTCACGTCCAATAGGGATCCTGACCCATCCAAACTCCCGACAGTCTGGACACTATCGGCATTGCTGGATTCTCGCACGACTTCGGCACACTCCATGGGAAGCACTCGACCGTCGCGAGCACCTTTGATGCGTTCGCCACCTTAAAGCCCGGGCTGCTCAGTGGTGTACAGTTTATCATCGGTATCGTCTTTCCCTGGATCCTGAAAGTGCCGACCGCTGTCAGCCGGCTCGTCAAGCAGTTGAATGCAAGCATGGGCGAGATCGCGCAAGAGCTTCTGGCGAATACGCGGAACGAGAGCGAGGGAGAGGATAAGACTGAGGAGAAGTCGATCATTGGCCTGTTAAGTGTGTCAGCGACAGTATGTGATGCACAGATGATCCTCTCTGACGGTGGGAAAATGTCAGTCAAGGCGGAGAAGAGTGACTCTGAGCTGTATATGTCTGAGGAGGAAGTCTTGGCGCAGGTAGACATCTCCGTCTGCGTGATGGTGCTCACTGACCATGTCTCGCATTGCAGATGAAGGTTCTCATTCTGGCCGGCTACGAGACGACGTCTAGTATGTGCGCGCACTCAAACGTGTGACATTCCCTGATTGCTCTCCTTTTCACATCCCAAGGTAGTCTAACGGTACGCCCACTAAATCATGTCTTTGTATTCTGCTGATCCCGTCTCCAGTGGGCCCTTATTGAGATTTGCAAAGGACCGGAGATTCAAACCCAGCTCCGCGAGGAGCTATCGAAGTTCTCAGATAATGACCCGACATGGGACCAGTTCACGAACGGGCTGCCATACCTCGACGCTATCGTCCACGAGACACTGCGCCTACATCCGCCCGTGGGCCAGACGACCCGCATGGTATGCGGCTCTGCATTCCCCGTAACGTATATTCTGATGTCGCACGCAGGCAGCAGAGGACGACGTCATACCACTCTCCACGCCAATGCAGACGCCCTCAGGCGCCGCCGTCGACCACATCGCGATCGCCAAGGGACAGCTGGTGACCGTGCCGATCCATGCGATGAACAAGTCCGCGCAGTTCTGGGGCGCAGATGCGAAGGCGTTCCGGCCAGAGCGATGGCTGGACGCGGAGAACGGGATCCCAAAGCGAGGACAGGAGATCCAGGGGCACAAGCACTTGCTCACGTTCGTCGACGGTCCACGGATCTGCCTCGGGCGGCATTTCGCTCTGGCGGAGTTCAAGGTTCGTCGATGTTCAGCCTGTCGACGTGAGGCTCGAGTGCTGAGGATGCATGGCAGGCGGTATTGTCGGTGCTGATTAGGAACTATGAGTTCCAGTTCAGGGATGGGCCGGACACGAAGATTGAGGTCGTCCGAGGGGTTCTACCTCGTCCGGGTGTGGCGGGCGAGGATGGGGCGAAGGTTCCGCTCAGGGTGCGGAGGCTGGACTGAGGGTGTTCACCGGTGATATTGCTCTTGCTCGGCAAGTATTCTTCTGTGATTCTGCGCATATGAAGCGGGGTTTAGGATGTGAATGTCTAGTGTATTAGCTTTACGACAGAGGGCATTGGTCTTCCAGGCCAGAGCTGTGCATGTTCACTAGCCGCTCGGAGCCGCTCTGGGCATCAAGTACAGCCCTGGGCTCTTGTCAAGTAGTAGCATTCTGGCGGCAGGACATGCATCCTGCTCTTTCCAAATGCTGCTGTTTGTGAGTGGAGTATGTTCGTGCAAGTGCACTGCTGCTGGCATGATGGTGTCCCTAACTGTATTTACAGTCAGACTGTGATACATTCCAGTTCCTTACTTTTTCGACGGGCCCGGGCAAGAAGTGTGCTGTGGGTGTACCTGCGTCTTGGGTGCGCTACCCCGTCAGCGGCGAGTTCTTGGTGTGCACGCTGTATGGCACTGTGGCGATGGCTGTCACGAGGCGCTGGCCCGTCCTGACTTCTTACAACGACCTTGTGGCGCACGCGCAAAGCAAGGGTGGGCGCATCCCGAATGAACCCGTGGCGCTGCGAAGGACATGACTTTCTTATTGCTGGACGAAGTACGTCGATGCCTGTCGGACCTCTGCCGGTGTTTGAAATTGTGTGCGCAGCTGTCCAGGGTCTTGGTGGTGGAGGGATCTCCGCCACAACCGCGATTATTATTTCGGACCTTGTCCCGTTCAATGAGCGGGGTATTTTTAACGGTCTCATCGGGATGTAAGCCCACTTCTCGAATCTGCTGTGTCGTCTAATTGACCCGTGCATAGCGCGTGGGCAATGGCCAGCAGCGTCGGACCTCTGGTCGGCGGCGGGCTTGCGCAACGCGGCCCCAAGTGGAGCCTGAGGTGGCTCTTCTGTGAGTTCTGATGGAACATCTATCACATCTATCACATATGGCTGTATGAAATGATTATTGTACAGATCTTAATCTGCCCTTCTGCGGTGTGGCAGGGATGATCTTGCACCTGTTCGTGCGCTTCCGCACGCCACCGGGTACCATCAAGGAGAAGCTGTTATGAATTGACTGTGTGTGAGCACTTCTGCAGAACGTCCCTTTTCTGTTGTCACTGACGTGGCTTTTCTTGCGCAGGGGAACACTCTTGTTATTCCTACAACAACCGCTTTTGTGATCGGCTTGACCTGGAGCGGCATACAGTACTCGTGGAGTTCGGCCGCTGTACTTGCACCCCTAGCCGTCTGGCTGGTCGGACTGACAGGGTTCTGGCTCCTTGTATGTCTTTTAAAGATTCAGGATGCGTGCTCAGTGCTGGTGCTCGCTCAGTGCATGTGTCGCACAACAGTCTCACGTTAGCGTTCTTCATGTTTCTTCGAAACCTTGCCCTGGTAAGTGCTCGTCCCAGTCACGGTTGACAGTTCTCATGAGCCGTACATGTCTGGGGTGTGACCATCGGCGGCAGAACGAACTACTGCACCGCCTGCCCGAATTGTTCAAAGCTCAGTTTCCTCAGGGCACAGCTGTTGCGTACGCCGCTATCCCAATGATCTCACAGCTCCCAGAACCGCTGCGGACTGAGATCCGTGTCGCGTTTGCAGGGAGCCTTAAGGTTGTCTGGGACGTGCTTTTGGGTGTGGCAGGCCTGGGGTTCTTGTCGAGCCTCGCCATAAGAACCTTCCGCTGCACACGGCCATCGATAAGGACTTGGGCCTCCAGCCGAAACAGAGCAATAAGAGCGAATGCAGTGAGAGTATGGTAGCGTAGTATGAAGACCGCATGTACACTAGCTTAACGCACGATCTAGGTGTCTCATTGTCCGCGACGGCAACACAAACACTGATTATGCTGTGGTGTGAACACTACTAACACAGGCTGAGCTAAGCTATAACTAAAGACAGGGTGGTAGGCAGTGAGCGCAAAGTGTTCGTCAGCCCTGCGACGGAAAAGGGAGACGGGGAAAGGATGGACATGGGTGAACCGATGACGCGGTGTAAGGTGTTGGGCAGGACAGCATTTCGATAGGTGATAGGATAGGGGGAGCGACGATTCCTTATAGGACGAGGAAGAGGACCGCAACGGTAGAGCCCAGTAGGACAGTCGTTGCGTCGCTTCGATGCTTTGCAACGACACCGTTCGTCTGCTGGATATTCTCCATAACACTAGGACTCTACGGAAGACCAATGCATGTCGGTTCAAGTGTGGCAAGGTCGAAACACAAGCTGTCTCACCGCTTGTACTGCTGAAGCAGGAGAGACCGACATTGCCTGCGCAGGAGTAGCCTCCGTGACGCTGAGAGTAGCATCGGCAGATACCACTGCAGATTTCAGAGCATTCGGGGACGCGTCTGCGGGTATGGCATCTAGCACATAGTGCATGGGCCACCAAGGAACAGCGCGAACTAAGGAGTCCGATCAGTGTACAACAAGGCGGGCGGTCGGAGAGTCGGCGTACCTGCTGGCGCTAGACTTGCTAGGAGAGTAAGCATTGTGGAAGCGTTGATGAGCACACTACGGAAAAGAAGCATTGCGGCGAGAGAAGAACTTCGAAGGCAAGATACTGAACGCAGGGACAGCCGTACAGATAAATCTGACGGGTCCAGAAAAGCAATCCGCGCAGTTTATAAGAATAATGTACGAAATGCGCAGCGCGTTGCGGGCGGAGACAGGCGCACAGCTTGTTTATATACGGATTCCACGCGACTCACGAGAAGCTGGGCAGAAGGGAGTCCCTTGTATTTTCGACGAACAATGTTGATTCCCTAAGCGGAAGTGCATGACGTCCAGTCTAGCACAATCTCATATACACCATCGGCCATGCCAACCTTTTGGGATTGTACCTAACCTTGTGCTTTGGCTGCATGCAAGCACGAACTCGAAACTGCGGGGTGGTCATCGATGAGTTCTTTTCCTTTTTCCTTTTTTGAACGATGTTTACTTGTTTGGCGCTGTTGACTTCTCGCCACCCGCGTCGTGGCGCGCGTATCGAGTTGAAGTCACCTGTGAGTGGCCTCCAAACCAGTGGCTTGTCAATGTGCTTTGACTCAGGGCCGTGAATATGAGTCTTGGCGAGTGTCCAGAGCCGGACAAGCAGAAATACATACTCACGGACTGACTATTCCATTATGGATTATGGATATGCTCAGAAGTTTATGTCTAATTTTAGGATGTTCCCCGGCGCTCCGAGTGCTCATGTCTCTCAACCAGCTCGGAGCCTTTAAGTACTTATTCAGAGCGAAGCCCCCCGTACCCGCGACGAATTGCGACGTTTACATATTTGTCTCGGAGAACCCTAGTGTATGGAGAGCATGAGGACAGAGCAGTTGGTCACAGTCGTTGGCCATGGGTGGTATGCATTTAGGAGGATTCGTGGCACTGTGGCCGCCGATGGTGCTCGTTGGAACGACTTTCTCGTAAAGGTGAGCACGAGAAAAGGTCAGTCTTGCTCAAGTCACAAGTCATCTAAACTGAATATGACATCGTATTGCTCTTAGTATCCATGCAGCCCGCTTGGTGTTCATGAGCACCTGAAAGGGGGGCCCATCGCACCAGAGCCGCCGGTGCAGTCTTCGCTTCCATGTCGTGGCCATGTGCGATGCTCCTTATCTGAAGGTATTTAAAGCAATAACACTGTGCGAGATGGCCTCGTGCTGGAGCTTTGCAGGTTCCCCTCCCCCCCCCCTCAGCTGTTCCTTTCACTTGCTCACGACTTCGGTGCACGCGACCATGACTACGACCCGAACGCGAGCTCCATCTGATGAGAAACTCGACGAGAAGAGCATTGACGTCGGCGTAACAGAGGCGGGTGGTTCGCAAATCCCCGTAGATATCCATGATTTGTACGATGAGGATGAGCCCGGTGTCGACCCGGTGTACCAGGCGAAGGTGAAGGTTCTCAATGATGCGTTCCAAGAAATTGGGATGGGAAAGTATCAGGTGCGTCTCTCAACTGCCACATGCGCCTCTTTGTCCAGCTATCAGGAAGAGTACTTACGTTGGCATTCACATTATAGTGGTACCTCTTCTTCGTTACGGGCTTCGGCTGGTTCGCGTGAGGGATCATACTCTTGGCGACATTGCCTTCATCTGACGACCGATTCATGTCTCCCCGTGACTAAAGAGACAACCTTTATCCTGTGTGTGCCCACATTGCTTTGTTCGGTTCGGAAGAAAACCACATTCCCACTGAACCCATACAAAGATTGTTACCGGACTCATCCTCGACGCAGTGTCAAACGAATTCAACTTGCCAGGCCCCTTCCTGAAGCTCGCACAAAGTTTAGGCCAGCTCGTCGGCTGCGTGTTCTGGGGGGTTGCTTCGGATGTATGGGGAAGATGGTGACTGTCCCATCTATTGGCGTGGTCGTAGTCCTCGGGTTAATAGCCTACTCGCTAGCTGGTGCTTCAACCTGACCCTCCTTATCGCCGGTGTGTTTTCTGTTGCGGCGGGTGCCTCGCCTAACAAGGTCGCACTTTGCGGTATGACCGCTGCATGGAGCGTCGGGGTGGGTGGTAACCTGCCCGTGGACTCCGCAGTCTTCCTTGGTTAGTCAGGGCTCTTTCAGGGTTTCCAAACGTCTAGTCACACTTTTGCAGAATTCATTCCCGCATCTCACCAGTATCTTCTCACCGTCTTGTCCATCTGGTGGGCTATAGGACAGCTCGTGGGCAGCCTTGTCGCCTGGCCGCTCCTCACTGACTTCTCCTGTGCCTCCGCCGCGGACTGCCCGCGGAGCTCGAACATGGGCTGGCGCTACTTCCTCTACAGCATGGGTGGCCTCATGTTGCTCTGCTGGCTCCTCCGCTTCCTCTTTCACCTGTATGAGAGCCCGAAGTACCTTATCGGCCGCGGGCGCGATGCCGAGGCCGTAGCGATCATGCAGGACGTCGCAAAGTACAACGGGAGGACATGCAGTTTAACCTTGGAAGCATTGGAGAATGCGGGGAGAGACAAGGTGAGAGGTAGCGAGGAGGTGGGGGTGGACACGGGCCCGGTGGGTGCGGTTGTGAGGAAGTTGAAGGCCATGAGTGGGGTGCATGTCAAGAGCTTGTTCGCGACGAAGAAGCTGGCATTGTCGACAAGCCTTTTGATTGCGATCTGGGGTATGTGTCATGATCTAGTGCTGAGGCTCAAATACAGACCTGCACTCTGCAGCTCTGATTGGCTTTGCATTCCCATTGTGAGTCTCGCGTGCTGCCGATTTTCGCTCGTACAATTTCTTAGGATGCTAGGTACAATGGTTTCATCGTCTACTTGTAAGTGCTAGCTGCCATTCGCTATTCTTAAGGATCGCCTAATAGTCTACCTGTAGCCTGCAATCGCGAGGAACGGACTTCGGGGACGGGTCGCTTTATATTACCTACCGTAATGTAAGCAGGATGGTCCAAGCATCACTCGCGAAGCTGACCTATCCTCGATGTTACAGCAAGTGATCCTCAGCGTGGTCGGCTTGCCGGGTGCACTGCTAGCTGGATGGATGGTTGAGCTGCCATACCTAGGCAGAAGAGGCACCATGGGAATATCTACCGGTGAGCACATTCGGAAGGTAGTGCCCGGCCTTTCTGGACCTAACGTCCGTTCAGTCTTTACAGGTGTCTTCCTATTTGCCACGACCACTGCACGCACATCGAACGCACTGCTGGCGTGGAATTGTGCTTACACGTTCACGAGCAACGTCATGTACGGCGTGCTCTACGCGATTTCTCCGGAGCTGTTCCCAACTCGAGATCGCGGGACTGGGAACGCGATTGTCGCCGCTGCGTGCCGTTCGACGGGCGTTGCTGTGAGTTGGTTTTCCCCATCAGCATCTGTCACATCTCGTGCGCTCGGTGACTCTGACGCTGACTGGTCTCTGATGCTACAGGCCCCGATCGTTGCTCTCTACTCGAACCTTGCGACCTCGGTGCCGATATACATCGCGGGAGCGATGTTCATTGCTGCTGGAGTTTTGTCCTTCCTTCTGCCCTATGAGCCTAGAGGGAGGGCGTCTATCTAGCATGTGCTCGGGATATTGTGAGCTGTAGTCCAGTTCTTGGAACAAGAAAAGAGGAGGGCCAGTCGAAAGCGTTGCAGGTGCCTCGCGGAACAGGCACCTCTTTTTTTCTGATAGCTTGAAAGACGCATTCAATAGTGCCATCGGGCATTCTCACGTCTAGAATACTGGCAATTCCTACTGAAAACCCCGCGGCACACGCAGAGCATACCTTATAAGTAGGTCTGAAGCTAGGCACCGAAACTTGAGATCATCCCAGTCGCGCAGAGCGGTATCCAAAATCATGAACGATCGGCCGGGCGATCGTGTGCCCACACATCGAGCCACCGACATTGCACAACTGGTAGACCTTGATCGTACACAAGGGGCAGGGGCGGCTGGACACAGGCATCCACGTATATGTGCTTCACGTTCAAATTGATTTGAGACTCTGCTGCAGGTATAGCTTACACTTAATTCCCTGCGGGGAGGCATCCACTGTTCCTGCACTGCGCTCGAGTAGGGCCGAGACCATGTGGCCCTTGCGCTGGTGTTTCGGTTATGGATAAATGCGGCTTTCCCCGCCTAGAGGAACTGCAAAAATCGGCATTGCGCTGTGACATCGCAACCATCAGGCTCACACCAATCCTGTTTGTACGAGTTTGAGCTGTGTGCTAGATTGTACAATGTCTTCGACAGTGAATGGAAGGTGCAGGCTTGTGTCCATTGGTCAATACCTGCAACGGCATGTAAAATTAAGATGAATCCCGGAGGCAGATGTCATGCTCAGGACCTCGCGCAGTGCATACATATCATGTGAAGGACGCCGTCTCATAGGAGTACGAATCGTCCATGGACTCGGCGCGTTCAAGCGCACGTCTGCTGAATCATCTGTACGGGAACTCGACATACAACTCGCAGCTGTTCCAATATCGACAACTAGGTGTAACCACCTTCCCGCCCACAGCCTGTTCTCAAACCTCATCGAAACGCGTGCGCACGAGGCAATCGAGTGGCAGCGCCGTGGAGCGAACAAATCGCACGGCATGTCGCCTGCGAGGCGAGCGGGGATTGTGTTTTCTTCCAAACTACCCTCGAATCACGGACCCACACTCCTCTCACGTTCCTGTCATCGCCTGTGTTAACCCATCGCTCGAAATGCATCTTCTTCGTCTCTCCAGGCCAATACTCGTATCCCTGATCTTCCCTGTTGCCATCCACCAACACCGCGTCGAAATGCTTGCCCACGTCGATCGTGCCCACATGCTCCGCGATTCCCAGCGCCTCGGCGCCGCCTACCGTGGCGATGTGGTAGGCCCAGACACGACCGACGGGCCACTCTGTCTTCGGGTCTGGATCCGGGTATTTGACAATTGGCATGTCCTCTCGCGCGACATTGACATGCGAGTCGGTGCGATCGTCGACGACCGCCATCCGCAGCGTGCCGAGCATGCTCGCCGCGTATCCGCCCGCGATATCCGTACCGAGGCAGAGCTTGAGCCCGAGCGTCTTGCAGCGCGGCACGGGCACGATCGCGCGAGTGCAGGATGTTCGCGAGCGGGCACGCCGAGACCGCCGCACCGACCTCGGCCACGCGGCGCACCTCGTAGTCGCGCAGGTGCGCGCCGGGGTGAGGAGCGCGCAGGACTCGAAGATGGCGACGTCGCACCAGCCACCGAGGGCGGGGTGCAGCGCCTTGACGCGGAGGACCTGGTCGACCGTCTCCGTCGCGTGCGACTGGGCGCGGACGCGTACCTGGAGGCGAGCGCGCCGAGCGCGCGCAGGAGCGGGAACGTGCAGGTCGGCACGAACCCATGGAATACTTCTTGACTGCAGAGAAGACCCGAAAAGGCATGAAGATCCGAAAACCAGCAGGTGCAAGGAAGACCCCAGGGGTAGCAGAGACAATAACTGTCATATTTGATCATGATCATGGGAAATCCAGCGTCCAGTTGTGCCTGATTTCTTCTGAGGATGGAAAACAATGCTTCAAGGTCAAGGAACCGCCTGAACTGTGAAACCACATTGTATATGCTGAAAAGCAATCCATTGCACTTGGTTTTGAAGCTAAAATGTTATTATCAGTATGCACACTGTTTCTCTCTGTTCCGTGGCCTTCTAATAATATGTTCTCTGTAGCAGAAATGCATAGCCAGTGGCAACCATGGTGACATGACATACTTCTTGACCAAAGAGATACTGGCTGGTGAGGAGTAGGGGCGGCCCGGTCTGCAGACCGATGGGTAGATTCCGAATATATGGAAATCAATGCAGTTCATCATACATGCAACTGTCAGTGAGTTATGCCAATTCTGCATAGGTGCTCACAGCAACATCTGACTTGAGGCGGCCCTCACTTCTTGTGGTCCGTACCTTCTACGGGTCCTCCAGAGGAGCAGACGCCAGAGCCCATCACGCCGGCACACAAGTTTCATGGCCACATGCACGGTATTGCCTCCACCAAATGGCCATAACTTGCTTTCAGAGGCCAAGGACGGAACCTAGCACCTGTCTCTCCGAGTCACAAATCCAAAATATACGGCTGGATGCACCCATGTACCTGTACTATCACTTGCGATTGGCAGGGAACCTTGGACGGCGACAAGACGCACATCGAAGAAACGGCCGCTGCGGGCATCGAGGTTGACACTGAGGATAAGCTGGCATTCGAGGCCTGCGACCTACGCGCGAGGCGTGGGGTTTTCGTTCCCCCCAGAGACCTAGCTCAAAGGGCATGGCGCATTCCCAGTCAGTGCCAAGCGTCCACAGGCCGCAGGTGAGAGGGCGCAGATTATCGATGTATCCATTGCTTGCTGGCATAATCTCAATAGCGAGATTCTCGCGGCTATAACTACTAACGATGGGTGGCAACTCGACATGAGGAGGTGATGGATTGCTGTTGCTGGCCTTGATGGACGTCAGGACATACTGGTCCTGCGGACCCTTCCCTCTGAGTCCAAACCCCTGTGCAGAGAAAGCATGATCGGGAGACCATCAGAGAGGAGGGCGAGGGTACATACTGTGTAGGCGCGGGACTGGCTCTGAGTGCTAAAGAAAAGCACGATGTTGCCCTTGTATTTTCCCTCAACTACTTCGTACTGCTCGGCATTGGCCGCAACATGTGCATGCGGCGTGGAAATGGGACGCAGTTGCAATTTGAATGGCTTCTTGTTACCTTTCTGGAATGTGACTTCAATAGTCCCCGCTTGCTGCTTTGAAAGTCCTGCATGGAGGCGTCAGAAGAGAAGCTATGCGCAGGCGGTGCGCGCACTTAGTCTATTCCAAACACCCGACCGCAGTTTCGTCCGTATACCACGTCGCACCTTGTCAGGTGGGGATCCCACGCCCTGCGTGGAAAGGCCGGAACCCTGTATGGGTACACATGATGAGCTCTGTCGGCAGGTGCAGGGAACGACAAAGATACGCACAGGAACTAGTGCGGCAGCAACAAAGGCGGCGAGACATGAAAATACGAGAATGAACACAAGGCGCATCTCAGCAAGTCGTGAGGTCGTTCGTGGATGATGCGCCAGTGATTCAGAGAACGAACAAAGTGGAGAAGCGAACGACGATGAATAAGAGGTACGAGCCAGTCGTCCTGGACTAGGGTGCACTACAGGCAATTGTGTATGCGCCGACAGATTTAGCCGACGGTTACGATATACTGTACCATTTCGACCATAGGTTCAGTCACATGTCACACCTCCCTCTGAACTGGGGTCTAAGTTCAAATGTCACAGGTCACAGCCAGATCTGAACTGTGGTTTCTGAAATTGTCACAAGCTCGTCCACAGCGGACAGCGGTGGGGCGGGAGACAACAGCGCTAAAGGGCAATACTGTATTCACTTGCGACGACGAGCAAGGACAGTATTCTAGAGCTATCTGTGAATCACAGAATGTACATTGTAGCCTTTCCCTTCCCATACACGGTCTGGGCAGCTGCCGACGACCACTCAGCACTCTGTCCGTCACAAGCCAACCCCCCGGAGCAACCAGCTGCCCTATGAACTGAACTAACCCCTGTCACACGTCGCTGACGGTCCTGTGTCAGAAATTCTTTTTTAGGATTTCAAGTGATTACAATGTGTTGGAATCACCTTAAGCGCCTGATGGATCTCAATGCATTGGTAATCAGGCCAAACCGTTGTAATTCTTGTTGTAATGCCATTGTGATCTGCCTTCAGCATTGCAATGCTGAATTCCAATAGATTACAACAAGTCAGGAGCATTTCAATGGCTATCTAATCAAAAAAAACATTATTCCAATGCACATGGCAATTTCCGGGCATTGGAATCCGCGGAAGAAATTTGCGACATGAACTGGGGCGCTTACCAGTTCAACTGTCACACGTCACACCCGCTGAACCTATGGTCGAAATGGTACAGTATGACTTCCGCACGCTCATGATTCTGATACAACAAGTACTGTATGTACAACAAACAAACAGAGCAGATAACCTAGTCCGTAATACCGAGTCACATCTGTTTCCACCTCACAGCCCTAATAACCCAACCCTTACTGTACTTACACGGTTCACGGCCTCGGCGGTGAACCAATATTGTATCGATCAGACAAAGATAGATCACAATCACATCAGTTATACCTGCAGATAGAACAGTGTCTACACAGGAGGACCAGACCCTCGCGGACAACAAAGGGGATCCTACAGCAACATTCCAAAGCAAACGGGCTTCGAGCGCCAAACCACAGACAGGCTCACAGACAGTCGTCACCGACGAGATTCTCCGTCTGCTGACGATGACAGCCGAACTTGAAGCTTGAAGACGACGGGCCTCCGTCATGGCATGTTGGGCAATGCGGCGCGCGGGCGCGCGCACGAGACTAAATTATCGTAATAAGCGGTGTACGGAGAGGTCAAACACGAGACAGCTACTAACACCATCGAGCCGACGGACAATCTATTCGGGGGGAAGGGTGCAAGGGTCGGAATGGTGGGGGGAAGGGGGGGCTTCTATGTAGCATTGCAGATCCGTGTCCATCGTGACAACGGGCAGAGGGCAGAGGATAGTGGCAAGGGGCGAGAGGGGGGCAACAGAATCAACACGGGCACAGTCGGGAGAGCGGGGGATGCGTCAGTTCTTCTATGGGTATCCTGTAGTAAGCATGACAAGTGACGGAGCGCGCGAGGTACGAGTTACGAGTTATACTGCGAGTCAGATAGCGTAGCGTAGGCGGGGGGGCGTAGAGAGAAAAACACACGGTCATGCGGGGTCTGCGGCCCCATGGGGCTAGAACGAACGAACGGACGAACAAACGGGGAGGGGAGAAGGGGCGTATTGGAATTGGAACGAGGGGTCAGAGCTTCGTCTCGTCTTCTCCGCCGACATTAGGCCGACGTGCACCCCGCCAGGAACCGAGCGCGCGGCGGCGCCGGGGAGGGGGAGCAACGTGCGCACCAGCACGGACGCGGAAACTGGGGGAGTGAGCGGGGGTCACGAACCGTGCTCGCCGGCGCCTCGGGCACGCAGGCCCGTCGCCGCGGCGAACTCGCTGAAATGCGGCAGCGCCACCTTCTCCTGCGCCTGCGCGTCGTCGTCCGCGCCGGCGCTCAGCGCAGGGGGCCGCGGGTGCGGCGACTCGGGTGACGACGACGGGAGCTTCAGCGGCGGGAGCTTGATCGGCGGCGACGCCGCGCGCGACGCGGGCACGGACGACGCCGCCGACGCGGACTGCACGCTCGGGAACTCGGGCGGCGGCGGCATGTCCGCGAGCGCGGGGCCCGGGCCGCCGCGGGTGGATCGGCGTCATCCCGAACGCGACGCGCACCGAGTGCGCGAGGTGGTGGTGCGGGTGGTGCATGCCCCCCGCGTGCGCGTGCGCGGCGGCGTGGTGCGCGTGCAGCGGGGAGGCGCGCGCGAGCTGCACGCGCTCCCCGCCCCGTGCGACGCGAGCGAGTGCGCGTGGCTCCGTGGCGAGCTCCCGCTGCTGCTCGGCCCGCTGCTCAGCTGCGGCGTCGGGACCGCGGTGCGCTCGT